>CM052806.1:11616470-11632810 GCA_028533885.1 Nasua narica
GACTCTGAGCAACAAACTGAGGGTTTTGGAGGGGAGGGGGTGGGGGGGTGGGCGAGTGGGTGGGTGGGTATTGAGAAGGGCACATATTGCATGGAACACTGGGTGTGGTGCATGAACAATCAATCTTGTAACACTGAAAAATTAAAATAAACATATATGGGGAGAAAAAAATGGGAATTAAAAACTTAAAAAAAAGTGAGGTGGTGGAGAACCATTTATCATACTAATGGGTATCAAAAGAAAGCTAAGGTAGCAATCTTATATCACACAAATTAGATTTTAAACCAAAGACTGTAATAAGAGATGAAGAGGGCCACTATATCATACTTAAAGGGTCTATCCAACAAGAAGATTTAACAATTGTAAATATTTATGCTCCAAACTTGGAAGCATCCAATTACATAAACCAACTAATAACAAAATTAAGGAAACACATCAATAGTAATACAATAATAGTAGGGTACTTTAACACCCGACTCACGTCAATAGACAGATCATCTAAGCAGAAGATCAACAAGGAAACAAGGGCTTTGAATGACATCTCGGACCAGATGGACTTCACAGATATATTCAGAGCATTGCATCCTAAAGCACCAGAATACACAGACTTCTTGAGTACACATGGAATATTCTCCAGAATAGATCACATCCTGGGTCACAAATCAGGTCTCAACTAGTACCAAAAGACTGGGATCATTCCCTGCATATTTTCAGACCACAATGCTTTGAAACTTGAACTCAATCACAAAAAGAAATGTGGAAAGAACACAAATACATGGAGGTTAAAGAACATCATACTAAAGAATGAATGGGTCAACCAGGAAATTAAAAAAGAATTTATAAAGAATATTCATGGAAACAAATGAAGATGAAAACACAACTGTTCAAAACTTATGGGATGTAGCAAAGGCAGTCCTAAGAGGAAAGTATATAACAATACAAGCCTTTCTTAGGCGATAAGAAAGGTCTCAAATACACAATCTAACCTTACACCTAAAGGCATAAGCCCAGCAGGAGAAGAGAATTAATAAAGATTAGAGTAGAAATTAATGAAATAGAAACAAAAAGAACAGTAGAACAGATCAACAAAACTAGGAGCTTGTTCTTGGAAAGAATTAATAAGATCTATAAACCCCTAGCCAGATTTATCAAAAAGAAAAGGGAAAGACTCAAATTAATAAAATCATGAATGAAATAGGAGAGATCACAACCAACACCAAAGAAATACAATTATAAGAACATAGGTATTTACGACAAAGATACAGATGTACTGAAAAGGAGGGGCACATGCACCCCAATGGTCATAGCAGCAATGTCCTCAATAGCCAAACTGTGGAAGGAGCCAAGACTCTCTTCAACAGATGAATGGATAAAGAAGATGTGGTTCCGGAGGGGGGCAAGATGGTGGAGAAATAGGAGATCCTGTTACAACTGGTACCCAAAAGTGAGCTGGATATCTACCAGAACACACTGAACACCCATGAAATCACTCTGAGGAGCAAGATTTCTCACTTCTGGATCTCTACAAGAGCAGAAGATAGTAGTGGAGAGGTAAATGCAAAGTGGGGACACTCGAACAGATATCGGAGGATAAACAAAAGGGGGACGGACCCAACAGAAGTGATCCAAGGACAGTAATACCCCAAAGGAAAGTGACCAGTGGCGGGGGACCAGCATTAACGTAGAGTTGGTTAAAAACACTTAAAAAGAGCAAAAGGTTCTGAGGAGCAACTAGTGGAAGGGGGTTGTCGTGGGCGCGGGCCTGGGCCAATGCTCCCAGGAAGGAGCACCCCAAAGTGAGACTCGTGGGGAGATCCAGTCTGCAGTTCCTGAACCTGCAGTTTTCCACTCTCTGCAGCAATCTGTGGGCTGGGCACGCACCTGCAAGTGCCTTTAGAGAGTCTGCTGTGGTCCAGGAGCCACAGCTTTTCTCTGGGTGCGCCCGTGACATTTGCCGCCCGCCGCAGAGTCTGAGCAATCCCTGCTGGCCCCGGAGAGAATGCAGGCAGGCAGCCTAACCATCCCGGTCCCCACTCACAAAGGTGCAGAAAGGGGGCTGGGGTTGCGACATTTGCGACCAGCCACAGGCCCCAGAGAGAAGTCGGGCAGGTAGCCTATCACCCAGGTTGCACTCGCAGAGCCGCGGACCCGCAGAAAGGTGGCTGGGGTCCCACACCACCTCGGAAAGGCTGCGCTGTGAGCAGAATTTTGTAGAGGGGAGTGTGTGTTCTGGACCACACAGAGGAGAGGGGAGACTTGGGCTTCCTGCGACACGGAGGTCTGAGTGCTTCTGGGCAGATTCATTGCTTGGACTCTCTGAAAAGGTGAAAAAGCTACAAAAGGCCAAAAACCTTCAGAGAGCGAAAGACTGAGAAACCGGTTTCCACAGAGCTCAGCCCCTTGACTGGGGGGCAGGGTGACTCAACACAAGCAAGACTGATTGGAAAACAACGTAGCAGGCCCCTACCCCAGAAGACCATTCAATAAACAAAAGGACTATAACCACAGGGTCCCCATAAAATTTTATACTCCCAACACCAGGGGAAGTCAATATATTGCGCTCCCAGTAATACCTCAAACTTGTATATTTCATAGATACAAGTTTTTTTTTCTCTTTCTTATTCTCTCTCTTTTTTTTATTATTCACTTGCTGTCACATTTCTTGTGTGTGTGTGTGTGTGTGTGTGTGTGTGTGTGTGTGTGTGTGTGTGTTTAACTACTTAACATTATACTCAGAGTTTTAATACAACTATAAATCCAGGAGGATCTGAAATAACCTTCCTCGCCTGTGAGGAGTTATAACCACCCTCTCATCTTATCCTTCTATCAGTGTTTCTACATATTTGCTTCTGTTCTGCTATTATATAAATTTTATTCTTGGGGTTCATTCTGACTAGGTTCTTTTATTTCTTGTCATTTATTTTTGTTGGTATATATGTTTGTTTGTGTTTGCTTACATACCATATAAATCTTATTTTTGGGTCCCATTCTGGCTGGGATTTCCTCTTATTCTTTTTCTCTCTATCTTTTTTATCGTTATTCTTTCTTTTTGGTGGTGAATTCTAAATGCTCCAAAACCCTCCAGGGTGCACCCTGCCTGGATCAGAGGCGATATATCCAGCTCTACATCCTCTCATCCACTTCTCATCAAAATGACTAGGAAGAGGAACACCCAACAGAAGAAAAACCCAGACTGCACCATCTCTCTCAGAACAATTGGACATAAACAGTATGTCAGAAAGGGAATTTAGGGTGACAATTATCCAGGCAATGGCTAGGATGGAGAAAAGCATTATAGAATCTCTAAGGGCAGAAATGAGATCCAGTATAGCTGATGTAAGAAGCAATATTTATGATATCCAATCCAATCTAAATAGTCTAACAGCAAGAGTTATGGAGACAGAGGATAGAATTAGTGATCTAGAGGATAAAATGGTTGAGAAGAAAGGTCAGGAGGAGAGCTGGAACAAACTGCTCAGGAATCATGAGAACAGACTTAGGGAAATAAATGATGCCATGAAATGTTGCAACGTCAGAATCACTGGAATCCCAGAGAGGGTAGAGAAAGATAGAAGACTAGAAGATATAGCTGATGAGATTCTGAATGAAAATTTCCCCAATCTGCGGGAATGGAACAAGTGTTCATGTTCTAGAAGTGGAAAGAACACCTGCCAGGATCAATGAGTCTAGAAAAACACCCAGACACATAATTCAACATTCACAAATCAATCAATGTGATAGAACAAATCAACAAGAGAAGATAGAAGTACTACATGGTCCTCTCAATTGATGCAGAAAAAGCATTTGACAAAATTCAGCATCTGTTCCTGATTAAAACTCTTCAAAGTATAGGGATAGAAGGAACATTCCTTAACATCATAAAGTCTATCAAATAAAAGCCCACAGCAAATATCATTCTCAATGGGGAAAAGCTGACAGCCCTCCCTTTGAGAATAGGAACACAAGGATGCCCACTCTCGCCACTCTTGTTCAACATAGTAGAAGTCCTAGAGACAGCAATCAGACAACAAAAAGAAATAAAAGGTATTCAAATTGGCAATGAAGAAGTCAAACTCGTTCTCTTTGCAGATGATATGATACTTTATATGGAAAACCCAAAAGACTCCACCCCCAAACTCCTAGAACTCATACAGCAATTCAGTAATGTGTCAGGATACAAAATCAATGCACAAAAATCACTTGCTTTCCTATACACCAACAATGAAAATATGGAAAATGAAATTAGAGAATCAATTCCACTTACTGTTGCACCAAGAACCATAAGATACCTGGAAATAAACCTAACCAAAGAGGCAAAGGATCTGTACTTGAGGAACTACAGAATGCTCATGAAAGAAATTGAAAACGACACAAAAAGGTGGAAAAGCATTCCATGCTCATGGATCGGAAGAATAAACATTATTAAAATGTCTACACTGCTCAGAGCAATCTATACTTTCAATGCCATCCGGATAAAAATTCCACCGGTTTTTTTCAAAGAGCTGGAACAAACAATCCTTAAATTTGTATGGAACCAGAAAAGACCCTAAATTGATAAGGAAATGTTGAAAAAGAAAAACAAAGCTGGGGGCATCACTTTCCTGATTTCAAACTTTACTACAGAGTTGTGATCACCAGTACAGCATGGTACTGGCACAAAAACAGACACATAGACCAGTGGAACAGAATAGAGAGCCCAGAAATGGACCCGCAACGCTATACTCAAATCATCTTTGACAAAACAGGGAAAAATATCCAGTGGAAAAAAGATAGTCTCTTCAATAAATGGTGCTGGGAAAACTGGACAGCTATATGTAGAAGAATGAACCTTGACCATTCTCTTACACCATGCACAAAGATAAACTCGAGATGGATAAAAGACCTCAATGTGAGGCAGGAATCTATCAAAACCCTAGAGGAGAACATAGGCAGTAACCTCTATGACATTAGCCACAGCAACTTCTTTCAGGACATGTCTCCAAAGGCAAAGGAAACAAAAGTGAAAATAATCTTTTGGGACTTCATCAAGATAAAAAGCTTCTGCGCAGCGACAGAAGCAGTCAACAAAACAAACAGGCAACACACAGAATGGGAGAAGATATTCGCAAATGACACTACAGACAAAGGGCTGATATCTAAGATCTATAAAGAACTCCTCAAACTCAACACTCATAAAACAGATAACCATGTCAAAAAATGAGCAGAAGACATGGACACTTCTCCAAAGAAGACATACAAATGGCTAACAGACACATGAACAAATGTTCATCATCATTAGCCATCAGGGAGATTCCATCAAAATCATATTGAGATACCACCTTACACCAGCTAGAATGGCCAAAATCAACAAGACGGTAAACAACAAATGTTGGAGAGGATGTGGACAAAAGGGAACCCTCTTCCAATGTTGGTGGGAATGCAAGCTGGTGCAGTCACTTTGGAAAACAGTGTGGAGTTTTCTCAAGAAACTAAAAATAGAGCTAACCTATGACCCTGCAATTGCACTTCTGGATATTTACCCCAAAGAAGCAGATACAGTACAATGAAGGGCCATATGTACCCCAATTTTCATAGCAGCAATGGCCACAATCACCAAACTGTGGAAAGAACCAAAATGTCCTTCAACAGATGAGTGGATAAGGAAGATGTGGTACATCTATACAATGGAATATTATGCCTCCATCAGAAAGGATGAATATCCAACTTTTGTATCAGCATGGGCAGGACTAGAAGAGATTATGCGGAGTGAGATAAATCATGGAGAGAGAGTCAATTATGGTCTCACATGTGGAGCATAAGGAAAATCATGGAGGGCATTGTGAGAAGGAAGGGAAGGGTGAATGGGGGGGAATTGGAGGGGGCGATAAACCAGGAGAGACTCTGGACTCTGAGCAACAAACTGAGGGGTTTGGAGGGGCTGCGGTGGGGGGTTGTGTTAGCCTGGTGGTGGGTATTGTGAAGGGCACGTATTGCATGGAGTACTGGGTATGGTGCATGAACAATCAATCTTGTAACACTGAAAAAAATAAAAGAAACATATTTAGAAAATAATAAATAAATTTAAAAAAATAAAAAAAAGAATTACAGACCAATAATCTTGATGAACATGGTTGTAAAAATTCTCTCCAAAATACTAGCCAATAGGATCCAACAGTATATTAAAAGGATTATTCACCACGACCAAGTTGGATTTATTCCTGGGCTGCAAGGTTGGTTCAACATCTGCAAATCAATCAATGTAATACATTACATTAATAAAAGAAAGAATAAGAATCATATAATACTCTATATTGATGCTGAAAAAGCATTTGACAAAGTACAACAACCTGTCCTTATCAAAACTCTTCACAGTGTAGACATAGAGGGTACATTCCTCAACATCATTAAAGCCATCTATTAAAAATACACAGTGAATATCATTCTCAATGGGTAAAAGGTGAGAGCTTTTCCCCTGAGATCAGGAACATGGCAGGGATGCCCACTATCTCCACTGCTATTCAACATAGTACTAGAAGTCCTAGCCTCAGCAATCAGACAACAAAAAGAAATAAAAGGCATCCAAATTGGCAAAGAAGAAGTCAAACTCTCACTCTTTATAGATGATATGATACTTTATGTTGAAAACCCAAAAGCCTCCCCTCCTGGACTGCTAGAACTCATACAGGAATTCAGTAAAGTGTCACGATATAAAATTAATGCACATTTCTATACATCAACAGCAAACAGAAGAAAGAAAAATTAAGGAGTCGATTGCATTTTCAATTGCATCCAAAACCATAAGATACTAGGAATAAACCTAACCAAAGAGGCAAAGAATCTGTACTCAGAAAACTACAAAGTTCTCATGAAAGAAATTGAGGAAGACACAAAGAAATGGAAAAACGTTCCATACTCATGAATTGGAAGGACAAATATTACGAAAATGTTTATGCTACCTAAAGCTATCTACACATTTAATGCAATCCCTATCAAATGCCATCAAGTTATTTCAAAGAAATGGAACCTAAAATTTATACAGAATCAGAAAAGACCAGGAATGGCCAGATGAATGTTGAAAAAGAAAACCAAAGTCAGCAGCATCTCAATTCCAGACTTCAAGCTCTATTACAAAGCTGTAATCATCAAGACAGTGTGGTACTGGCAGAAAAACAGACACATAGTTCAATGGAACAGAATAAAGAGCCCAGAAATGGACCCTTAACTCTATGGTCAACTAATCTTTGACAAGGCAGGGAAGAATATCCAATGGAAAAAAGACAGTCTCTTCAACAAATGGTGTTGGGAAAATTTGACAGCCACTTGCAGAAGAATGAAACTGGACCATTTCCTTACACCACACACAAAAATAGACTCAAAATGGATCAAATACCTCAATGTGAGACAGGATTCCATCAAAATCCTGGAGGAGAACACAGGCAACAACCTCTTTGACCTCAGCCACAACAACTTCTTCCTAGAAACATCTCCAAAAGTAAGGGAAGCAAGGTCAAAAATGAACTATTGGGATTTCATCAAGATAAAAAGCTTTTGCACAGCAAAGGAAACTGTCAACAAAACCAAAAGACAACTGACAGAATGGGAGAAGATATTCACAAATGACATATCAGATAAAGGACTAGTATCCAAAATCTGTAAAGAACTTCTCAAACTCAACACCCAAATAATCAAATAATCCAATCAAGAAATGGGCGGAAGATATGAACAGACATTTCAGTAAAGAGGACATCCAAATGGCCAACAGACACATGAAAAAATGCTCAACATCACTCGGCATCAGAGAAATACAAATCAAAAACACAGTGAGATACCACCTCACACCAGTCAGAATGGCTAAAATTAGCGAGTCAGGGAACAACGGATGTTGGCGAGGATGCGGAGAAAGGGGAACCCTCCTAGACTGTTGGTGGGAATGCAAGCTGGTGCAACCACTCTGGAAAACTGTATGGAGGTTCCTCAAAATGTTGAAAATAGAGCTACCCTATGACCCAGCAATCGCACTATTGGGTATTTACCCTCAAGATACAAATGTAGTGATCAAAGGGTCACATGCACCTGAATGTTGATAGCAGCATTGTCCACAATAGCCAAACTATGGAAAGAACCTAGATGTCCATCAAGAGATGAATGGATAAAGAAGATGGGATATATATATATACAATGGTATACTATGCAGCCATCAGGGGAAACGAAATCTTGCCATTTGCAATGACATGGATGGAACTAGAGGGTATTATGCTAAGCGAAATAAGTCAGTCAGAGAAAGACAATTATCGCATGATCGCTCTGATATGAAGAATTTGAGAGGCAGGGCAGGGGGTCATGGGGGGTGGGGTAGAGAAATGAAACAAGATGGGATGGGGAAGGAGACAAATCATCAGAGACTTCTAAACTCACAAAACAAACTAAGGATGGCTGGGAGTTAGGGGGGGTAGGGTTATGGACATTGGGGAGGTATGTGCTATTGGAAATTCTGTGAAATGTGTAAGCCTGATGACTCAGAGACATGTACCCTGGGGCAAATAATACATTATATGTTAATAAAAATTAAAAAAAACCGGACCTTGAAATAGCCCTCTGAAAGGTCAATGTGTTTGATAGATGTTCCATTCTTCTCTATCTCTTCCTAGGGAAAATCCATCAGTTGGAAGTTTGCTACCAATATGCTGTTCTGTGCTGCAGAAGGGGAAGAGATGTGGCAGGTCAATGCAACAAATTTTCTTTCTTTCTTTTTTTTCTTTTTTTAAGGTTGTTTTTTTTTTTTTTTTTTTTTTGACAGAGAGAGACATGGCAAGAGAGGGAACACAAGCAGGAGGAGTGGCAGAGGGAGAAAGCAGGCTTCCCACTGAGCAAGGAGCCCAATGAGGGGCTCGATCCCAGGACCCTGGGATCATGACCTGAGCCGAAGGCAGACGCTTAATGACTGAGCCACCCAGGCACCCCAACAAATTTTCTTATGAGCTTCCTTGTGCCTCTTCTTGGCTTTGCCCTCATTGGGTGCTGCAAACTCTTAACTGGTTTCTTGAGTTCTCACAAAGGCAATTTAGCATATACATCATTGAATTGGTATCTCTATGAAGAAACAGAGGACTGGGGCTTCCTATTCCACCATCATACTGCTGTCATTCCTCGGCATGGGTGTTCTTTACATGTTCTTCATTCACTGACAATTTTCCTTTCTCAATTTCAAATTCTGTATATAGTTTAGTAAGTAATTTGGAATATACATCTATTTTATCTCCAAATTTAACATCCTGTTTACACTTACAGAATTGCTGTTCTTATAAGGCTAAGAATGCATTCTCATCTTTGCATCTCTATACTTCTCAGTCTCTGTTAGTGTGCACTCCATCCTGATGTTCTTCTGGGGTCCCATATCAAGGTCAACCTCATGAGTAGAATTTTTAAAGGTCCCAGGCTATCTCTCTCTCCCATGTGTGTTGTGATCCACAGGAAGTACTCTTGCATCCTTTCCACCACAGCAGTGTATGTTTAGTTTTGCAACCCTTGGACGAATAGCTACACCTCCTCTCCATTAGAGTTCTGAGAGATTTTCCAGGTATTAGTTTTCTGTGACACCCAACCACACAACTCACAGAGAATATCATGCCCTCTGAGTGTTCTTACAGGACACCATCTTGAGAAGGTTAGTATCCTCTAAAATAGCCTATACCCTTCCACAGACATGGATAGTTTGTTCTGAAGAATTATTTCTAGCAAAATCTTCTCTCAGCTTTAACCAGTTTTACTTACCCAATTTCAAATTCTGAATATTGTTTAGTAAGTCTCTTAGAATATAACTTCATATCTTTAAAATCTTGCTTACAGATATAGAATTGCATTTATAGGCACATATAGATTTCCAGTTATGTCTGTGTGTGCATGTTTTGTTTTGTTTTTACAAAAATGGGATCATACCATGTGTATGGTAGGCAGAATAATGGCTCTACAAAAATGTCTACATCCTAATGCTCAGAGCCTGTGAATATGTGACCTTACCTAGCAAAAGGGACTTTGCAGATATGATTAAGTTAAGGATCCCAATATGAGGAGATTATCCTATATTACCTGGGTTTGCCCAATTAACCATGAAAGTCCTTATAAATTAATGAGAGTCTGAGAAGCAGATGTGATGATAGAAGCAGAGATTGAAGTTCTATGATTGGTGGTCAAGGCAATGGTTCAAGGAATATAGCAGTCTCTAGAAGATGAAAAAGACAAGGAAAATTAATTCTCTCATAGAGCCTCCAGTGGAATATGGCCCTGCCAATATCTTGGGTTTAGACCAGTGAAATCCACTTGGGACTTCTGACCTCCAGAAGTGCAATGCAATAAATTTGGGGTGTTTTGAGGCATTGAGTTTTTGGTAATTTGTTACAGCAACAATAGAAAATTAATAAGTGTTTGATTAAATGAAATATAGAAACCATAGATCAGTAACCTGTGGAAGAGCCAGGTATTAGTCATCCCTACAACCCAGGTTCCAAGTGCACCCCTACATTTCCCATGGTTCCTTTCAGTGAAATTGGAACTAATCATGGCCAGCGGAATGGAAGTGGAAGTTACATGCTACTTCCAAGCCAGCTAGAAGCAGTGCACTTTTATCATCTGTCTGCTCTTCTTTCTTGGCAACTTCAAAGGGCACCTGTTCAAAAGTTTCACTACAATAAGAGCTAGAAGATGTCAGTAGACTGTCAATTTATCTTAGAGTCTTGGTTTATCACAAGTCTTGCAATGTAAATAACAATTGCTAAACTGTGGAAAGAACCAAAATGTCCTTCAACAGATGAATGGATAAAGAAGATATGGTCCATATATACAATGGAATATTATGCCTCCATCAAAAGGGATGAATATCCAACTTTTGTATCAACATGGATGGGACTGGAAGAGATTACATGGAGTGAAATAAGTCAAGCAGAGAGAGTTAATTATCTTATGGTCTCACTTACGTGTGGAGCATAGGGAAAAACATGGAGGGCATTGTGAGAAGGAAGGGAAGGGTGAATGGGGGGAAAGGAAAGGGGGCGATGAACCATGAGAGACTATGGACTCTGAGCAACAAACTGAGGGTTTTGGAGTGGAGGAGGTGGGGGGTTGGGCGATCCTGGTGGTGGGTACTGAGGAGGGCATGTATTGCATGGAGCACGGGGTGTGGTGCATAAACAATCTTGTCACACTGAAAAAATAAAATAAACATATTTGGGAAGAAAATTATCAATATCAATAATGTCATAAATATGTTATCTTTTTTTCTAAAACATAGTTTGCCTTTTGCAGTTAGGTATTTTTTCAACTGGGATTTATTCTCTGTATCATGTTAGGTAGTAGTATAATTTCTCTCTGTAGTCATAATCAGTTGGACCAACATCTTTTTTGAATTTGCACATATTTGTCATTCATGTTTTCCATATATATGCGAGAGAAGGACTATTTTGAGTCTATTGTTCACTTCTGTTTTATTTGCTTGATTTATCTATCCCTGAGCTAATATTAGACAGTCTCAAATACTATTGCTTTATAACATGTTTCCCTTCCTGTTCTTCAAATTTGTCTTCGAGATCTTTGGTTCTTTGTCAGTTTCCATGGAAAAGTCTGGTGAGATTTTATGCTTATGTTTAATTTGTACATTTATTTGAAATTTCTGGAGAGGCTTTCAGTTTTTGGAGTTAGTACTTTTTATGCTTAATTTAGATTTTCTTTTCCATCCTTCAAAAGTGCTTTGTGGGTATGCCTGGGTGGCTCAGTGGGTTAAAGCCTCTGTCTTTGGCTCAGGTCATTATCTCAGGGTCCTGGGATCAAGCCCCGCATAGGGCTCTCTGCTCAGCAGGGAGCCTGTTTCCCCCCCTCTCTCTGCCTGCCTCTCTGCCTACTTGTGATCTCTCTCTTTCTGTCAAATAAATAAATAAAATCTTTTTAAAAAGAAAGTGCTTTGTGTTTACTTTGTAAAAAATCATTCAATTTCTTTCTGGGCACCCATAAGTTTTGGCCACCGTTAAATATGGAATATTTTTTCTACAATCCTAGTAGTAGTAGAAAGCAGTCTAATATATAACTGGACATATATGAGGATGTTATGTAGATTATTTTCTTTGTGTCTAGCAACATCACTAACCACTCTTACTGAGTCTAAGGTTTTATCTGTAGATATTCTTGAATTTTCTATGTAGCCAATAGTGGAATCTGAAAGAGAAATAGTTTGGGCTCTTATTTCTCAATTCTTGCATCACATATTCATTATTATTATTGTTTTAACTAGGGTACTGTTAAAAGGCAATATGACATGAAAAGATGCTCAGCATCACTCATCAACAGGGAAATAGGAATCAAAACTACAGTGAGATATCACCTCACACCTGTCAGAATGGCTAAAATTGACAACAGAGGAAACAATAGATATTGGCAAGGATGCAGAGAAAGGGGAACCCTCCTACACTGTTGGTGGGAGTGCAAACTGGCACAGCCACTCTGGAAAACATTATGGAAGTTCCTTAAAAAGTTAAAAATAGAACTACCTTATGACCCAGCAATTGCAGTACTAGGTATTTACCCAAAGGACACAAAAATAATGATTCAAAAGGATACACATACCCTGATATTTATAGCAGAATTATCAACAATAGCCAAATTGTAGAAAGAGCCCAGATGTCCATCGACTGATGAATGGATAAGGAAGATGTGGTATACATACACAGACACACACCCTCACCCCACTGGAATATTACTCAACCATAAAGAAGAATGAAATCTTGCCATTCGCAATGACAAGAGTGGAGCTGGAGAGTATTATGCCAAGCCAAATTAGTTAGAGAAAATGAATGCCATATGATTTCACTCATATTTAAGAAACAAAACAGATGAATATGGGGGAAGAAAAAGAAGCAAAACATAAAACAGATTCTTTTTTTTTAGATTTTATTTATTCATTTGAGAGAGAGACAGAGCACAAATAGGGGGAGAGGGAGAAGCAGACTCCCCGCTGAGCTGGGAGCCTGATGTAGGGCTCAATCCCAGAACCTAGACATCGTGACCTGAGCCAGAGGCAGATGCTTAACCATTTGAGCCACCCAGATGCCCCCATAAAACATACTCCTAACTATAGAAAACAAACAGAATTGCTGAGGGAAAACATGCAGGGGATGGGTTAAATAGGTGATGGGTATTAAGGAGGGCACTTGTGACGAGTACCGGGTGTTGTATGTAAGTGATGAATTACTAAATCCTACACCTGAAACAAAAAACAAAGGTAATATGAATTCCCTCTTTTTTTTTAAATTTTCTATTTCATTGATTTTTTTCTCTCGTTTATTATTTTCTTTGTATTATTCTTGTTCCTTTTCTAATGTTTTTATTTGAATGTTGAACTAATTTTAAATCATCTCATTTTAAAAATATATTCTTTTTAATTGTATACATTTACCTCTAAACTCCGTTTAACCGCATCTCATAAACTTTGATATAGTACTTTCATAGAAGTTCATTTATGATGATTCTACTATGATATCCTCTTTACATTTTAAAGGTTTCAAATATGGAGGGTTAAAGAAAATTTTCCTTTTAGACAATCTTAAATTTATTTCTAATTTTATTGTATTATTGTCAAAGGTCATAATTTACATGTTAATGATTCTTTGACCAGATAACCAGCAATGCATTGCAGCTTTTCTGAATATTCCATGTACACATTGAAGTAATATATTTTATGTGATTTTTGGGAGCAATCTTTATATACATACTTATGTAAATATACCAAATCAAGCAGTTGATTTCTGTTATTTAAGTGTACTGTATCCTTTCTCATTTTTGTTCACTATCTCTTATCATTGTATGATAGATGCATGTAAGCATTCCCCACTATAATTGTGGATGTGTACTCTTTCCCTGTAGCTCCACTTTTGCCTTATATATTTTATTTTTATTGTAGTAAGATATATAACATAAAATTTACAATTTTCACAATTTCTAAGAGTACAATTCAGGGTGATTAATTACATTCATAGTATTGTGTAACTATCACTGTTATTTTCCAAAACTTCTATTAGTCCAAACAGAAATTCCATAACCCTTAAGCAGTAACTCCCCATTCCTCCTCCTATGGCTCTGATCATGACTAATCTACTCCCTGTCTCCATTGGTGTGTCTATTCTGGATACCTACATGGAATCATGTCCTTTTGCATCCGGTTTACTTTACATAGCATAACATCTTACAGGCCTATCCATATCATAGCTTGTGTCAGAACTTTGTTTCTTTTTATTTTCAGGTGTGTTCAAAACCCACTGATTTTAAAGCTTTTGTCAAAACATTCTGATTAGTGATTTTGTAGACTGTCTTTAGTTATTTAGTATGTTTTAGAATTTAGTTTGCAGCTTCATTTGGAGTGGAAAGGTTTCTCCCTCTTTCAGTCTCTCAGTCTCTTTGTCTCAGGTGTGCAGTTGACTCCAGTAGAACCATATGGCTTCCCTGTCTAGAACCAGATCTGTGTGATATAATGAGGGGTTAATGCTCATTTTCTTCTGTGACATAGACATAAAGCAGATCAAAACCTGAGTCAGCAGGTGGTTGGTTTCCATTCTTGTTTATGAGGCTGTTTAGGTGTCTTCCCATTTTCTTAGGCCATAGCTTCTTTTTTTTTAATCTCAGTATGATATTTTTTTAATTTTTAAAATTTTAGTTACATATAATGTATTATTTGCTTCAAGGATACAGGTCTATGAATCATCAGTCTTACACAATTCACAGCACTCACCAGAGCACATACCCTCCCTAATGTCCATCACCCAGCCACACCATCCCTCCCCCCGACTCCCAGCAACCCTCATTTTGTTTTCTGAGATTAAGAGTCACTTATGGTTTGTCTCCCTCCCCGGTCCCATCTCATTTCATTTTTTTCCTCCCTTCCCCCCACGACCCCCTGCCCTGCTTCTCAAATCCCTCATATCAGAGAGATCATATGATAATTATCTTTCTCTGATCCACCTATTTCACTTAGCATAATACCCTCTAGTTCCATCCACATCATTGTAAATGGCAAGATTTCAGTTTTTTGATGGCTACCTAGTATTCATATATATATATATATATCTCACATCATCTTTATCCATTCATCTGTTGATGGACATCTAGGTTCTTTCCATAGTTTGGCTATTGTGGACATTGCTACTATAAACATATAAACATTCAGGTGCATATGCCCCTTTGGATCACTACATTTGTATCTTTAGGGTAAATACCCAGTAGTGTGATTGTTGGTTCATAGGGTAGCTCTATTTTCAACTTTCTGAGGAACCTCCATACTGTTTTCCAGAGGTTAGGCCATAGCTTCTTAAAAGCTGCAGCCACATGCTATGTTGGTCAGCCACAGTTTGTTGGTTTTTTAATTTTGAATTTTTAAATTTTTTCCTTTCTCCGTGCCCTTTCATGACCAGGGCAACTCCACTCCCATCCCTGGCACTGAGTCGTGAATCTGCTCTCTAATTTCTTGTCTTGGATGGATCTTTTTCTGGTATACAACTTTACATAGCTGAAACTCCCAGACTCTGCTTCCACACCCAGAGCTCAGCAGGCCTGTAGATTTAGCACTGCTGACCACTTTCAATTTGTTTTTTCAATTTCTGATCTAAAGAGATGTTCATCTTATTTTCAATCACAGCTGTGTCTTTTTATATTTTATCTTCCCTACCTTGAATCAATAAAATTTCTATAATCCCTTTTCCCCTTTATTAATTTGGAAGTTATAGATTATATTTTCGTTCCTCAATGGCTATCATTAAGTTTTTTTAAAACTACAGAGAAATATAACATTCTAACAATGAAGTGTATGAGAATATATTAATTCTGTTTAACAAACAATTATAAAATGTCCACATCTTTACCGATACCAAGACAAAAAAAAATGTGTATAATCATGCCATAGAATCTATTTATGGTGCCCTCCTGGATTATTCTCCACCCTTCTTTTTAGTGATAATCAATGTGCAAGAATTTATATTAATTCCTTATTTCCTGACTCTTACTCCTTTTTTTCTATGTATGTTTGTATCCTTTAAAAAAAACTAAGTTTTGTCCATTTTTGAAGGCAATGTAAGTGAACTGCTTATTTTCCTATTTGCTTTGTTTACTCAATATAATATTTAAAATTTATTCTTATGCATCAACATATATGATGAGAGTAAATACATTAGAAATTACTTGAAATAGTTATATTTTCCCTGTGTGGTTATGTTTTTAAATTGATGAACAGTATGGTTCAATAGTTTCGTGTTGGGAGATAGTTAGCTTTACTGAAGTATAGTGTACATAAAATTTACAACTTTTCATGTGATAGAACAAATCAACAAGAG
>CM052806.1:11633310-11668295 GCA_028533885.1 Nasua narica
AAAAAAAGATAAAAGAAAAAAGAAATGTGAAAGCAAGTGAATACTAAAATAAAATAAAAAAAGAGAGAATAAGAAAGAGAAAACAAAAACAAAAACAAAGCTTGTATCTATGAAACATACAGGTTTGAGGGTATTACCAGGAGCTTAATATATTGATTTCCCCTGGCATTGGGGGTTTAAAATTTTATGGGGACCCTGTGGTTATAGTCCTTTTGTTTTTTGGCTGGTCTTCTGGGGGAGGGGCCTGCCGCGTTGTTTTCCAGTCAGTCTTGCTTGGGTTGAGTCACCCTGCCCCCCAGTCAAGAGGCTTAGCTCTGTGGAAACCGGTTTCTCAGTCTCTCACTCTCTGAAGGTTTTTGGCCTTTTGTAGCCTTTTCACCTTTTCAGGGAGTCCAAGCAATGAATCTGCCCAGAAGCACTCAGACCTCCGAGTTGCATGAAGCCCGAGTCTCTGCTCCCCTCTGTGTGGTTCAGAACACACACTCCCTTCCGTGAAATTTCTGCTCACAGTGCAGGCTGTCTGAGGTGGCGCGCTACCCCAGCCGCCTTTCTGCAGCTCACAAGCGCGGACAGGTAGGCCTGTGGCGGGCCGGGAAAGTCGCGACCCCAGCCGCCTTTCTGTGGCTCCACGAGGGGTGCCCGGGAGGTTAGGCCGCTTGCCCGCGTTCTCTCCGCGGCAGGCGGGGATCCCTCAAGCTCTGCAGAGGGCCGCGAATGTCGCGGTGGCGGGTGCACACTGGGAAAAATTGTGGCTCATGAACCACGGCAGCCTCTCAAAAGGCGCTTGTAGGTGCTCGCCCGGCTCACAGGTTGTTGCAGAGAGCGGAAAGCTGCAGGTTCAGGAATCGCGGACTGGATCCCCCACCAGTTCCACTTTGGGGCGCTCCTTCCTGGGAGAGTGGGTCCAAGCGCCGATGCCCGTGACCCCCCCCCTTCCACTAGTTACTCCTCAGAACTTTTTGCCCTTTTAAAGTGTTTTTAAGGGGCTCTACATTAATGCTGGTCCCCCGTCACCGGGCACTCTCCTTTGGGGTATTACTGTCCTTGGTTAGCTTCTGGTGGCTCCCTCCCCCTTTTGTTTATCCTCCTATATCAGCTCAAGTGTTCCCACTTTGCTTTTACCTCTCCACTGCTGTCTTCTGCTCTCAGAGAGATCCCGGGATTAGAAATCTTTCTTCTCAGGGTGATTTCATGGGTGTTCAGCGTGTTCTGGTAGATTTCCAACTCACTTTTGGGGACTGGTTGCTGCAGGATCTCTTACTTCTCCGCCATCTTGCCCCCCTCCAAGAAAGGTATTTCTTTGATCAGAAAGAGACTCCTCTAGGGTTTATGGGTCGGAAAGTGAAGTGGGGTACCTATTAAGTATGACATTGATGGGTTAGAGGTCCTTCCTTACTGATCAAGCATGCTACTTTTTATTTTATTTTGTGCCCTGTGAGAGCAAAAAGAAAACCTCAACAATAAGTATGATTTTGTTGCTATGGCTGATGGCATGACTAGGCAGTTGCAGCTCTGAACTCTGTAGCCAACAAATATTAAACGCCCATATAAAAAGTAATGTGAGCCCTAGTTGTTTGAAAACCTACCACTGATTCCTTTTTAGACTTTTTAAAGTCAGCATCAAGTGTTTGAAAAGCAAATGTTAGTAGTCTGGTAGAAAAGCCTGACACAAAGGTGGACCGTCTTCTTAGTATGGACTGTAGCAGCAATTTCCTGATACCCCCAAGGTGGTAAGGGAGAAAACATGGGTGTCAACACCTCTGATTCAGAAGAGTTGGACTCTGAAGGGGAGGAAGCTCACCAAATTTATTTTAGTAATGTTTTTCTGATGATGTAAGCAAAAGAGGTACGTATGATAAAAATCTAGGTCTAAATATGTCCAAAAGAGCTCTTTCAATGAATGTAAAATTAAAAATATAATTGGCATTTTTTTTTGCATTTTATAAGTGATAACATCATAGTTTCATAAAATTGCCACATAAAGAGATGACATAAAAATATGAAGAGTTTCTTTGCTGTGGACTTGGAGCTTGTTATCACATATTACTAAACATCAGTTAACTTTTAAGGTTTGGAAGGGACTCAGTAAATATTTTACCAAGGGCTTAGAAATGAATTTCTCTATTTACAGTCTCCCATTTCTTCATATATATGATTCCTATATACATATTCTTAGAAGCAGAGCAACTAGATTGAAAATCTAGTGTGGAAAGAAAACAAAATTCCAGAATTTACATAATTGGTAGTAGATTCTGGAACCTTTTTGGTAAATTAATCATACTTCTATGCATCGCTTCTAAGTCTAGCTTCTGTTAAATTCTTCCCCATGCCTCATTCCTTAAATAGTGAGTATGGATTGAGAGGGAGAGAATTTATTTTTGTAGACTCACCCCATGAGTGGGATTGGTTCTGTTAATTATGTTGCTCTTCCCATCCAAAGAGGCAAAAAGAAAGATTTCACTGATGCTTACAGGATATTCATGACATAATGAACACCTGTATTTGTAGTGAAAGATAGGATGTGTAGTACACCAGTTCCTTTGGACCCAACAGCATGGCTGTCATAGAAGGGCACAGACCTAACAGTTTTTCTGTTGGTTTTCTGCAGTCCCAACCTAATGTTTCATTCTTCTGTCCTTGCTTATTTTATCTTCATTAGGTTCACAGAGAGTTTAAACTTCTTTCCCACCCAGAAACCCACAGGAATCAAACAAATGTGTTTTGAAGGATTTTTGTAGTTTCCTTTCAGATCCAGATGTTGGACAGCAGCCATCTTAGTAAAAACACTTGCTGCATGAGGCAGGTTAAAAAAGGAAGGAAATCTGAAGAAGAAATCAATTGGGAGAAACCCATGTTTAGCATATCCACAAATTAAAATTTTTATTAGTTACTAGATAGTAATAACTCTATATGTGAAGTTATAATCCCTGGAAGTGACATTGACTTCCACTCATCATGGCTTTAGCCACTGCTGAGAGCTCAGTCAGCCAGCATTGGGGAATAACATTCAGACCACAGTATGACATCATGTTCTGGGTTGACTGTGCATTGAAAAAAAGGAAATAGTTAGATTTTCGTAAGATTATTGGACACTACCTTTAGAACTGATATCAATTCAGGGAGATTAAAAATGTCACTGCAGTCCACCAGTGAGAGCAGGTTCTAATGGAAATCAGGTGATCAATGGAGTTTCAGCTCAACTCTCTCTCTTAGTGGGTCCAGTAGGTCCTTGAACTCTTCTTCTGGTTATTTCCTCAGTTCCAGAAAGCATAATTGGAATAAGGCATACTTAGCAAGTAGCAGAATCCCAGAAGTTTCAAATATCAGTGGTATTAGAATTGTCTTGAGAACTTATCCAAACACGAATTGCTGTGTTTCTGACCCTACAGGGCAGGGGTAGGATTCAGGAAATTGCATTTCCAACAAGTTCCTAAGTGACTGTGCTGCTGCTGCTAAGAGTGCCATTCTTTGAGAGCCTCTGATTTAAGAATGATAATGATGAAATATTATACTTATAATTTTTTGCCATAAAAATTAGAAACCACAGAGATGCTATATGGGTCATAGAGTAGTGTTGTGAGGGTCTGCATGAATCAGTGCAAGCATTCAGCCAATATAAATGATGAGATAATTTGGAAACTGTATCTGTAGATATAAAACCAATGCGAGAAATCTGCACAATTCAGGAATTAATGTTTAAATTTTGTTAAGAGAGCTCATATTAAGTTTGAAATAAATGAAACATTTTTTCAGCTTTTCGTTCTTTTCTGCAACATGAAGATCATCTGAAATCAGATGAACTAGAAGTTTTAACAATACTATTACTGTAGGGCCGCCTGGGTGGCTCAGTTGTTAAACGTCTGCCTTTAGCTCAGGTCCTGATCCCAGCGTCCTGGGATTGAGCCCCACATCGTGCTCACTGCTCAGCCGGAAGCCTGCTTCTCCCTCTCCCACTCCCCCTGCTTGTGTTCCCTCTCTTGCTGTCTGTCTCTCTCTCTGTCAAATAAATAAATAAAATCTTTAAAAAAATACTATTACTGTAAACTATTTTAAATAAGAGTTTGACAAAGGACTATGTATTAGTTTCTTAGGATTGCCATAACAAATTACCACAAACTGGTTGGCTTAAAACAACCATCACAGTTATGAAAGCCAGAAGTCTGAAATCAGTGTGTCAGCAGGGCCATCCTACCTCTCAGGGATTTAAGGGTGAATCCTTGCGAGCCTCAATAGCTTCTGGAGGCTTCAGGCATTCCTTGGCTTATAGAAACATAACTCCAATCTCTGCTTCTGTCTTCATATGGCATTCTTCTCCCTGTGTTCTCAATTCTTCTCGTCATCTGACAAGCACACTTGTCATTAGATTTAGGGCCCATGCAGTTAATCCAAGATGACCTCATCCTTTAACTAATTACATTTACAAAGACCCTTTTCCCAAAAACTGTTACATACATGGGTACTTGGAGTTTGGGCTTGTATACATAATTTAAGGGTCATTATTTACTCATAAAAGAATCCTTTCCACCTGATTTAGTGTTCACTAAAATTTCACATATTTGAAATTTTGAGAAACACAGAGTGGGATATACTTTTGTAGTCAAACTGCTATGTAGCTATAGAAAAAAAGGAATGATGATGGTTTTTGCACCATTCTATCATTAGGAAACACTTTTTGTTACATCTTAGGCAAAACAAGAGCAAAACCTTGTGTGGTAGACTGTCTGCAAAGTATGCTATTAGTGATTACTCCCATCCCAGTAAAAGAGGAGCCTCTTCCCTTGAATTTAGGTTGGCTTTTTGACTTCTTTGATCAGCCAAATATGGCAGAATTTTTTTGGTATGATGTATGAGCATAGGTCTTAAGAAACTTTGCAGCATTCATTTTTACCTTCTTGGATGCCAGCCATGATATAAAAAAAAGTCAAATACACTGCAAGAAAGAGAAACCATATGAAAAGAGAGAGACATTGGAGGAAAAGAGATAATAAACAGAGAAAAAGAGAGATGGGGCACTTGGGTGGCTCAGTCAGTTAAGTGCCCAACTCTTGATTTCACACAGGCCATGATCTCAGGATTGTGAGACTGAGCCCTGCATCAGGCTCTGTGCTGTGTGTGGAGCCTGTTTAAGATTCTCTCTCCTGGGTGCCTGGGTGGCTCAGTTGGTTAAGTGCCTGCCTTCGACCCAGGTCATGATCCCAGAGTCCTGGGATGGAGTCCCATATTTGGCTCCCAGCTCCATGTGGAGTCTGCTTCTCCCTCTGACCTTCTCGCTCCCATGCTCTCTCTCACTTTCTCTCAAATGACTAAATAAAATCTTTTTTTAAAAAAAAAGTCTTTCTCCCTCTCCCTTTGCCCTTCCCCCCTAAGGGTACATATACACACTCTCTCTAGGAAAGAAAAGAAAAAAGGAAAAGAAAAGAAAAAAGAAAAAGGAAAGAAAGGGAAAGGAAAAGAAGGAAAAGGGAAAGGAAAAGAAGAAAAGGAAATATGGCTGAGGATGGAAAGAGAAGGGAAGGGAAGGAAAGGGAAGGGAAGGGAAGGAGAGGGAAAGAAAGGAAAGCAAAAGGAAAGAAGAGAGGGATGGCCAGCCCAGGTCCTTCCAGGCAGTTGTAATCATATGAGTTAAGCCTTAGCTGAGCTGCCCTTATCAAAATTACATGGTGCCAAGAAGAGCTATCACTACCAAGTGTTGTTCAAGTTACAAAATTATAAGCAAATAAATTATAATCATATGCAGCAGTAGACAATTGAAATAGTTCATTTTAAATTTAAACTATATATATATGTATGTATACACACACACATACATACATATAGTGCCTAATGAAACTGGTATTTCTTAGTGAGGATATAGAGAAAGTAAAAGCTCCCTTACTGTGAGAAAAATCATTTTGCTTTTTATTGTTAAAAAACTTTTCAAAAGCATCAAATGGATGTTTTCTGATTTTCTAGCTATTTCTTTTTTCAACTTAAATTCAATTAATTAACATATATTATTATTTTCAGAGGTAGAGTTCAGTGATTCATCAGTCTTATATAATACCCAGTTGTCATCACAACACATGCCCTCCTTAATGTCCATAATGCAGTTACCCCATCCCCAATCCTCCCCAGCAACCTTCAGTTTGTTTCTTATGATTAAGAGTCTCTTATGGGGGCACTGGGGTGGCTTAGTTGGTTAATTGACTGCCTTCGGCTCAGGTCATGATCCCAGGTCAGGGTCCTGGGATGGAGCCCCATATTGGGCTCCCTGCTCAGTGGGGTCCTGCTTCTCCCTGTCCCTCTGATGATCCCCCTGCCTGTGCTCTCCTGCTCTCTCTTTGTCAAATAAATAAATAAAATCTTAAAAAAATAGTCTCTTATGGTTTTTCTCTCTCTGATTTTGTCCTATTTTTCCCTCCCTTCCCCTATGATCCTGTTTTGTTTCTTAAATTCCACACATGAGTGAGATCATATAATTGTCTTTCTCTGATCAACTTTTTTGATTAACTTAGCAGAACATCCTCTAGTTCTATCCACGTCATTGCAAATGGCAAAATTTCATTTTTAATGGCTGAGTAATATTCCATTGTATATATATACCACATCTTCTTTATCCATTCATCTGTAGATGGACACCTGAGCTCTTTCCGTAGTCTGGCTATTGTAGACATTACTGTTATAAATATTGGGGTGCAGGTGCCCCTTTCATATCACTTCATTTGTATCTTGAGATAAATACCTAGTAGTGCAGTTGCTGGGTTGTAGGGTAGTTCTTTTTTCAGCTTTTTGAGGAATGTCCATACTGTTTTCCAGACTAGGCTGCGTGAGCTTGCATTCCCACCAATAGCAAAAGAGAGTTTCCCTTTCTCTGCATTGTCAGCAACATCTGTCATTTCTTGACTTGTTAATTTCAGCCATTCTGATTAGTGGAGGTGGTACTCATTATGATTTTGATTTATATTTCCCTGATGCTGGGTGATGTGGAGTGTTTTTTCATGTGTCTGTTGGCCATATGTATGTCTTCTTTGGAGAAATGTCTGTTCATGTCTTCTGCTCATTTCTTTTTTTTTATTTTAAAGATTTAATTTATTTATTTGAGAGAGAGAGAGAGACAGAGACAGAGACATAGCATGAATGGGGTGAAGGGGGAAGGGGAGAGGGAGAAGCAGACTCTCTGCTGAGCAGAGAGCCCAACATGGGACTTGATCCCAGGACCCAGAGATCATGACATGAGCCAAAGGCAGACGCTTAACTGACTGAGCCACCCAGGTACCATTTCTGCCCATTTTGTGATTGGATTACTTGTTCTTTGGGTGTTGAGTTTGATAAGTTCTTTATAGATTTTAGATACTAGTCCTTTATCTGATAAGACTTTTGTAGATATCTCTAGTTATTTCTGTCACAGTTATTTATTTTGCCATGAGCCAAAGTACCTGAGAGGGACAGTAAATAACTTGATAAGAAGGGGAAGTTGTCAGACAGAGGAGGATGTTACTATGCCTTTATACATTTTTGCTTTTGATGGGAATGGCTAGGTGACTGTGAACATATTGGAGATAGAGAAGTACATGAAAATCAAGTTATAAATATGTTGAACATAGTTGAGAATGTTGAATTTCAACCAAAAGAATTTTGACTGGGCATAGACATTTCATGTGATGGATTTGCAAAATATGTAAAGAAAGTTGAAGACTTTGACTTTCAGACTGGCATTCAATGTCTTCTCACTGCTCACTAATTAATCTGTATGTATTAGGCTGTTCTAAACATAAGTATCTGGCCATGGAGGTGAGGGTACCCAGTGGGAAGTCATTGCAGTGATCAAATCCTAGGATAGACATTAGAGATAAACTGTAAATGAAAGAGCCAATGAAGAACTAACGAACCACAGCTTCCTGCACATTTTTCCATTAAAATGGGCTTTCTGCTGCTTGCAGGCATAATGAACAGAAATCCTTGATAATAAAGGAAAATAGCAATGGAAGCTACAGATGTAGGAAGCCAGTTAAGGAACCAGCTATAAAGGCTAGTTTTAATCATATTGAACTTAGGTGGCATCTAAACATCAACAGATGATTATGAAAGGAAAAGGAAAAAAGATGTATGTATACATTTTGAATTTGTTTTCTGTTTAATGCAAAGCACAATAGTGGAGGAGCTTTAAATTGAGTTCTGGAGGATAACCATGTTGTAATTCTGACTCTAATAAGTCTGAGACATTAAGGAAGTTACCATCTTGGTGTTGAATCAGTTTTCTCATTTGTACAATGGAGATAATAAAAGCACTTATCCTCTAGAATTGCTGTGATAACTAAATGGGCTATATATATACACATACATACACACATACATACATATATATATATATATATATGTATATATACATACATATATATATGGCATTTAAGACATCTGGCACATAATACCTGTCCTATAAATGTTAACGACTAATTATATGCCAGTTGCCTTGCTGATAACCATTCTCCTTCTTCTTTTTTAGCAACAGAAATCCCGAGTTATGGGGGGGCAATGTTCTCAATTAAAAGAAAAACTACATTTCCAAATATCTCATATAGATATGGATGACAAATGATCTGTACAGGAAGTTGTTGGGTGTAACTTACAAAATTTTTTTAAGGGGGCTAATTTAGATATTTGGAATAATTTGACTTTTTCTTCTTTTCCTTTCATGGAATAAATACATTGTGACTTGAACTATAGAAAACCTCTTGGACCATGAGAGAAAGACAGAAAGAGCAGAGCGTTTGATTCTGATATCTTTGAATCACTGAATCATGCAAGCAAACATTTGAAAACCTTGCTAGACCTCTCATTACATAAGAAAAATATAAAGGTAAACCCTTGTGCACTTAAGGCATTGGAGACAGATATCTTTTCAATGTCTAACTTAATTCCTAATTGATAATGTATTATGAATGAAATGTCCAATTAAGAAATAATTGCCTTAGAAGAATGAAAGTAAACGGATTCAAAGGCAATGGGTCCTGAAAGCCAACAAAGAACAATATTTCCAAAAGGAAGGATTTGTCTTAAATATACATTGTTGTGACT
Organism: Nasua narica; assembly: GCA_028533885.1. Classification (NCBI taxonomy): domain Eukaryota; kingdom Metazoa; phylum Chordata; class Mammalia; order Carnivora; family Procyonidae; genus Nasua; species Nasua narica. The sequence goes on from CM052806.1 coordinate 11,642,365, forward strand.
TGCTTCTAAATGTTAGTTGTAATCTCCAAGGTAACCATGAAGAAAATAACTTAAAAATATGCAAAAAAGGAAATGAGAAGAGAATCAAAGTTTACAAAAAAGTAGCATGAAATAAGGCAGTGTTGGAGGATTTGAGTCACAAAAAAGATATAATACATATAGAACACAAAGAGCAAAATGGCAGAAGTAAGTCTTTATCTAGAGTCTCTTAAAGTGTAAATAGATTAAATCAATCAATTAAAAGACAGAGGTTAGCAGAATGGACTAAAAAATCATCTCTTGTGCTTGGAGATAACTGTGTTCCATACAAATAGTACCCAAAAGAAAACTAAATGGCTATGCTAATATCAAACAAAATAGATTTTAAGTCAAAAATTGTTGCAAGTGACAAACAAGGATATTATCTAGTAAGAAAAAGGTCAAATCATCAAGAAGACATAATAACTATGAACATACATGCATCAAAAAATAGAACCTCAAAATATGTAAAACAAAATAGAATTTAAGGCAGAAATAGTTCTACAGTATTAGTTGGAGACTCCATTTCCCACTTTCAATAATGGACAGGAATAATGGATAGAAAGGTACAATTAGAAAAACTGACTAAGAGGAAAGAAATAGAAAATATGAACATACCAAAAACAAGTAAAGAGATTGAATGAGTAACCATTCTTTCTTTCTAGCATTTCTTTCCAACAAAGAAAAGCATAATATTAGATAGCTTCAGTGATGAATTTTACAAAGCATTTAAAGAATTAACACCAGTCCTTCTCAAACTGTTCCAAAAACTAGAAGAGAAAGGAATACTTCCCAATTTGTTCTATGAGGCCAACATCATTCTAATATTAAAGCCAAAGATATTAACAAAATAGAAACTGCAGACCAACCATTCTTATGAATATAGACACCAAAATCAAACATAACTCCCCAAATATACTGACTAATGAACTGAATCCAAAATCACATTGAAAAAGACCAAGTGGGATTTATCCCAGGACTGCAAAGGTATTTCAATATAGGGAAATCAACCAGTATAATATATATTACATTAATATAATGAAGGGAAAAATTATATGATCATCTCAATCAATGCAGGAAAAGTAAAATTTGACACAATTCAACACCTTTTCATGATAAAAAGAAAAGAAAACACTTAGAAAACTGGGAATAGAAGGGTAAATTCTCACTATGACAAAGGCACTTATGAAAAACCCACAACTGGCATTTGTACTCGATGGTAAAAAAATGAATAATTTCTCCCAAAATCAGGAACATGATAAGAATGCCTGCTTTTACCTCTGCTATCCAACGCTGTACTAGAAGTTCTAGCCAGAAAAATTGGGCAACAAAAAAATCATTCAAATTGGAAAGGAAGAAGTAAAACTATATTTGCAAATAACATGACCCTATAAAGAAAAGCCCAAGGAATCCACACATAAAACATACTAGAGCTAATTAAAGAATTTGATTAAAGGATAAAAGGGCAATACAAAAATCAGTTTTAATTCTATAAAACAGCAATGAACAATCTGAAAAAAAAATTAAGAAAATAATTCTACTTACAACAGAATCCAAAAGAATAAATCCTGGGAATAAATTTAACCAAGGAAATGAGAGATACAACAATATTGTTGAATGAAATTAAGGACACAAATAAATGGAAAGATATCCCTTGTTCACGTACTGAAGACTTAATATTGTTAAGATGACAATAACACCACAAACTATAAATTCAATACATGCCTATCAAAATTTCAGTGACTTTTTTTTTTGCAGAAATAGGAAAGCTGATCTTCAAATTCATATATAATTTCAAGAGGCCTTCAGTAGTCAAGACAGTATTCAAAAAGAACAATATTAAGAGTCATACTTCACAATTTCAAAATTTACTACAAAGCTACAATAATCAAGACTGCATTACTGACATAAATATGAACACATAGACCAGTGGACTAGAATTTAGAGTACAGAAAACAATCCAAATATAAGTGATAAAACAACCTAATATATATAAGTAGTAAATATAAGTGCTAAAACTGTGTAACTCATAAGAGAAAACAAGAGTAAATCTTTATTCAAAACTTTGGATTTGGCCAGCCAAAAAAATCTTGAAAAAGAACAAAGCTGGGATATCACAATTCTAGATTTCAAGTTATACCACAAAGCTGTAATAATCAAAACGGTATGGTATTGACACAAAAATAGGCACATTGATCAAATGAATAGAATAGAAAGCTTAGAAATAAACCCATATTTATATGGTCATCTAATCTTTGACAAAGGAAGCAAGAATATGCAAAGGGAAAAAAGACAGTCTCTTCAACAAATGGTGTTGAGATAACTGAACAGCTACATGCAAAAGAATGAAACTGGACCACTTTATTACACCATACACAAAGATAAATTCAAAATGGATTAAGTACCTAAATGTGAGACCTGAAACTATAAAAATCCTAGAGGAAAGTACAGACAATAATTTCTCCAACATCAGTTGCAGCAACTTTTTCCCATATATATCTTTTGAGGCAAAGGAAATAAAAATAAGACTAAACTATTGGGACTACATAAAAATAAACAGCCTCTACACAGCAAAGGAATCGTTAGCAAAACTAAAAGACAGCCTACTGAATGGGAGAAGATATTTGCAAATGACAAAATGACATATCTGAAAAGGGTTAGTATCCAACATATATAAAGAACTATAACTCAACACCCAAAAAGCAAATAATCCAATTTAAAATGAACAGAAGACGTGAACAGAAATTTCTCCAAAGAAGACATCCAGATGGCCAACAGACACATGAAATGATGCTCAACATCCCTCATCATCAAGGAAATTCAAATCAAAACTACAATGAGATATCACCTCACACCTTGTCAGAATGGCTAAAATAATTAAAAAAAAAAAAAAAGAAACAACAAATGTTGGAAAGGATGTGAAAAAAAAGGAACCCTTGTGCAATGTTGGTGGGAATGCAAACTGGTGCAGCCACTGAGGAAAACAGTATGGACGTTCTTCAAAAAGTTAAAAATGGAGCTACTCATAATCCAGTAATCACACTACTGGATATTTATCCAAAAAATACAAAGAAACTAATTCAAAGGGACACATTCACTCCTATGTTTATGGCAGCTTTATTTAAATACCAAAATCATGGAAACAACCCAAGTGTCTATCAATAGATGAATGGATAAAGTTTAAAATATATACTATATATTTATTATATGTATTATACATACTACATTATACACACACGTGTGTGTGTATAAATGGAATACTATTCACCCATAAAAAGGAATTAAATCTTGCCATTTACAACAACTCTCTAGTTGTAGAGAAAGTATCATGCCAAGCAAAATAAATCAGAGAAAGCAAAATAAATCAGTCAGAGAAAGACAAATACCATACGATCTTACTCATATGTGGAATTTAAGAAATAAAACTAATAAGTAGAGAAAAAAAGAGATAAACCAAAAAATAGCCTCTTAAATAAAACTATCCTCTTATGGTGGTTGGGGGTTTTGGGCAGATGGATGAAATAGATGAAGGGAATTAAAAATAACATTTATCATGATGAGCACTGAATGGAATTGTTGAATCACTATATTGTACACCTGAAACTAATATAATGCTGTATGTTACCTACACTGGAATTAAAATTAAAAACTTAATTTAAAAAAAGTACAGAACAACAACAACAAAAAAGCACCTTGGATTTGGCAGTGGATCCTTGAAGATGACACCAATAGCATAAACAACAGAAGAAAAAATAGATAAATTGCACCTTATGAAAATTAAAAACTTTTGTGTACCAAAAAACATCATTAAGAAAGTAAAAAGACAAAGAATAGGAGAAAATATTTACAAATCATATATCTGGTAAGTATCTGATTAGGCTCAACAACAAAAGGATTAGCAACCCAATTTAAAAATATGCAAATGACTTAAAAGGACATTTCTTCAGAAAAGATACACAAATGGCCAACAAGTGCATGAAGAAGTATTCTATATCATTAGTTATTAGGGAAATAACAAGTCAAAACCACAGTGAAATACCTCTTCACACCCACTAGGATGACAATAATTAAGAAAAGAGAAAATAAGTGTTGGCAAGGACCTAGAGAAAATGAAACACTTGTACATTGTTGGTAGGAATAGAAAAGGTACAATCATTGGAAAGTCGTTTAGTGTTTCTTGAAAAAGTTAAACATAGAATAAATACGTGATTTCACAATTCCTCTCCTATTTATCCTCTCAAATTGAAAATAACTACTCAAACATATACTTGCACATAAATATTCATAGCAACACTATTCACAGTAGCCAAAATATGATAACAAGCCAAATATCCAGCAATGGATGAATGGATAAATACATTGTGGTATATAAATTATGGTATATATGTACAATAGACTATTATCCACCCATAAGAAGGAATGAAGTATAGATATGTGCTACAATCTATATGCCCCTCAAAAACATGCTAAATGAACATATCAGACACAAAGGTTACATATTAGAAGATTCCATTTATGTGAAATATACAGAATAGGTAAATTCATAGAGACAGAAAGTATATTGGCAGTTGCTAAGGACTAGGGGAGGGAAAGCAGGGATGTGACTGCCTTATGGGTATGGGATTTTTTTGGGGGGGGTGGTAGAAATGTATTTGAACTAGACTGACGTGTGCTGGCTGTACAACTTTATGGCTATACTAAATGTCATTGAATTGTACATTTTAAAGTGGTTTTTTATTGTATAACTATTTTTTGTTACATTCAGTTAGCCAATATATAGTATACCTTTGTTTTTGATGTAGTGTTCAATGATGCATTAGCTGCATATAACACCCAGAGCTCATCCCAACATGTACCTTCCTTAATGCCCATCACCAGTTTACCCCATCCTACTACCCTTCCCTTCTGTAACCCTGTTTTTTTTTTTCCCAGAGTCCAGAGTCTCTCATGGTTTTTCTCACTGTCTGATTTCTTCCCATTCAGTTTTCCCTTTTCCTTCCCCTGTGGTCCTCCATGCTATTGCTTATGTTCCACATATGAGTGAAAATATATGATAACTTTCTTTTTCTGTTCAACTTACTTCACTTAGCATAATCCCTCCAGGTCCATCCATGTCAATGCAAATGGTGGATATTCATCCTTTTGGTTGACTGAGTAATATTCCACCATATATATGAACCACATCTTCTTTATCCATTCATCTGTTGAAAGACATCTTGGCTCCTTCCACAGTTTGGCTATTGTGGACATTGCTGCTATGAACATTGGGGTGCATGTACTCCTTCTTTTCGCTACATCTGCACCTTCGGGGTAAATACCTAGTAATGCAATTGCTGGGTCATAGGATAGCTCTATTTCTAATGTCTTGAGGATCCTCCATACTGCTTTCCAGAGTGGCTGCACCAGCTTGCATTCCCAACAACAGTGTAAGAAGTTTCCCCTTTCTCCACATCTTCGCCAACATTTGTGGGTTCCTGTATTGTTAATTTTTGCAATTCTAACTGATACTGGCGGTATCTCATTGTGGTTTTGATGTGTATTTCCCTGATGGCTAGTGATATCGAAAATTTTTTCATGTGTTCATTGGTCATAAAATGGTTAATTTTTAATATTGGATTTTACTTTAATTTAAAAGATCAAAAATGAATTACTTTACTGATTAGAGCTAAGAATATCAAAGAGGGTCTTGCAAATATAATAAATTCAAGCAGATGGAATGACCTCATTGTAAAAATGTGTTGATTTTCATCTTTGCTGCCTGTTCTAATAAGCTATTCAATTGCCATAATATGCTATTAGATACATCTAAATAATGCTTGCTTTGGAATGAAGGGGAATGAGTGAATATGAGAAGGAATCAGAGTATTTGAGTTACTTACCTTTTATAAAACCAGAAAGAACGCCAAAGAGTTCTACCAGAGCTCTATCAGCACAAACCCACAATACATACTAAAGCAAGCACATCTGGTCCTACGTTATAAATCCATACACGTTGGTTCTTTTAGCTCCAAATGTCTTACCTCAGAATGATTTGTGATTTTCATCACTTATAATTCATTCTTTAAACTACTAGTTAAATCTCTCTTTATAAATACATAAACATATTAAGAACCTCAGTTGTCATGTGGAAAATGGCCTTAATGCAATGTAGTCTCCAAATACAATTTATCACCAAGCTACCCCAAAGAGGCTCATAGACTAAAGTAAAAAACTTAGATCATTCAGTTTATTAATTGTTTAAAACACATGAAAAGAAGAAAAGAAGTAGTAGGTTAACCCATTAAGTATAAGTTCCAAACAGGGCAGAAGGACAACCCTACTTCGATCCTAGTTTATGCAGTATTTATATGCCTTGCTCCTCCCTTAGCTGAGTTAGCATTCTTTGTTGATTGTGGAGTTACGGGGACCAGAATTAAGGTTGAGCAAAGGGGCTAAGTAGATGAAAGGTGCCCAAAGTTAACCATACATACAATTAATCTAGCAAAAAGATACAAGGATAAATACTGGTCACAGCTATAGTTCACCAATTAGCCTAACATGCTACTATGCATTTTATGTGTACTTCTTGGTTTATAAAAGCAATTCGATTACTTACTATCTATACTTAACACATTTTATGAGTCTCTCCTAGGTCTGAAAACTACTCACTTATTTATTATCTATATTCTTATCATGACTTTCAAGTTTTATACATCCCATTTGTTTTTATTGTGTTCCATATCAGAGTTAAATACTCTTAGTTAATCTATGAAACACATATTAATTAATGGGAAATGACATATTAATACCATGAGCTATGTTCAAGTTATTATATGTATTTTACATATAGTAAAATTTACTCCAGGCTTTTAGCCAATGGGTGAAAATTAGATAAGATTAAACAGTGAAAACCCTCATTTCACTAATATTCTTGTCTCTCTAACACAAACCTAGTACTATCCAAATTCTCTGGCAGGTAATTGGAGAATCCTGAGCGCCTCTGGTACACTCACAAGTAGTTTGTATCTTATCTGCACTGTACTTGACTAGCGGATACAGTGCACACAGTGGATATAGTTTTGTTTTTTTTTTTTTTTCTCTCATGAGCTCAGTGAGGTTCTTAGACATGATGCAGTGTGTGAACTAGATAAAACCATATCTCAATGATTCTAAGTGATTTTAAAAATGTAGTATCTGAGGCTGCCTTACTGGATCATGCTTAATTTTCTTGAATTTTTCTTTAAGATTCTTCTTTTAAGGTACTATGGTCCTGTTCTAACGGGTTTCTTGTGGTTTTACCCCACAGATTCATCAGGCACAACCACATATATGTGTCAGTCTCTGGCTGAAGTTGAGATACCCCACACCCTCACACATGTCACATATTTATTATTCCAAATCCTTTTAATAAGCTTGGATGATAGGTACCATCATACTTGAAGAACATGAGGTTCCTCAGACATAAAAAAAAAAAAAAAAACTTGTCCAAGTATGATAGTCCTTGCTTAGGCCTGTCATGCTCAATCTTTGTTATACTAGATGACAAAGCTTTGTCATCCCCACAAGCTTTGTCATACTAGAAGAGACTGTGTATATGCTTATATCATTTCAAGGTGACTAAGGATAGAAGATGCCTTGTCATTACTAAACACATAAACTCCTAATAATGATACCAGATGACTCTTGAGGGAAAGAAATGATTTCTGGACCCTGATTGTTAACTCCAGGTGATAGGGCTTGTTCTGAGGTACAATCATGCCCTTCTTGCTCCTTCATACTGATGGTAGCAGTACTCCTTGTCATTAAGTTGGGGAGTTTTCACTCCCCAACAGATAATTAGTCCAATATTGCTGTCACAGATTCCACTTCATATCTTCTATGAGCCTTGGCAACAAGGAAATGGAAATTAATCTCTACATCCAATGTGAGGCTTAAACTCACAACTCTGAGATCAAGAGGTCAGATGCTCCACCAACTAAGCCAGTCAGGTCACCCTGGGAAACAGAAACTATTATTAGGCCTTATAAATACTATAGTTTCTATCTTATAGTGTCAGATTACATTCTGGAGAAAAATTTTACCCAAGACCATGTCTCTAACAGAAATCATAGAATTACAAAAGTAACTCTATAAACAGCAGCCTCTTCATGAAGACCTATCCACTTGAGTCTGTCATTTTGGAGGCTGAAAATTTGTCTACTTCCTTTAAGGAAAAATTTCAACCAAGAGGCAACATTTAAGCAGATCCCCAGAACTCAAAGTCAATGGCATATTTCAGAACAATCAAATTTAATATGGTTTGAGGTTTTGCAATAAAATCTCATATGATCCTAAGCAAAGAGTGAAACTCCCTTCCCAGAGTCCAGGAAAGAACTTGAACTGACGATACTAAAAAATAGGTTAAACCAAACCAAAGGAAACAGACAGTAGGGTGGGAGGCTCTGCCAACACAGGGCGGACTGGAACAGATAGTCGCATACATTATCATTTTCCAAAACATCCTCTCTCCTGGAAGCCAGTGTTACCACTTGGCCTGCCAAAAGCCATGTGACCAGCCATTAATAACAAACTCAGGTCAACCATATCCTATGAAGCTCTTAACCCTTTAATCTCACAACAGTGCTGTTTTGAAGATGAACTGGTATATTTTTGTGTTGAAGGAATTTAAAGTTTGAGGTAGCATGGAAGAAGTTGTCTAAAGGTACATTTTTCTTCCAGAAGTTATGTAGTCTGTTCCTTGCTGAGGACTGCAGAATATGACAGTTAAGAGACGACAGTTAAAATTGTGCTTAACATTTTAAGCCAATCACTATTTATGGAAAATTATTCTCTGTGTTTGGATATTTCACAACCAAAAATAATAATAATAAGTAAGCATTTTATTTAAACACATGAAATAAAAATTTTACTAGTTACTAAAATGATACTTTACCCTCTTTAGGCAAGACACTTCATTTAGAGTGTTCATTCACTTTCTAATTTAATCTTCTAAATAACTCTATTATGCAGAGTTTAAAGTTAGAGGAATCAAGGCCTAGAGGGCTATGTAATGATTCCATTCAGAATGAGGGATTGGCTTTATGGGATTAAGGTCTCCCCAATCCCTCCACTCGCCATATTATTCTCAGAGAATATACAACCAAACTCTTCCTTGCAACTGAAATATGCATTTTTAGTGAAACTTTTTTCAATTTTTTGTGATAAAATACTCATAACATAAAATTTACCATCTTAATGATTTTAAGATGTGCAGTTCATTGATAATAAGTACAATTTATAGTGTTGTGCAACTATCACTGCCATCCATCTCTCAAACTCTTCATCTTGCAAGACAGATATTCTATGCCCATTAAACTTTAACTTTCCATTCTCTCCTAGCCTCCCCTCTGGCAACCACCATTCTATTTTCTGATTCTGTGATTTTTTATTTACTCTAGGATCTCACACTAGTGGAACCATACAGCATTTGTCTTTTTGTTACGGGTTTATTTCACTTAGCTTAATGTCCTCAAGGTTTGCCAAGTTGCAGCATGTCAAAATTTCTTTCTTTTTTAAAACTGAGTAACATTGCATTGTATGCATATGTGGTGTTTTGTTTATCCATCCATTTGTTGATGTACACTTGGGTTGCTTCCCATTTAGGTATTGCAAATGATGCTGCTATGAACATATGTGTACAGATAAATATCTGAGTTCCTGCTTTCAGTTCTTTTGGGTGTATACTCAGAATTGGAATTGCAGATCATATAGTAATTTTATTTTACTTATTTTGAAGAAACACCATTTTCTTTTTCATTATACACTTTCACCAACAATGCACAAAGGCTCATTTCTCCACATTCTCACCAAAGCGGGTTTGTTTTTGTTTTTCTTTTGTTTTGTTTGATAGTAGCCATCCTAATAGGTATGAGATGGTGTTTCATTGTGGTTATATACATCCTGAATTATTAGTGATGTTTAACATCTTTTCATGTGCTTACAATATATTTGCTCATGGTTTATAATCCTTTTAATATGCTGCATGAACAATTAATCTTGTAACACAAAAAATAAAATAAACGTATTTGGGAAAAAATAAAAAAATAAAAAAAATATGCTGTTGAATTTAGATTGCTAGTATTTTGCTGACGATGTGGCATCAATATCCATAAGGCATATTGCTATGTAGTTTCCTTTTCCTGTAGCATCTTTGCTTGACTTTGGTATCAGGGTAATGCTGGCCTTATAGAATAAGTTAGGATGGGTTCCCTCCTCTACAATTTCTGGGAGAAGTTTAAGAAGGATTGGTGTTAGTTCTGCTTTAAATGGTAGAATTCACCAGTGAAATCATCAAGGCCATAATTTTTCTTCATTGGAAGATTTTTTAACTACAGATTCAATGTCCTAATGAGTTATAAGCCAATTTAGATATTCTATTTTTTGTGTGATTCAGTCTTGGTAGGATTTGTGTTTCTTGAAAAGTGTCCATTTCATCTAGGTTACCCACTTCGTTGGAGTATGATTGTTTTTATATAATGCTTATATAAAAGCATTTTATATAACCTTCTTATATAAACTTCTTATATTGTTATAAGTTCTTATATAACATATAACCTTCTTATAATGCTTTTTATTTCATAGTAATATTATCACTTTCACTTATGATTTTAGAAGGATTTTGAGTTTTCTCTTTTTTTCTTAGACAATCTAGCTAGTCAATTCTTTTGATCTTTTTGAAGAACCAACTTTTAGTTTCATTGATTTTTTTCTATTATTTTCCTATTTCCTATTTTATTTATCTCTGCATTAATATTTGTCATTTCCTTCCTTTTGTTATACTTGGGTTTAGTTTGCTATTTTTTCCCTCATTTCTTAAGTTGTAAATTTAGGTTGTTGATTGAGGGGGTTTATTCTTATTTTTATATATTTTTTTGATTTATTCAATTAATGTATAATGTATTATTGGTTTCAGAGGTAGAGGTCAGTGAATAATCAGTCTTATATAATATCCAGTGCTCATTACTTCACACGCCTCCTTAAATTTCTCTCTCAGCAATGCTTTCATTGCATTCTATAAGTTTTATAGTAAAATGTTTTAATTCTCTTCTCAACTTTTTGGTGTGTATTCTATAAGCATTTTCTATTTTCCTTGTGGTTACTATGACCATTACGCTTAAAATCCTATAGAGTTATAACATTCTAATTTGAATTTATAGCACCTTAATTTCAATAATTTGAAAAACTAGACTTATGTATACCATGGTCTTCATCCTTTTCAGTTACTGATATCATAGAATTACATATCTGTATATTGTGTTTCATAAAACATAACTTGGTAAGAGGGATAAAGAATGTCTTCAATAGGCTCAACAATAGCCAAGGAAAGAAAACACAAAGAGACATATATGTATCAAAAGGTCACAACAGAGTGCACAAGAGGTGTGCAAAAATATCAAAAGATCTAACATGTGCAATTGGATTTCTAAAAAGAGACAAAAGGAAGAACAGAGCAGAAGAAATATTAGACGAGACAACAACCAAGAATTTTCCAAAATAGTAACATATCCCAAAACACAGATTCAAGAACCTCAAAAAACAACAAGCAGAGTAAATACCAAAAATAAGCACACTAAAACACCTAGATATATAATATGCAAACTGTTGAAACTTAAAGACAGAGAAAATCAATGTCATTGTGAAAGATTCACTTCTGCCTTCTTTTATACAAGTACAGTTGATTGGACAAAAGTAAATCATATTCAAGATCTAGATTTGATATGTGAATGTGAATGTAGTTTTTAATTTTCCAGACTCTGCAAACCAGAACACACACTTGAAAGTTAGTGTCATAGATTCTGAATAGCAAATCAGTGTCCCCACTGTGCAATGTACATGTAAGTAGTTTCGCTTTGTATGTGGTTTTTTTCATGTACCTTATATTCAAAAACACATAAATACAAACAAATATAAATGTATAATTTATACAAGAAATTACAATTTGAACTTTACAAATACATTACCTATATGTATAGATAGAGTATCTGTATTTATAGTTGTATATATATAAATATGATCTTTGAACAACTCAAAGGTTAAGGGTTCCAATTCCCCGTGAAGTGAAGAATCTGCATATAACTTTTAACTTCTCCCAAAATTCAACAATGAATAGCCTACTATTGACCAGAAACATTACCAATAACATAAATAGTTGATTACACATGTTTTGTGTGTTATGTGTATTATATGTGGTATTCTTTATAATAAAGTAAGACAGAGAAAAGAAAATGCTATTAAGGAAATCATGAGAAAGAGAAAATATACTTAAAGTAATGTAATGTATTTATTTTTAAAAAACCATGCAAAGTAAGTGGGCTTATGTTGTTCAAACCTGTGTTGTTCAAAGGTCACCTGTACTAATTTTAGTAGTTATTCAGTGATTTGTTTCTATAAAGTTCACAATAACTCTTTCACCATCATCAATATTTGAGAAAATACATTTCCCCACATCTATGCTAATCATCAAGGAAAAAGGTTTTAATTTTTTTTTGTAGTCTGTTTGGAGAAAAGTGATTTATTATTATTTTAATATGCATTTTAATTCTGTGTAATTTAATATTTTCACATGTTTCTCAGTCATCTGAACTTCTTTAAATTGCCTATTTATGTATTTTACTCTTTTATTTATCTTTTCCTTTCCACTTCTTAGAGCTCATTTTTTAAATTATAGATATTAATCACTGAAATGTCATCACACTTTTTTTTGTGTGTGTGTGAGTAAAGCGGTAGAGTTTTATTAAGTGAAGATACAGAAAAAGCTCTCAAGAGTGAGAGGGGTCCCAAGAGGGTTGCCAATGTGGGCATCATCACACTTTTTTAATCTTTGGTTTTATTATTATAAAATTTTAATATTGAAATCTCAAATATTTACATATTTTTAATAGTTTCTGGGTTTCCAATATTGGTTAAGACCTCCCTTGCCTTAGATTATATACATACTCTCAAAGATTGTATTGTAAAATTATTATTATTATTATTACAACTACTAGATTTATGTATGAAATATGCCCAGAAAGTTTCTTTTAATGGTGAGGAGTGGGATCCAATATTCTCCATTTTTGATAGCTAGTAGTGATGGTACTATGTATTAAATTTCCCACCTTTTGTCATTTTCTAAAATGAGTTTAGTCAAATATTTAAGGTATCATATATACAATTCTATGTATACTGGGTTCTGTCTCTGGATGCTGTGTTCTGTCCTGCTGAGTAATAAGTCAGTCCATAACTGTGTCAATATCGTATTTGTTTTCCTAATATCTCTGTACTAAATTCTAATAGTCTCTGTTATTTTTTTTTATCATGGCTATTCTTGGACCTTTTTTCCATATCAAGTTTAAGATTATTTAATCCAATTCCGATAAGAAACTCTACCAGAATTCTAATGAAATCTTAGTACATTTTATACTGTTCAGTAAGATTAACATTTTTGTGATGACAATTCTTCCAATCCCAGAATATGCTTAAATCCTGATATTTTTTCACTAAGATAATATGGTTTTCTGTATAAAATCCTGTAACTTTTATTGTAATTATTACAAGTTAATTACAATTAACTTGTAATTATCTTGCTAACATTTTCACTTACTTCACTTACTGATCTTCCTTTTTTTCTCCAAAAACTCAAGCCTGGATCAACCCAAATGTTTACAATTGGTAATTGCACACATAGACCACGGGCTCTACCTGATTAAAAATAATCCATACAGATTAGTGCCCAATTCACTGTCTCTATGCTCATCTGGGCTCTCAATACTGTCTTACCATTTCTTTCATATTTCTCCAGTTGACTCTTTCTTCTCATACTCACAATATTTATTTTATGCCTTCATCCCTGTCATCAAATTTCTTACTCATCATAGCCCTATTCTCATCAATTACTACATAGGAAATTGACACTCAGTTGAATTGAGCATATTAAATGTTCTTCACATGCAAAAACAACACAGTGAAAATGAAAATGTAAATGAAACTGGAAAGATATTTGTAATATTCATGATAGAAAAAGGTTTATTTGTACTGTAAAGAGAATAGACAGACATAAACAAACAAATAAATAAATTGGGGCTCCTGGGTGGCTCAGTGTGTTAAAGCCTCTGCCTTCGGCTCAGGTCATAATCTCAGAGTCTTGGGATCAAGCCCCACATGAGGCTCTCTGCTCAGCAGGGAGTCTGCTTCCCTCTCTCTTTCTGTCTGTCTCTCTGCCTACTTGTGATCTCTCTCTCTCTCTCTGTCAAATAAACAAATAAAATCTTTTAAAAAAAAGAAGAAGAAAATTAAACATGTCCATTTTAAAATTGACAAAGAACTTGAACATCCATATGACTGATTAGATGAGATATCATTTTCCACCCATCAATCTACCCAACATTGGGCATGGGAGGGACTTGTCTGACAACTACGTAAGGAAATTGCTACTATCTGCAGGTGGTGGGAAATCAATAAGTTATACCAATTTAGATACATACTATCATAATTTTAAGCTTTAATTTCACCTTTAGGAACCCATCCAAAAAGTATGGAACTGATTTTTTTTTCTCCTAATTTTATAGGAAAAAGTAGACATAGAATGTAAAACTAAAGACTGCAGTTTGGGTAGCAACTATTTATAAGTTATGCAATAAATAAAATAAGCCAGTCCAGAGAGACATTGCAAGAAGAAGGTAGGAAACTGGAAAGTGCAATAGAAAGGAAATCAGGGGCACCTGGGTGGCTCAGTGGATTAAAGCCTCTGCCTTCAGCTCAGGTCATGGTCTCAGGGTCCTGGGATTGAGCCCCGCATCGGGCTGTCTGCTCAGCAGGGAGCCTGCTTCCCCCTCTCTCTCTCTGCCTACTTGTGATCTCTCTCTCTCTGTCAAATAAATAAATAAAATATTTAAAAAAAAAAAGAAAGGAAATCAGAAAATGAAATTCCAATAGTATGTCAACAGTATCAACTTCTGTAAAGAATCCATTAACTTGAGTTTCAAATGGATGAGATGGGCTGACCCATTTAAAAGCTGATACTGACTGGAATACTGTCAAGAACTTGTTTGACAATAATCATTTCTAGAAATTGTAAAATGCACCTGTTGCTCACCAATTGGTTAAACCTCCATAAGGAGTAAATACACATATATATTCATTGTTACTGCCTTTTTAAATTCTCTTGTATTCAAATCAAAGCTATGGGAGAGAGAGAGAGAGAGAGAGAGAGAGAGAGACCTAGAATTTGAATCTCAAGCCTTTCACTAGGCAACATTGCATTGTTATTTTGCTTTAGGCCACCAAAATGAAAACTATTCAAGAAGTCAGCTGCTGCTATAAAGGTCATCTGGAAAGTCCAGGGAAGGGCCCTGAGCAGCTGCTGGGAAAGGGAAATTGTCCTCTGGACCGTGATCTGGCGTGTTTGTCTGCTGAGTGGCTTCAGTGGTTTCATCTATTGCTGAAAGAGCCAAGAGAAAGGAATAAAACAGGACTGTAATCCACACCACAATGAGCAAGATGAGAGGAGCAGCCAAGTGAGTGTTTTGTTTATGTGCTGCCCCTTCTGGCATACAGAATTGCTGCACAGATTTTATGGGCTTCTAATCATCATTTAAATATGAGTGATTCAACTTTGACATTTGTTGGGTTTTTTTATACAGCTTGCTAATAACCCAAATGTGCTAGAACATGCAACTCCAAATTATAATTTTTCAAAGCGTAGTGGTGTCATGGCATGAAGGGTAAACACCTCCCATATTCTTGTAGGCTATGTACATTCATTGGACGTCCACAGAGAGAAAGACTAGATAGAATACCTAGAAAGTGATTTTACTTTCAATCTCTGATTAAAGACAGATCAAATCATGAAAATAGATTGAAGGCACATCACAGTTTGGATCTCTGCAATTCAGATTGTTAGTTCAAAACTGGGCATTGAAAATTCTCTCTTCTGTTTTTCCCTTGATCCTGAAGTGCTGATGGAGATAACCAGAAAATAAATTATAACAATAGTCCATTCAAGATATTGCACTGATTAGCAAAGATGAGCAAAGAACCAAATCCTTATGGCAATGGAAATCTTATAAGGAAAGATAAGGAAATAGAATCCATCTCTTCCGTAAGAGAGAAAGTTGTCCCAAATCTTCTGAATGAAGTCCTTAATTCCTAATTGACTTAGCAATTATGTTCATTAATCCTAAGTATCTAATAAGACAGGTGTCTAAATATCCAAGTATAATTGTTCTAATACAGCTTTATGCTATAAAAATGTAAACAATCTAAATGTTTAAAAGTGATTAGATTATATTCCAGCCTGTACATGTCAATTTAATCAGTCCTTTAAAACATTGTGGAAGCATATTTGACATGGGAACATGTCATATGTTCTTTCTCTTGCTAACATTTCAATATGAAAAAATTATAAACCTACAGAAAATTGAATAAATTGTACAGAGAGCATCCAGACAACTACCACCTAAATACAGTAATTAACATTTTATTACACGTGTTTATCACATATTTATCCATCTCTGTATGCATTGATATTTTTTAAAAATGCATTTCAAAGTAAAATTCAGACATCAGTTCCCTTCCCTTAAGTACTTTGGCATGCTTATTATTAACTACAATTCAATATTTGTTGGTTTTTTCCTTAGGTAAAAATTTGCATACAGTGAAATGTACAAATCTTAAGTGGACCATTAGATGAGTTTTGACACATACATACAACCGTATACCCCAAATTTCTATCAAGACATAGAACGTTATATCCACCCCAAAAGTTCACTCTTGCCCCTTCCTCTCTCCCTGCCCCATTTTGCCAAGGCAACCACTTCTCTGATTTTTTTCCGTTACAGAGGAGCTTTCCCTGCTCATATGAATGAACTCATACAATATGTACTCTTGGGGGAAACTTCTTTCACTCTGCATTATTTTTTTGAAATTCATCCATATTATTGTGTGTATGGGTGGTTTATTCCTTTTCCTTGCTGAGTACTACTCCTTTGTACTACTCCATTGTACAAATGCACCATTTCTTCATCCATTCTCTTATTTTACAGACACCTGGGCTAGGAAATATGTAATGTGTTATTAAGCGAAAAGAAAACGACTGTAAGATAAGATAGGTCATGTGGCTTTCATGTTTGTAAAGCACACGAGACACTCAAATGTGTTTATGTGTATGTGTGTATGTCTGTCTCACAGAGATATATCACACTTTGGATCCCTGAAATTCATATTATATATATATATAAACTACTTATATAGAAAGCGATCTGATACTCGCCAACACTACAACACTATAACAGAGTATTAGAGTATTACCCCAGTGGTTAAATTTGGGTGATTAACTTTTTCCTTGTGTGCTTTCTAGCTCTTCTACAATTAACATTCCACAACTAACAACTAGCACCTCTTTGTTATTAGACTTCATGGGATGGGACTATAGGGAGCTGAGACTGAAAAGAAAACAGCTGTAATGTGAGTTTCCTTCCCTGAAATCAGCGAGAACAGCCATGTAACTGCTTGGCTGGAAGAGCAAGGACATGATCATCTCCCCACAGAGAGAGGTTCAGTTACTGTAAAATGACCAAAGTGCCGTCTGTGGAGAAACAGCTTGTGAAAAACTCCCTCTAAACAAAGACTCAGACTGGAATCCTGTGCCTGGATTTGAAAGCCACATCATAAAATCTCCGAAGTTATTTTTTCTCTATTTTACAAAAATTCCAAATTAACCTTTTGTTTCCTAAGGAGAATGTGGTGAAGAAAACAAAGGAGACTTTTACTAAAGGTGATTGAGAATAGAGTGCCAAGGAGAAGGGAAACCTGAGTTTACATGGAAGGATAAAACAATAATGCAGACTAAATGCCTCACCTCCTAGCATCTTTAAAGCCACATGAGGTACACAGGGTAAGTTTTAATTTCACTGGCCAAGTGGGAATAATTAAGTGACACCACTTGGCAAAAATCATGGAAAGTGGTAGCTTAGAACCCTTGTGCCTTTGTTCCTAAACTAAAATTCTCCCTGCTCTATCTGTTGAGGACCCTCAACTGTGTCATTGTATTTCAAGTGTTCTGCATTTTTTGTTTTGTTTTGTTTATTTTATTTTTTAAAATTTTATTAAATTTAATTTTTTCAGTGTTTTTTTTTTTTTTTAAATATACCTTAACTCTAGGCCTGGTGAGATTTGTTTGTCATTAGGTGAAAAAGTAAAACAGTCATTGGACATGACCACTTCCTGGATGGTCTTTAGGAGGATCCTGAGAAAGGAAAGGAGTGTCTCACTTTCTGTGCTTAAGCCTTCCTGAGGGGACCAGATAGTCTAGTTCCCTGTTCCTGGAAAACGAGATTGGAGGCTGAAGACCCAGCCCTGATTTTTCTCTCTGCCTTCTCTTACTCAGAAGGGAGTATTCAAGAGCACAGGGTTATTGGTGAGGCAGGAACAGAACCCAGACTTTCCCACTTTGAGAGTCAAGCCATTGGGTGAGACTCAGGCAGGGCCCCTTGAGGGTCAGTGGCCTCCTTAATTCCATGGGTACCACCGGTCTCCCTCTGAATTTATCCCTCATTATGCAAAGAGTTCAATGAGTTCTTTGGCTGATCCACTGTGTAAGTGCCTAAGAGAGCAGCCTTTGCACACCGAAGGACCAAGGGATCCTGTACTTTCATGGGCCTGATAGAGAGATCACTTGGCAGAGTAGGCAGAGTGCCGGATATAGAATAAGAAGATGACTTTGAATCCTGGCCCTACCCAATAGGGTTAAGGCTCTTGAACTCTGTAAGTCCTAGTTTTGTACTATGGTAGAAAATGTATGAAATAAAATACTTATCATGTTAAAGCACTTGCTATGGATCCCAGTATTAATACTCCCAAGTTAGAATAATAAACTCAAATTTTGTTATTATGTACTCACTTGTCTAACACTTTATGCTAGGCACTGATGACTATATAAATACAATTTAATGACTTAGTGATTGGAAATCTAGACTCCAGAGATAGACTCTTTCAATTTCAATCCCAGCTTCACCACTGGTTATCAGCAAGAGACTAGGAAGTTATTTAACCTCTCCACTCAGCTTTCTCATCTGTAAAATGAGGATAAAATCACCTTCCTCTTAGGGTCTTTATGAGTTTTAAAGTAGTTAATCTATGTAAAACCTTACAGCAGCTCCTGGCCCATACTAAATGCTATACATTTGGCTTTTATTAGTTTTTTAGACATGGTACCTGTTTAAAGATAGGAATAATTACAGAGATGAGAAGAACAGTGTGTCCAGGTGGTATTTGTCAGAGGTAAGGACACAAAAGGAGTAGGGACCAATTTGTATATGAGCTAGAAAGTTTATACTGACTTTTTTGACATTGGAATTAATCAACACTCCAAGAATAGCTATGTATTACCACCCAAAGAAATGTGAAGAAACTATTAATCTGCCCAGGCTTTCCAGGTCCTGTGGCATGCACATGCAGTGTCCTGTGATGGAATATGAGTTATCAGGGCCACTCAGTTACTAAATGGATCCCTTTGACTCTCTGTTACCAGAAGTACCAGCTCAAGGAGCCGGGGTGGGGAGGGTAAGGGCTGTTGGCCCTTCATGGCTAACTTGTGGACCAGCTTCTTTGACCCAGTCTCACTGTCCTCTCTCTTCTCAGAAGCGTAGCAGTCTGGGCTGACCTTTTCCATTGCAACTCTCTATTCATTTTCCTAGATTTATTTCTCCTGGGGGAGAGACTAGGAAGAATAAAACTATCGCACAACTCTTCCCTTTCCTGCCCTTGCTATAATTATACTGATGCACTGCCACAAAACATCAGCAACTCAAAAGCAGGAGTCAGCCAGGATCAAGGCTGGGATAGAGAACACACACCAGGACTAGTCGGAGAAGACAGGGCAAGATCAAGAAGATAAACCAGAGTTGGAGACCAGCTATCACTACTGAAATTTCTAAAAGCTGGGTGGGTACGAATACCTGAAAGCAAAGAAGAAGGGAAGAGAAAGAAAGGGAAGGGAAGGGAAAAGAAAGGAAGGAAGGAACCAGCAGAGACAAACGTGGTGGTGAAGGAAGTTTTGAATTATTTATGTAGAATCAGGTTACATTCAGCTATCCTGTGGTACTTCTTAAAGATACCAATAATATAGGTTTGACAGAAATACTTTTTTTTACACTATTTACTTTCAGTAAGAGAGTTATAGACTCCCAAGAAGGAATTTTAAAAGTACTAGTTTTTTCAAGGGAGAGACAAATTTTCAGGGTTTTTTTTTTTTTTTTTTGGTTTTGTTTTTTTAAAGCCTAAATGCAATTAAACATTCATGATACAAGCAGTCCACATAGAGAAGCCCATTGAACCATGAGGTTGAATGAAGCAGCATAGTGAGAGCAGTAGGGTGTCTGGAAGCAGGATAATGGACCCTCTATGGCATCAGGATTGCCTTTCATCTCTCTCTTATCTCAGGTGAACACTCAGAGCTTGTTCTTTATAGTACCACCCTTGTACAGGTGCAGAGTACTAAAAATGTAAAACGTTTAAACGTCTTAGCCCTTCCAAATTCCATTGACTTTCTTTTTTTTTAAGGATTTATTTATTTATTTGAGAAAGTGTGTGTGCGCTGCCATGCAAATGTGTGAGTGGGGGGAGGAGCAGAAGGGGCGAATCTTTAGGCAGACTCCCTGCTGAACACAGAGCCCAGTGCAGGCCTCCATCCCAGGACCCATGAGATCATGACCTGAGCCAAAACTAAGAATCAGGCTCATCTGACGGAGCCACCCAGTGTCCCTCCACTGCTCTTCTTCATGTCAAGGATCCAACGTCTTTTTAAAGAAGTCTTATGGATGTCTTGGACTTTTGAAAAGAGGGAATTTCCCAATGGGGATAGTTCAGACAGGACTTTGCAAAGTCTTAAGCTACAGACAGTTCTTCCTGCTGAATTATCAACAGGTGGCAGGTGGACATATGTCCTATATGTTTAAAATTCACTTTCCCAGAATTGGTGGGTGATACTTTCAAATATTCTATTCCTCTCTTATTAGGTCAACATAGTCTACTTTAGGTCCTAGTCCCAGAACCTCATTACAACCCAAGCATTTCAGTATCTAGCTCAGGGTCCCTAAAGTCATAGTGTTCACTCTTCCTTATTTCCTACCCCAGTTCAAAGAATTTAAGGCAGTTTCTCCTTCTTTCAATCTTCAAACTGCCATGGCACTCCAAACTTCTGAGAGAGTCAACATTTTAAGGTTTAGAGAGCTTAAGAAGTGGAGGATGAGATGACAAAGGAACAAAGAGCAAACAAAGACAGACCTCAGTAGGACCTGTTCTTGCTGAGACGATGAGCAAACAATGAGAGGTCAAAACATGAACCATCTTGGATCTGTGTTGGAGCTAGTGGGAACATAAAGGCAGAGAAAAGGCACTAAGTGATTTATTCTAACTTTCACACCACTGTCTCTCTCTTTTCCCTCATTTTCCCTTTTTATCAGCTCAAGTGCCCTCAGTGATTCCCTTCATGTAGGCAATTAACTCTTACCATTTCCTTCTTCATGTCTCCATGGAAAGCAAGTTCTGACTAGGATAATCAGGCTGCCCTAAGACTGGCTTATCCACTGAGAAACGGAGTAGGCTCAGAAGTTCTCCCGTCCCTCACATCTGGGACCTGTGAGAACATTTCACATCCCAGCTTCATTATGTAAACTTTCACTTTCAGGAATATTTTAAAGAGCTTAATTAGGAGCGCCTGGATGGCTCAGTGGGTTAAAGCCTCTGCCTTTGGCTCAGGTCATGATCTCAGGGTCCTGGGATTGAGCCCCGCATCTGACTCTCTGCTCAGTGGGGAGCCTGCTTCCTCCTCTCTCTGCCTGCCTTTCTGCCTGCTTGAGATCTCTCTTTTTCCATCAAATAAATAAATAAAGTCTGTAAAAAAAAAATGAAGAGCTCAATTGCTGTAGGTGGTTCTAGTTTGGGTCACTGTTGGGAAGGAAAGTTCTGGCCCAGCTCATTGCGGCAGCTGCCCTGGGTTACGGCTGGAGGCCTCAGTCAGGAAAAGCCCAGATGCCCATGTTTTCTCTTTTGTCTACTCCAAGGACCATTTAGAAAAGTAGTGGTCATAATTTGGTAAATCATTTTGGAAACACTCTAGAAATCTTAGCTTGGGGTGAGCAAGCTAAGATTGCTCATATGGAAAACCCTGATTTATGAGCCAAATGAAAATATGTGTTTCTGAGAGAAGTGGGAAAAATTCTTTAGTACCTACCTCCTTTTAGTATAGACCCAATCTGGGCATGGTGTAACACATCTATGTTTAGGGATGATTTAAGCTACTAACTGTGAGTTCACTTACTAAGTTAATAGAAGAGTCCAAATTCAATGACGGTCCTTGTTTCAACACAATAATTATTGTAGTAACAATGTGTTTGCCTTTTTCATATAAAATAACTAATTTGAATGCATGGCTTAAAGCAAACCTTTTGAAGTTTCATATTTTGTAAACTAGGATATACAAAAAAAAAAACTAGGGAAACATACTAGCATAACAGTGTACTCAGAATATTAGAATAGAAAGGAATCTTATAAATAAAAAAATTGACCCTGAAAAAAGATTAGACAGAAGTAATGAATTCACTGTCATCAGTATCAAAACACTAGAACCTATTCTGATCTCAGTTTTACCTCCTTAAATTATGAACTATTTTAAATGCATAGAAAAGAATGGAGAAGAACATAATCCAACATTCTTGATATAAAATTTTACCATATTTTATTCAACAATTTTTAATCTGAATTTTAAAACCCCATGTATTCTTCACTGACCATTTCTCTGTCTCTCTCCTCAGAGTTAACCATTCTCAGTTTGCTATTTATCATTTCCAGATGTGTTTTAATGCTTTTAAGTCATATTTATCTATAAATACGTTTATAACATTTTTCATGCATTTAAACTTTTTTCTGTTTGTATTTCTTGTCATATTTTCTGCAATTTTAAAATTTTATGTAATGAAGAATTAAAAAGTAATACTGGAAACTATCCATAGACTTAGGAGAAAATATTTGCCAAAAGCACATTCTGATAAAGGACTGTTATCCAAAATATACAAAGAACTCTTAAAAGTCAACAATAAAAGAACAAACAACCCAATTTAAAAAGTGGGCCACAAGCACCTCCTCAAAGAAAATATACAGATGGCAAATAAGATTCTCCATATCATATGTAATCAAGGAAATGCAAATTAAAGCAACAAGGAGATGCTACTGCATACCTACGGGCATGGTCAAAATCCAGAACACTGAAAAGAGCAAATGGTAATAAGGATATAAAACTAGAGGAACTTTCACTCATTGCCCATGGAAATGCAAAATGGAACAGCCACTTTGGAAGATAGTTCAGTGGTTTCTTAAAAAACTGAATATACTTTTACAGTGGGATCCAACAATCATGCTCCTTGGTATTTATCCAAAGGAGTTGAAAATATATCCAAACAGGTTTTTACCTGCACATGAATGTTTATACTACTTTTATTCATAATTGCCAAAAACTGTAAATAGTCAAGATGTCTTTTAGTAGGCCAATGATCAGTGGTCCATCTATACAATGGAATATGATTCAGAGCTAAAAAGAAATGAGCTATCAAGCCATGAAAAGACATGGAGGAAATTCAAGTGCATATTACCAAGTAAAAGAAGCCAATCTGAAAAGGCTACATACTATATGAATCCAACTATATGGCATGTTGGAAAACTAGAGACAGAAAGATCACAGGTGGTCAGGGGTTGGGGGGTCGGAGGTTGAATAGGCAGACCACAGATTTTTAGGGAAATATTCTATAAGGTACTATAATGATGAATTTATGTTGTTTTACATTTGTCCAAATCAATAGAATGTAAAACACCAGAGTGTAGACTCTGGATGATTATGATGTGTCAATGTAGGTTCATCAGTTGTAAGAGATGGACCACTCTGGTGGATGGAGCACTATGGCAGGGGATGGTGATAATGGGGGAGGCTGTGCATTTGTAGAGATGGGGGTATGTGGGAAATCTGTGTATCTTCCCCTCAATTTTTTTGTGAACATAAAACTTCTCTAAAGAAATAAAGTCTTGGGCACCTGGGTGGCTCAGTTGGTTAAGCCACTGACTTTGGCTCAGGTCATGATTCTGGAGTCCCAGGATTGAGTGTCACATCAGGCTCCCTGCTCAGTTTCTCCCTCTGACCTTCCCCCTTCTCATGCTTTCTCACTCTATCTCTCTCAAATAAATAAATAAAATCTTTTTTAGAAAAAGAAATGAAGTCTTAATTTAAAAATTAAGTAAAAAATTAAGCCTGGTTGGCAAAAATATTCTGATAATTAATACTGTTTATATATATTATGTACTGATCATATCTAGTATAATATTTAATATCAGCATCTACTATATCAGTATTATATATAAAATATTATATATAACATTTATATTATATATAATTATATAAATATACATTTATACATATAAATATATATATTATATATAAAATATATATCTGTATTATATATAAAAATTATACTGATTACATATGTATTATGATGTAATATAGAAATTAGTACTATAATTATAATATATAATTCATATGTTATCAGACATCTGTTGTAGTAGATGAGAATAACAAACACTACATGGAGACTGTAAATGTTTTTACATAGCCTGTAAGTATTCTTGGAAGTGGTTAGTAAAAAGGGTTTTAACTTTTTTTTTAAAGTAACTGTGTCATTTTTTACATCTGTAACTTTTTCCTTTCCTGTTCTCATTAAAAGATTCTGGTGAAATGTAGGCACCATAGCTTCCAGCTTTAGAATACATACCATTTGGACCAAACATACACACACGTGTGCACGCACACACACACACACACACGTATAATGATGTGTAAATTTATCACTTTTATTTCCTGGTTTGAGCTACTAGAGAGATAAGGTATGAGATCCCAAAATATGAGATTCCCAGGAAGTGAATGTGTATATTAACATTTAAGAGATGGGTGGAGTAGCCCACGAAGAAGTTAGAACGAACAGAGTGCAGAAGAAAAATTGAAGAATGTGGTGTTATCACAAGGCATAATCAAAGTATTGGAATAGTTAACAGTGTCCAAAGTGACACTATTTTAAGGAATACTGAGAGCACAGTTAGAGTTTTCATGTAGGAAGGAATGAGAACTGAAGAATTCATTTCACCCCACACATGCAAGCATTCAGCCCTTTGCTCCGCCCACAGTCCCAAAGGCACACAATTAAGTTCTTTCATTTCGAGACACTTATGTGAGAGTATCCAGAATAAAAGAATTTCAGACTTCATAATTCTTCATATGAATAATTTCTATAAAATAGTTCAGAGTACAATTTCTTCTTGTTGATTATTTCCATCTATAAGACTATCACTCAAATTATTATATATCAAAACCAAACCTATGTAAATCCTTACCCGCTATATTATGTTGCTTCCTCCAAAAGAATCTTAAAGAGTTTAGGTTTGGAGCCAGTTGGAATTCCATCAGTAGCTTATATTAGCTGTGTAACATTGAGCAATTATTTAACCACTATGAACTTCAGTTTCCTCTCTCTTAAGTGGAAATGATAGGATTGTTTTGAGGATATGTCAAATAATTCATGTAGTAAGTGCTTAAGAGTTATAATAATACTAAGGCTGTCATACTGTTTTAAAATGCCATTGCCTTTGCTTTTTGTAATTTTCCCTCTCAATGAGAGGGAAAATCCAGGTCTTTTGTGTTTGAAAAATACCTTGGAACCTATGCTCTGATTTATAAGCATTTATTGATAACAGCTATTAGTACAAACAACATGACATCTCCTTGATAAAACTGAACCCTTCCCCTTTGCAGAACTTTTTAAATTTTTTTTTCTCCCCAAATATGTTTATTTTAATTTTTCGGTGTTACAAGATTGATTGTT
>CM052806.1:11668795-11764533 GCA_028533885.1 Nasua narica
AGACCTCTGAGTTGCAGGAAGCCCGAGTCTCTGCTCCCCTCTGTGTGGTTCAGAACACAGGCTCCCCTCAGTGAAATTTCTGCTCACAGCGCAGCCTGTCTGAGGTTGCCTGCGACCCCAGCCACCTTTCTGCAGCTCTCAAGCGCGGACTGGTAGGCCTGCGGCGGGGCCGGGAAAGACGGGACCCCAGCCGCCTTTCTGCGGCTCCGCGAGGGGCTCCCCGGAGGTTAGGCCGCTTGCCCGCGTTCTCTCCGCGGCCGGCGGGGATCGCTCAGGCTCTGCAGTGCGCCGCGAATGTTGCGGTGGTACGCACACCGGGAAAAACTGCGGCTCGTGAACCACCGCAGACTTTCAAAAGGCGCTTGCAGGTGTGCGCCCGGCCCACAGGTTGTTGCAGAGAGCGGAAAGCTGCAGGTTCAGGAATTGCGGACTGGATCCCCCACCAGTTCCACTTTGGGGCACTCCTTGCTGGGAGAGTGGGTCCAACCGCCAGTGCCAGCGACCACCCCCTTCCACTAATTACTCCTCCGAACTTTTTGTCCTTTTTAAGTGTTTTTAATGGGCTCTATGTTAATGCTGGTCCCCCGCCACTGGGCACTTTCCTTTGGGGTATTACTGTCCTGGGTTAGCTTCTGGTGGCTCCCTCCCCCTTTTATTTATCCTCGGATATCAGCTCGAGTGTTCCCACTTTGCTTTTACCTCTCCACTGCTGTCTTCTGCTCTCGGAGAGATCCCGGGGTTAGAAATCTTTCTCCTCAGGGTGATTTCATGGGTGTTCAGCGTGTTCTGGTAGATTTCCAGCTCACTTTTGGGGACCGGTTGCTGCAGGATCTCTTACTTCTCCGCCATCTTGCCCCCCTCAGAGCTCTAACATTTTTGATGATGTGTGTCTATCAGCTAAAAAAGAATAATGATGTTAGACTATAACTTCAATATGTATGTTTTCATTTATCTGTAAGTTATATCTATAACTGAAATTATTAATAATATTCTAGATGCTTAGATTTTAAATGTCCTGTATCCTGATGATCTCATCTTTTCATTAGTTGACACACAAGTTACAATGTACACTTGGAAATAAGATTTGTTGTCCATACTATGTGTAGTTTCCTATTTACCAGTAACATTTTTTTATTAACATATAATGTACTATTTGCCCCAGAGGTACATATCTAAGAATCATCAGGCTTACACATTTCACAGAACACACCATAGCACATACCCTCCCCAGTGTCCATAACCCAGCCACTCTATCCCTCCCCCCCTACCCCCCAGCAACCCACACTTTGTTTCATGAGATTGAGAGTCTCTTATGGCTTGTCTCCCTCCCTATCCCATCTTGTTTCATTTTTCACCCCCTACCTCCCACAACCGTCTGCCCTGCCTCTGAAATTATTCATATCAGAGAGATCATATGATAATTCTCTTTCTCTTATTGACTTATTTCCCTTCCCATAATACCCTCTAGTTCCAACCACATTGTTGCAAATGGCAAGATTTTGTTTCTCATGATGGCTACATACTTATCCATTGTATATATATACAGCACATCTTCTTTATTCATCTGTTAATGGACATCTAGGTTCTTTCCATAGTTTGGCTATTGTGGACATTGCTACTGTAAACATTCAGGTGCACATCCTCCTTCAGATCACTACATTTGTATCTTTAGGGTAAATACCCAGTAGTGCAAATTCTGGGTCACAGGGTAGCTCTATTTTCAACTTTTTAAGGAACCTCCATACTGTTTTCCAGAATGGCTGCACCAGCTTGCATTTCTACCAAAAGTATAGGAGGGTTCCCCTATCTCTGCATCCTCACCAACATCTGTCATTTCCTGACTTGTTTAATTTTAGTCATTCTGACTGGTGTGAAGTGGTATCTCACTGTGGTTTTGATTTGTATTTGCCTGATGCCGAGAGATGTGGAGCACTTTTTCATGTGTTTGTTGGTCATTTGTATGTCTTCTTTGCAGAAATGTCTATTCATGTCTTCTGCCCATTTCTTTATGGATTATTTATTCTTTGGGTGTTGAGTTTGATAAGTTCTTTATAGATTTTGGATGCTAGCCCTTTATCTGATATGTCATTTGTGAATGTCTTCTCCCATTCTGTCGGTTGTCTTTTGGTTTTGTTAACTGTTTCCTTTGCTGCTCAAAAGCTTTGGATCTTGATGAAGGCCCAATAGTTCATTTTTGCCCTTGCTTCCCTTGCCTTTGGTGATGTTTCTAGGAAAAGGTTGATGCGGCTGCGGTCGAAGAGATTGCTGCCGGTGTTATCCTCAAGAATTTTGATGGATTTCTGTCTCACATTGAGGTCTTTGATCCATTTTGAGTGTATTTTTGTGTGTGGTGTAAGGAAATGGTCCAGTTTCATTCTTTTTATCCATTATGATACCCTCTGTCTTTTGGTTGGGGCATTTAGCCCAATTACATTCAAGGCAACTATTGAAAAATATTAATTCAGTGTCATTGTATTGCCTGTAAGGTTACTGTTACTGTATAATATCTCTGTTCCTTTCTTGTCTATGTTACTTTTAGGCTTTCTCTTTGCTTAGAGGACCCTTTTCAATATTTCCTGTAGAGCTGGTTTGGTGTTTGCAAATTCTTTTAGTTTGTTCTGGAAACTTTTTATCTCTCCTTCTATTTTCAATGACAGCCTAGCTGGATATAGTATTCTTGGCTGCATATTTTTCTGATTTAGTGCTCTGAATATATCATGCCAGTCCTTTCTGGCCTGCCAGGTCTCTGTGGATAGGTCTACTGCCAATCTAATATTTATACCATTGTATGTTACAGATCTCTTGTTCCAAGCTGCTTTCAGGATTTTCTCTTTGTCACTAAGACTTGTAAGTTTTACTTTTAGATGATGGGGTGTGGACCTATTTTTATTGATTTTGAAGGGGGTTCTCTGTGCCTCCTGGAGTTTGATGCTTGTTCTTTTTGCCAAAATAGGGAAAATCTCTACTATAATTTGCTCTAATATACCTTCTGCCCCTCTCTCTCTTTCTTCTTCTTCTGGGATTTAAATTATTCTAGTATTGTTTCATCTTATGGTATCACTTATCTCTCAAATTCTCCCTTCATGGTCCATTAGTTGTTGGTCTCTCTTTTGCTCAGCTTCTTTATTCTCCATCATTTGGTCTTCTATATCACTAATTCTCTCTTCTGCCTCATTTATCCCAGCAGTAAGAGTGTCCATTTTTTATTTCACCTCATTAATAGCTTTTTTATTTCAACTTGGTTAGATTTTAGTTTTTATTTCTTCCAAAAGGGTTTTTATTTCTCCAGAAAGGGATTCTCTAATATCTTCCATGCTTTTTTCTAGCCCAACTAGTACCTTGAAATCATCATTCTGAACTCTAGTTCTGACATATTACTTATGTCTGTATTGACTATGTCCCTAGCCATTGGTACTGCCTCTTGTTCTTTTTTTTTGTGGTGAGTTTTTCTGTCTTGTCATTTTGTCCAGATAAGAATAGATGAATGAGAGAACAAAATACTAAAAAGGTAGCAACAACCCCAGAAAAATATACACTAACCAAATCAGAAGAGACCCAAAACTAGGGGGCGAAAAAGGAAAGGGGAAGAAGAAGAAAAAAAGAAAGAAAAAATATATATATATATGTATAATGTCTTTGCCCCAGGTGGAATTGCACCACCCTGGTCAGGGGCCAGCCTAAGTAATCCGCTAGGGTTCATTCTTAGGTGCTTTTGTTTCCTGAACACTTTCTGTATGGGTTTGGAGGAGGAGAATGAAGATGGCGGCTTCCCAATATCCAGCCCCATAGGAGCCAAGAGCTTGGGCCCCACTTCTCAGCGAACCCTTAGAGAAAAGCAGGCACTGTCCTGTCTCCCTCATCCCTGGCTGCACTCTGTGCTCACCCAGCCTGTGACCAAGCATTTCTATCTCTGGTGCATGGCCCCATTTGGATTCTGTAAACTCATCAGTGTAAACCCTGCAGTGTGCTCCTGTGCTGCTCCTTCTGGAGGAGGAAGGAGGGGGGTCTCTCCAGATCTACCACTTGCAGGATCCCTGCTCAAAGAGCAGTGGCCTGACTGTGTCTTAGATCATGGTTTAAGGTGATCTTAAGCTGAGAGCCCACTTCTCGGCTCTGTCTCTACAGCTGGCTTCACTCTACACTGGCTCCAATAGCTGGGAGCTCTGCTGCACTCAGACACCCCTGGTCTTTTTGTGACCCTGTGGGTCCTGAGACCACACTGCCCCTATGAAGGCTCCACCTCCTGCTTAACCTCTGGAGCAACATCCCTCAGTGTTGCAGATTTCTGAAAGTTCCAGTTTTGTGCTCAGCTGCTCTATGGTTTGCTGGGAGCCAAACCCCCTCCCACGGTCTATCTTTCCATTGCTTCAGATTCACTTCTCTGCACATTCTACCTCCAGAAAGTGGTCAATTGTCTGCTCCAAGAATTGCTGCTCTTCTTCTCTTCTATCTCCTGTTGAGTTTGTAGGTGTTCAGAATGGTTTAATAACTATCTAACTGAACTTCCGGGACCTGATGATATCTCAGTCTCCTACTTCTCCACCATCTTGCTCAAGGTTACCAGTAACATTTTTTATCATTCAACATTATTTGGTCTGATGTTTTACATATCTGATTAGATCATCTTTGCTTTTGTCTTATAATATGATTGATTAAGTCTTATTATCTTATTAGGAGTGTTCCCCTCCACCTGTGGCTTCTACTCAGGAATATAATCATGCCACTTGTCAATTTTGTAGAGATTCATTTACTGACAAATATATAATGTAACCAGGACAATTGCAGTGCAGTATGTAAGGGCAAGTGTGACAGTAAAGAGGAGCAAGTGACAACCATATTTTTCTCCAAGGACCTTTCTTTGGTAGGCCATGTGTGTAGTTTGGCCTCTACGAACTCAGAGAGGGTGCCAGGTCAATCAGTAAAACAAATACTATAAAATATTTCTTTGAAATAGGAAAAAAATATAGGAGTTGTAATTTTTTTCTCACCCCATTAGATTTTCACACTTAGTTCATATTAAAGACCATAGTTTTAAATAGGTTTCTCAAAGGATAGCATGGTTCTCCAAGCATCTGTTTGTTTAAAATTCAGATTCTTGGGTCCTGTCCTGTAACTACTGCATCAAAGTTTCAAAGAGAAGATGAGGATGGGGAAACAGGAGTCTATATGTTTACTAAACTCCCCAAGTGATTCTTGAACCTAGACATTTTGAAAACCAATGCTTCAGAGCTTTTTTTTTATTATAGGAATTATATAAGATAATAGTTGAAGGCATCCTACATAAAACTTGGCATCTTTAAGATAGTTTAGTACTTTGACCTCCTTTTCAATTTTTTTTCCTATGGTTATTAGCCTATTCTAATTTGTGTTTCTTCTTGGGTAAATTTTGGGAGATTTCTTTTTCTAGAATATCATATATTTTAGCTAGATTTAAAAACAATTATTTTAATAAAATTGTACTTTGAAAAAATTAATTAATATGCTTTTCTTTTTAGTACTTGCCTGATCCAGTATGTTCCTATATAAGGATCCAACCTGTCAGAGATACCCTTTAGTTGAAGGGGAATAAGAAGAGGGGAGTTAAAGAAGAGTTTTGTTTCAACATAAAGAAAAACAGTACATTTTTTTTGAAGATGATAGTTTTGCAAGCTCTTGATTTTTAAGAACCAAGCTTTTTAAAGGAATAATTTTTGAAAACCAAAACACAAAGATTTAAAAGATCAAGTTATAAAATTAGCTTATAAATGACAAATTGGGACTGCATTTTTCCAAGGAGTAGATAGGAAAATTGAGAACCTGACAAAGATGGAGGTCATGGTGACCTTCTAAACAACCTGGAGAGATCACAGAGGGAAGAGCAGAGATCATATTTAGAAAGAATTCAGTCTCTACTGGAAGAAAGACCATAATAGCCAATTCAAGAACAGGTAATGAAGTCAAACCAATGCTGAGAGCCATCCATCATAACATTCAACAGAGCATTGCATGTTATCCTGCCTGGGAGCATTGCTGATGTGAAGGTCTTCCACTGAAAGCTGTTTGCACCTCACTCTCTGACCTGTGTAACTCCTAATAGGAGTGTCATCCACGAATATCCTGAGATTTTACTCAGCCTATTTTAACTCTACTGCATTTCTTTTTAGTAATCTAGAGCTTTCTAAGGTTCCTTAAAAGAATGTGGAAACCTGGACATCTGAATGTACTGTGGTGGTATACGAAGAACCAGCACCTGAACTTGTATGATATTGGGTGGAAAAATAGCTGAAAACTTCATTTCAAGCCAAGATGGGGGAACAACCCACTTCTGTTACATTAGTATGAATATTAGTAGAACATGCTTAGGACAGCCTTCAACTTTCCCTATTTGGAGAATTACAACCACCACTTAACTGATCTCACTGAAACTATTCTATCCTCCCATCTTTTTTCTACATGACTTACAACACCATCTTCCAAAAAATCAAATGTTGTGATGTTACAACTCTAGAAATTTTTATCATCCTGCTGTTACATACTACAGAGGTCAAACTCTGAGAATTGATGGCACTGTCTTTCAAAATCCAGCCCCAGCCCAATTTTTTAGTGTCATCATATGTCTCAGTCCATGACTAAACCTGTATTTGAGCTTTCCAAACCTGAGCTTTTTCATACTGTTGAATTTTTATTTACTGGTCCTTCCTTCTGGATTGTCATGAACTCTCTTCTTTGCAAGCTCTTTATTCCCATTGCAACTTCAAATGTCATCCCAACCTTCCTCCACTGACCCTATGAAAGTTATTTACTCTCTCTTCTGCATTCAGGCTCATTTAAAAGCATCTTATCAGATTCCTTTATAGTGATATACTTAAGTTTCTGCCTCTACTGGACTGAGGATGAGAGTGTTGAGTTCCACTTGCTCATCCTTCTATCTCTGGTTCCAAACACAGAGGAGGCTCTCTATAAATTTTTGTTGAATGATTTAGTCCACAATGAGTGACACAGCTGGCTGGTAAAGCTAAAATGCCCTTTGCATACATAACAGTCTACATTAACTTTTTTTGTTCTGATCCAGCTGTTTTTTGGACTTAGAAGTTCATTTTATTTATTCATTGTACATCATTTCTTTAGATTTGGCCAATCATTCCACTCTGACATAACGGTTTTCTTTTATCTTCTTTTTAAAATTTCAAGTTTGTTATCCAAGGAATATGCTGCCCCTTCCAGCTGCACCATCATTAACATTTATTATCGTGCCATCAATTTCTTCATCCAAGTGATAAATAACAATTCTGGATAAGGCCTTTCACATAACATTTATCTTATCCTCCCTAGGATTATAGTTATTTTCTTCTCTTGTTTTGTTAACTGGAATGTGAACTCCTCAAGACACACATTGTGGCTCACTAATATTTTTATATTTCCTTAACTTTATTGAGATTAATAATGTTATGAAATGTCCTAATGTCCCTTGATGGCAGTAATAGGAAGCTGGTTCTGTAATCAGATGATGTAGAATGAGATCACAACTCTCCACTTGGGGACAGACTTGCTCAAGTTTCTGAAACCCTCCCACCCATATTGATAACATTTTATCATATACAAAATGTGGATAATATTAGTATCTATATCACAGAATTGTCTTGAAAGACTATAACAGATAATATATGTATAATGCTAAATGCTATCCTTAACACATAATAAATACTTAATATTTATTAGGGACTATTATTATTATAGGTGTTAGTTAAATAAAATAAAGACAGAAAATATCAAATTCATTAAATATGCTAATATATTCATCAGTGTTTGCTACTAATGCTATAACATAGTGCCATAGTCTGGGTGGCTTAAACAACATAAATTTCATTTTTTTACAATTCTAGAGGCTAGATGTCCAAAATCAAGGTGTCAGCAGGTTGGTTTCATCCTGAGGCCGCTCTCCTTGGCTTATAGATGGCCACCTTCTCTTTGTCTTCACATGGTCTTTCGTCTGTGTCTTAATCTCTTCTTCTAAGGACACAAGTCATATTATGGATTAAGGCCACTCCAATGAACTAATTTAACCTTAATTACTTCTTTAAAGACCTTTGAAATTGAAATACAGTCACATCCGTAGGTACTGAGAGTACAGACTTCAACATGTGAATTTTGAAGGGACACAGCTCAGTCCATCACAATTTGCACTAGACATCACACACATTATAATATCTAAGTAGCTTTGGCAGACTGTATAACCATTAAATACTCACTTACCCTTCTTTTAAGAGCATTATCCTTACCCTCTGCAATGTGACTGGAAGCTATAGGAAGAGAGCTAAGCATTCATGCTCCACTGCCATTAGCTCAGCCATGTGACTTGATTTGGTCAGTGGTAGGTGAGCGTGTGGGGCATACCCCACTCTCACACAGAAGTTTGAAGAGCTACTGATTGTTCTCACCACTCTCTTGCTACTTTCTGTCTGCTGCAAGGATAATATGTCCCAGATAAGGACTGCTCTTTCAGCCTAAGACTGACAAGCAGAGCTACCAAGATGATGAGCAGCTGTTAATGTGTGAATGCAGGAGACAAGTAAATCGTTTTTCGTCTAAGTCACTGGGATTTAGGGATTGTTTATTACTGCACAAAAGGTGCCTAGTGTGATAACCAACAACAGAGATTGAAAAAAAATCAAATGCATATATATGCTTATTACTTTTTCTTGCAAAAGGCCCAGAAACCTCGATGTACCAGTTATGAGGTCATTCTGATAAAGCTAAACTGCAAAAAAGGAGCAGAGCATCAACAATTTCATGAAGACCCAGGGTCCATTGGAGAAACTACTTTTCCCATTTATATGGAAGGACCTGCTGGCCTCCCTCACAGTTCAACCTTCTCTCTTGGATAAAAAGAAACTGACCCCTGTTGCATTTGAAGCCCTGCCTCTCCCTGTCCCACAGAAAAATCCTCTTCTGTTCTTAGAGAATTATAGTGGTTGTTGAAAATTAGAACTGTCTGCCCTCACTTGGCAAAGACAAGGACTCCTTAAACCAGTGCAACTTCACCCAAACCAGTATCAGTTCTCCCAAAACACATGCTAGGTTCATGATGTAATTCGATAACCATACTTCAATGTCCTACCATTTCCCAGTTACTGAGCAAAGGGGACTATTGAGCAAGACTCTAAGGAGTCCCCAGGATTGGGGCTGCTGGAGAAGGAGAGGAAGGACATTTAAGGCAGATGGCAGAGTTTAAACAACAGCATAAAGTATATTCCAGGAAGATGTGCCTTTGAGGGTGGTTGTAGCAAAGGGTACAGGAGTGACTGCAAATGGAACTGAAAACATGGCCGGAGGGCCATCCCTAACAGGCAGTGTTGGTGGTAGGTCCTAAGCCTGAGCCCAACTCAAAACACAACGGACAAAATTTTTAATTTTATGGGACACAAATTTATGTATTCATATGATTTTTTAAAATGACTCTTTAATAAATATCATGTCACATAGCAGTTAAAAACACAAGCTTTTTATGCAGACGGCCTGGCTTCCTACCACAGCTGCACCATGAGTATCCCCTCATGAACTTGAGTACACGAATTTACGTGGATAAGCCTTGGGTTCTCTTCTGCATCACAGAATGTGATAACAGTAGTACTCTTTCTAGAATGATGGTCATTTTAATATAATGATGCCTGTAGACTTTTGGCATGATATCTGAGTCAAAGCAAAAGCTCCAGAAATAGTACCTGCTGCTAAAATTATTGCTACTACATTGTTTAGAAATGAAAATTTAGTGATTTGCTTCTGTGAGACTCAGCCATCTGTATCCCTTGGTTTCCAACATCCTAATACTAATTCATATCTGTCCTAAAATGTGTGTAAGACAAAGCCAAAGAGAGAGAGCCCCACACATGAGACACGACAGTCAGCGACAGATGTGACTTGAGTGGAGAGGGGCCCCAGCTGTGCTTCTCAGTTCGTGGCTCAGCTCCAACAGATGCCAGGCACAACTCCAGGGCAGGGAACAGAAAGCACCTAGTAACAACCCTTCAGGAAGCTACCTGGGAAACCTCACCTCTTGATCCCTGTCAAGGCTTCAGGGCAGCTTGAGTGGAAAACTGCTTTCATATCAGAAGGTCACATTTTCTCCCTGAGAATGTTACTTTCCTTTTCTTTACTGAATCACTGGCTTCATTACTTTGGGGCTTATGAGCTGAAATTTCTGCCTTCCTTGAATCAAACCCTGTGGTTAGATCGTGGTTCTTTTGTACTTATGCTGATTGGTAGTTTTGAAGAAAGGAAGGGGGAAAGGAGGAAAAGAAAATGATGAGGATAAAACCACCAGTTGGCTTTTCCTCCTTAAATTTTTTTCTATTTTAGTTTTAGATAAAACAGTATTTGATCAATGGATCTTTAAAATAATATTACTGCACTGTGAGAACTTTGAAGGAGTGTTGTCATGGAAATGGGAAGTAACGTCATCCAGAGTCATTTTTCCCCTTTCCCACAAAAAGTAAAAAAGTATGTGCACAGACCTTGAATGGACATCAAATACTGATTTTTGTTTCTAGGCACTCTCTCATACTTTTTTCCTGAGATTTTAACCAGAAAAGCTGCTTCTGTTATTGATCGAATGATCTCAGTAAGATATACTGAGCTGCTTTATGATACAATATATCATTTTGAATATAATAGCTGTTTTTCATTACTGAAAGATCGAGTGTTCTCCTTAAATGTCACATTTTGATTTGCTGATACTGATTATTCTACATAATTTTTTTAAGATTTTATTTATTTATTTATTTATTTGAGTGCAAACAGGAGGAGGGGCAGAGGGGAAAGGAGATAAAGAATCTCAAGCAGACTCTGTGCAGAGTGTGGAGCCTGACACGGGGCTCGATCTCATGACCCTGAAGTCATAACCTTTCCTGAAATCAAGAGTCAGACGTTCAACCAACTGAGCCACCCATATACCTCAGAAATCATAACCAAAAGAATTACTCAGATCAACTCTTTCTCTCTCTCTCTTTCTCTCTCGACGGTGCCCCCAATATCCTTCTCTCTTTCTGCCTTTCTCAAATCCATTTGTTTATTCAATCATTCAGTCTACATTTATCAGCACTTAAAGGAGCTAAAGAGTTAAAGAAAGGGGTAGACTTGGAAATAATCATAATTCAGAAAGCCCCTCAATCATAATGATCAAATTTCTCAGACACTCCAGAGGAAAAAAACTTTAAGAAACTTAAACACTGAAAGGCATAAACCAGGCGAGTGGCTGAAGTCATATGTAATTCTATTAAAGCTTGCTTAATTACTTACAGTGACCATGATAAAACGTCCATTGCTTTTCCTCCTTCCAATCTCCAAGTTCATGACTCCCTCCAACTGGGTTCCACTGAATTTCCAGAGACACAGAGTGGCTTGAATGTTGATGTGGAGAATTAAAAAAAAAAAATGATCTTAATAACTGCTTGATTTGATTTTGCTTTGTCAGGCATAGGAATTCATAAATTCCCCTGCCCAAATTTTAAGATCCAGGATGACCTTGAAGTTTTGAAAGCTGGGGCATTTTCTTTTTCATCCCCGAATCCCAGTAGATATGAGACTTCTGTGCAGAGAGCATCTGGGAGCTGGTCAGGGGCATCCCCGGGCTATGCGTTTGTCCCCACGCTGCTCCTTGCCCTGCGGCTTGGAAGGAGATAATGGAGTAACTTCAACATGCTTCTTGCGAAAGGATGCGAGTGCTCTGACAAGGAGTATCTCTCTTTTTTTAAAAAAAGCAAAAACACCTGCAGAGCAGGGTGAAAGCGTTGCCATTCGGTAGATCTCGGTTTACATCCACATGGGTGTCCGACTCCTCAAGCAACAAGAACAGCTCTGTGTTTACATTCTGTCAAAGACAACTATCATCTCAGCGGCTGACTCTTAGGGAAACAGCTGCCTTAATTTAGCCAAATACCTTGAAAGGCCACTTTGGGATAGCTGAGATAGTCCCTGAGAGCATTGGTTAGGGGAGAAAGGAAGTAAGAGAGCTCAACTGCTCTCAATTAGAAGAGAAAAGGGATCTGGGAACGGAGAGAGGAGAAACAGAAGGAGAGACGGTTGCCGAAGGAGATGGCCAAGCATCAAGGGGCAGTTTCCAAGAGACTATTAGTTTTCATGTTCGATTTTAGGCTGTATTCTGTGCTATCTTAAATTCCTTCTATATGTCTAAAATTGCAGTAAAGAGCTTGAATCATTTGTGGAAATAAGGGGATAAGTTTGGGTCCATGTCTCGATCATGGATAAGTGGATAAGTGAGTGGCAGAGAATAATTCAGCAGTGTCTGGAAGTCGTGGCTGGAGGTGACTATGAGAATGGAACCCTTCTGGGAATTCACAGTGCACAGGGAATGGAGGCAAAATGCTGGGCATGGAGGCAAACAAAATCCAGAGACACATATATTGGGATTACCCAGCACAGGAACTCACTGCTGGGGAGTGAATGTTAATGGGAATTTGCAAAAAACCTTTTGGAGTTCCCAACAATAGAATGACTGAGTTGAGTAAAAAGGAAGTTACCCCTCATACTGGCAAATGAGCATTTGCCCAACATATTCCATTAATGATGACTAGAGCAGATAGATCTTGATAGATGAACTTGTCTTCAAATTCCTTAACATTCCTTAACATTCCTGGTACAGTTTATTTAAGGAGGCTATTGTTCGAAGAGCCTCAGCCCTTCAAAGATCTTCCCTTTGTGGTTTTCTGTAAGCTCTTTCCTGCCTTTAAGAGGTCCAGCATTGGAGCATGTGGAGTATCAGCCAGATAGATAAGTATGAGAATTATGCCTTCAGGTAGGACCTAAATAAGTCCAGTATGGCCAGAGAGGGACCCAGGAAGCAAGTCTTTAATTAGTACTAGGTTATAGCCAGTAAAAAAAAACAAATCCAGGGGTCAAAAAGTATGAAGTGAGCCAAATCAGGAGGAAAAACTTGACTGGAAATCAGGATGGACTGCACAAAGTGGGAGAGACTCCAGAGATGGGACAGAGGTGATTGTCTCCATTAAGCCACCAGGTCCCTAGCTTGCCGGTACTTGCTGTCATCCATGTAGTTTGGGTTTCTGACTGAGCTGGTTCAACTTAAATGTATAGGTTCAGGACAAAGCGTCTTGAGGAAAGAGCCCAGAGAACCCGATGGTGTGGCTAAATCCTCAGGGGAGTGACAGAAACCAATATGACTCAAACTTTCTTGCTAATTCACCAAATCCATGACCTAGGCTTTGTGGTACAGTTGAAAGCACATCAACTACAAAAGAAAGAAACATGATGGATTTCCAACTCATCTGACAGGTTATTCATTTTTATTTCAAGAGACCCATTTTATAGTTCTTAGCCTATAAACATTACAATAAGAAATATCTACCTTTCTAGACTGTTCACGAGGATCAAAGAAAGTGTATGTGTGGAAGGGGTTTGTGCAATGTTCAGTAAACAGTTTGAATCTTTTCCTGCCTCCCTGCTTTGTTCCCTCCATCTCTCCCTTTCTTCCCCCATTCTTCCTGTTTCCTTTCTGCAGTAGGTACCCTAGGAGCATCACTCCCTGAGCATCAAACACACCAAGACTTCCTATTGAGTCTTAGCTTCCATTATTCACATAGACCTTGCCACAGTGACCTTCAAGTGCATCAGTCTGCTGGCTTCTTCCCACACCAGCTCAGTGAGGGTGATGCTCCATGCCCACATGGACGTAAGCAGAGGGTGATTGCAACCCTGAGTCAGGGTCCCTCAGGAAAGATGAGCAGAAACCTCAGTAAACTCAAAGCATGTGTTTTATATGTCAGGAGAGAGCACAAAGGAAAACCACCTATCAACTCTTTCCACTGAGAGTGGGAGAACTTACTGAGAGAAACCCATCAGTCACTGCTCAAGCCTCCCTAAGGGTAACTCATTCCCCTTTGCCCTGTGGCAAATCCGTGTTAATAGTCCAAATAATGTGAATTTGGTAACATCCTTGAAAAAGAAGTTATCAAACAGAGTTCTCAATCAGACCATATTGATATTCACGTGACCAAAATTATGTATTATTTCTTTTGTAAGCAGATGGGAAGGACAACTTCAGTCCAGGGAAATGTTTTGGAAGCAGCTGCAGAAGAGGGTAGCTGAAAGCATGCAACAGGAGGATATCATTTAGGGAGAGGGTGGAAAGCAACATTTAAGGAGCAGATAGGGAAAAATGACACTGAAAGGCTAACCAGAGTAATAGGAATGTACCAGAATAGACAAGTATCTTTAAAGAAACAAGACTAAGAATTTCAAGAAATTATGAGTGATAGGGGACTAAGTACAGTTTAACATACAGATTGAGTAAGATGGAGAAGCCTTTCTATGGTTTCCTCCTTCTCCCAGGATAATTTCTCAGATTTCTCATTGTACCCAAATGCCTTTCAGTCTCATCTCACACTATTCTCTCATTTCCCTGCCTCCAACTCTCTGTTCTAGCCTTTTCAGGCTTTCTTTTAGTTCCTCTAATGTACTGTGTCCCCTTGTACACAGGGCTTTGTACATGCTTTTCCTCTGCCTGGAATACTCTTCCTCTGTCTGGAATACTTTTCCTCTAAAGTGTACTTTTCTTGGTCTTTATAATCTCAGATGAAGCATCATTTCCTCTGTGAATCCTTCCCTGATCCATCCAGGCCACATAAGTTTCCTTAATTATATGCTATAATAAAATCATATTTCTTTGTATCCTAGAACTAATCTCAATTTATAATCATACATTCATTTGTGTTATTTGGTAAAAAATATTTCACCCACTGGATTGTAAACTTCTTGAGTGTGAAACTCAAAGAATTCTTAGTACAGAAGCCGTCAGCATTTTAACCAAAGAGCAGTTGTTGCCAATCATAATCAAGTCTGGTATGGAAAGAGACTTTATGTATTCTCTGCCCATTAATATATGCCTAAGTAACCCCATCTAAATCACCGTGATGTTTCTCCACGATTTGGTACTAAGATACACCCTGGCACATGTCAAGCCTATGAACTTGGTGGTTAGGTTGATACATGATAAGCCATGAAGCAGATTTTCTAGACACTAGTTCTTAATCTCTAAAAGGGCTAGGACTCCTCTAAGAACCCAGTAAAAGTTGTGGATATTGCTGAAAGTTGAATTGTGTCTCCTCCAAAAAGGTATATTGGAGTCCTACCCCCAGTATCTGTGAATGTGATTGTATTTGGAAATAGGGCCTTTGCAAATGGTCAAGTTTAAGATGAGGCCATTATGCTGGGCCCTAATCTAATATAACTCATGTCCATATATAAAGGGGAA
Source organism: Nasua narica (assembly GCA_028533885.1). Classification (NCBI taxonomy): domain Eukaryota; kingdom Metazoa; phylum Chordata; class Mammalia; order Carnivora; family Procyonidae; genus Nasua; species Nasua narica. The sequence goes on from CM052806.1 coordinate 11,684,061, forward strand.
ATCTGGACCCAGAGACACATATGGGGAGAAATGATGTGAAGACACAGCAAGAGCACCATCTATAAGTCAAGGAATATCTGAGGACACCAGAATCTGGAAGAGAGACTTGGAACAGTTTCTCCCTCATACGCCTTAGTGGGAACCAATCCTGCCAACACCTTGATTTGGGGCTTCTCACCCCCAGAACCACGAGGCAATAAATTTCTGTTGTTTAGGTCACCAGGTTGGTGGTACTCAGGAAACTGACGCAGGTCTCCATCTTACACAACTCTACATGTAGTTTCAGGGTGTTCACAGACCCAGGAAAGCCCAGCTTGATCATTCCTGCACACACGCTATAACATGCCTGCACCCAAACCCACTGGGATAAGGACAAAGAAAGAAGACAGCATGAAATATCGGCCTCAGGGACTGTTTGCTACATGTTTGGCCTTGGCCGGGCACGTGGCATCCGCTTCTCCATTGAATCACCATAATCCCTTGGTGAAATAGATGTTGGCGTCTTCATTTCAGACAGGAGGAAATAGAGACCCCCAGAGACTAAACATCAGGCACAAATTTACACATCTAGAGAGTGGCTGTGCTGGGAACATGGCCTGAGTTTGTTTTACCCTGAACCCAGTGCTTTTTCCATCCTCGCCCTGCCTCAGAGCATGAGTGATATGTGAGATCCGAAGCATATGATGTGTGGTTTCCAGGGTTATGAGGTTACAGAGACCAGGGTTATACATGTGTCAGTGGCTTCAAGGGAAATAGGAGAAAAGCTTTTTAAAAAAAAAGTTAAAGAAAAGCCAATTCCTTTAGATCACTTTCCTTTCATTCTTTGCCATTACAACTTCTTTTGAACTAAGGATTTTGGTATCGAGGGGTTTTTGCTCTTGCTAGGCAAAGATAGAGACAGTAAAGAATTAATCAAGTCATACTGTTGATAATTACCCATAGGAATTTTAGGATTTTTAGAGATGGGACAGTAGTATCCATGAGACAGCAGATCAAGTCAATCTCTTATTCGTCAAAGGTCTTATTGGTCACCCACTCAATATCTGGCTTCATGTTCTGTGGACAAAGTCTGGCCACATCAAACCTTAAATCTAGAGGGGGGCACTAAGTAACATCAGTCAATTCAATAAAGTAAAATGTTGTGTTTTAAGCAAAAAAGAGTGTACTACATATCAAATAGTGGTGGTAAATACCTACTTCTAGTCAGGTAGAAAACTAAATCTAAGTTTACCCCAAATTCTGAGTAGTGATTATCCTGACATAAGAGAGAAAGGTGGTTCCAGGCAGAAGAAACATGTGCAAATGTCCTGAGGCAACAGAGAATATAATACATTTGAAGACCTGAACACAATTCATCACATCCTGAGTGTGAAATGGAAAGGGCAAACAAGTAAACCCTGGAAGGGTGTATAGGAGCTAGATCCTGAAGGTCCCTGACAGTAGCTATGTGACGGAGCTGTCTCTGGTTTCCTCCAGAAACTGGGAGCTATGGGAAGCCATGACAGATGGGAAACAGAGGAGAGAGTACTGGGGAGAGGGCTACTGGCTGTGGAAATCCAGCAAGTCAGTTAATCTGAGTCTCAGTTGCTTCAACACAAGAGATAATAAAGCCCACTGTGGACACTAAATGACTGCTTCAATGCAATTCTCAGAATAGTGCTCCATGCAGCATCAGCTCCTACAATAGTAGTACAGGCTAGACCTTGTGGAGGCCAGTGTTACTGGCAGATGCACTATTCCAAATCTGATGATTTTCTTCCATCTGTCCCCAGGGCACTGCTTCTCAGGGGCAAGTGCAGCCATGCTGTGGGGCCCACAGCCCCCCTGGATCAGACACAAGTTTCCAACAGGGGTGTCCTAGTGGTCAGAGAGTGAGGCTTTGCCTTCTACCATGTTCCCAGACAAGGTCTGGGTTAAGGGCAGGCTGTCCACAGGCAACTTGTCGGAGAGGGGCAGCCGGCAGAGGCCAGAGGATGAGGCCTTCAGTGGTGAGCTGCGGGCCAGTGACCCAGGGAAGCCCACACCCTGTGTCGGCTTGGAGCTCACCAAGGCTTATCTAGTCTGGGGTTGTGAGATCGGGGAGACTCACCATCTGAATGCACCTGAATCTTTATGCTATAATTCTGCAGCTTTTTAAAAAGCTTAAATGGTTTTGATTTTGCTTCATTGAGGCCTGAGGGAGGTAATACTTAAATTTATTACCCTTGCCATATTATCACTTGCCATAGAAAAATTCCAGAAAATTCAGTTTGGTTGAGGGCTTCCCTCTTGTCTTCTTCAGGTGCAATCTTAGAGACTCAGTCAAAATTTGTGTGGTTAAGAGTGACAGCTCTTCCAAACGTCACAGACGTGCAATGCCGTGGGGCCTGAAAGTTATAGTGTTCTCATCTCCAGTGCCAGGCCTCTGAGGTCGGGAATAGAACCCAGAGACATATGGGGACCAGAGAAAGTGTATTCTCCTTGTTCTGAAGACTTCTTTTCATTTAAAGACAGAATCTCATGTGTGCTGAGAACCTGCCGTGCTCATGGAACTATTAGAGTGGTTTGCCCATGCATTACTTTTTACTCTATTAAACTGGTTAAGTAATTATTAGGATTCTCATTTTCACAGCTATGGAAAATGTGGCCCACGGAGGTCTATAGACTAGACCAGAATTTCACATGGGTGGTTGGATTTAAAAGTGTACAGGTTCTGCATCCCTTATTGTAGTCCCACCTTATTGCTTTAGGACTGAAGCTCTACATGGTGGTGAGAACCTGACCTCTACGAATCCCAGTTGCATCACTTCCTGGCTCTGTGGCCTTGAACTAGCCCCTTGCTCTTGCTGTGCTTCCAATTCCTTAACTATAAAATAGATAATAGAAATATCCATCTAATAGGACTGTTATGAGTTAAATGAATTAGTCCTTGTAAAATACTTAGGACGGTGCCTAGTGATTAGTAAGTGCTATAAACAAGTTATCTATTACTATTATTATAACTAGAAAAAGTAGCAAAGTCTCAGCTTCATCAGGCAAAAGAGGATATTGTCCAAGTTCTCTGGAATGAAAGTAAATACATCAATATAAATAAATAAATAAATATATTTTTTAAAAAAGACAAAGAACATTCGATACCCAACCACAAAATCTCATTCCAAGAAATCATCTTCCCTTAAAAAAAAAAAAAGAACCCACCAAGGCAGATACATGAGAACTGTTGGTTTTTTAAAAATTTTTTCCAGTAAAAGCTAATTCTATTATTTACATCTCTCATGCCCCCTCCCATTTCTCCACTTCATTAAGGACAGGGATGAACTGAATAATACCATCTCTGTCCCATGATTATCTGCCATTATTATTGGCATCCTGAAGTAGAGCACATCCAGAGAATTTTAAAGGAGTTTTACAGTCATTAAAATCTTCAACCTCAAAGTTTATTTAGCTTATCCTCATCTACAACTAGGATAATGGAAAGATGGGAATTCAGCGACATTCCTTGATGGGGTGAAGCACTAAATCCTAAATTGTAGCTGTGGCTATGGGCCCAGAACTTTTTACAGACTTTCTTCTCAGAGTTTGCTGTTTTATGAATTTAGTTCAATTAACAAATCTATATTGATCTTTTACTTGTGCAAAGAACTACAGAGAATTTAAGAAAAATTTAAAACAAGGATTGCCCTTGAGGAAAATGAAGTCTAACAGAAAATGTCGGTTGAGTGTCTAACTCTTAGTTTTGGCTCAGGTCGTGATCTTGAGATCATGAGATTGAACTCCGTGTTGGGCTCCATGTTCAGAGAGGTGTCTGCTTGAGAGTTTCTCCCTCTCCTTCTGCCCATCTCCCTCCCCTACTGCTCCCACTTGTTCTCTCTCTCTCTCTCTCAAACAAATAAATAAATCTTTATTTTTTAAAAAAAGACTTTATTTACTTATTTGACAGAGAGGGGGAGATTATAAGTAGGCAGAGAGGCAGGCAGAGAGAGAAGGGGAAGCAGGCTCCCCGCTGAGCAGAGAGCCTGATTCAGGGCTCCATCCCAGGACCCTGAGATCATGACCTGAGCTGAAAGCAGAAGCTTTAACCCACTGAGCCACCCAGGTACCTCTAAATAAATGAATCTTTTAAAAGTAGTCAGTAACTGTCAAAGTCGGCCTGGGGGATTAGGACAAAAATATTTGGTATTATTACCAAAATGTCCCTCAGACACTGGCTGAAATATAATGGAAAGCATTCCATCATGATTTTAGTTTTTTAAGAGGTAATTGACATGTAACATTGTGTTCGTTTCTCTTGTACAACTTAATGATTACAAAGTGGTCATCAGAATAAGTCTAGTTAACATCCATTGCTATACATAGTTACAATTTTTTGTTGTTGTTAGAATTGAAATTTACTATTAACAACTCTTGAATATAGGACACAATATTATTAACTATAGTCACCATGCTATACATTATATCCATGACTTATTTATTTTATAATTGGTAGCTTATACCTTCTGACCCCTTTGCACATTTTGCCCCTCCAGCCCCCACCTCTGAAAACCATAAATCTGTTCTCTGTATATGAGTTAGGAGGTTTTAGGAGGGGAGATTCCACATATGGGTGAGATTATATGGTATTTGTCTTTAATTAGCTAATTTATTTCACTTAGCTCAAAGTTCACCCATGATGTCACAAATGGCAAGATTTTCTTCTTTTTTATTGCTGAATAATATTTCATTGTACCACATCGTCTTTATCCACTCATCCATAGATGGACACTTAAGTTGCTTCTATATCTTAGCTAGTGTAACCAGTGCTATGATGAACATGGGGGTGTATGAATCTTTTCAAATTAGTGTTTTCTTTCTTTTGGATAAATACCAAAAACAAAATTGCTGGTAATGTGGTAGTTCTGTATTTAATTTTTTGAGGAACCTCCATACTGTTTTTGTTCTTTTTTTTTTTTTTAGATATATTTATTTAGTTGAGAGAAAGAGAGTGTGAATGAGTGGAGGGAGGGACAGCAAGTGAGGGAGAGAGAAACCCAAGCAGACTCCACTGAGTGCTGAGCCCTACACAGGGCTCAGTCTCATGAACCTGAGATCAGAGATCTAAGCCAAAACCAAGTGTCAGCAGGGAGCTTGCTTCTCATTCTCCCCCTGCTTGTGTTCCCTCTCTCTCTCTCTGTCAAATCAATCAATAAATAAAATCTTTTTAAAAAAACACTAATAATCATTCTAACAGGTATGAAGTGATATCTCAATGTGGTTTTGATTTGTATTTCTCTGGTGATTAATAACACTGAGTACCTTTTCATATAGCTGTTGGCCACCTGCATATATTCCTTGGAAAAATGTCTATTCAGATCCTTTACGCATTTTTTAGTTAGATTCTTTGTTTTTACTATTGAATTGTAGGAGTTCTTTATATATTTCAGATATGGACCTCTTATCAGATATGTGGTTTGCAAATATTTTCTCCCATTCAGTAGGTTTCCTTTTTATTTTATTGATGGTTCCCTTTACTCTGCAGAAGCTTTGTACTTTGATGTAATTTCACTTGTTGTTGTTGTTGTTTGCTTTTGTTGCCTTTGTTTTTGGTGTTGTATCCAAAAAATCATTGCCAAGACCAACATCAAGGAGCTTACCACCCATATTTTCTTCCAAGACTTTTATGGTTTCAGGTCTTACATTCAGGTCTATAGCCCATTTTGAGTTAATTTTTGTGGTTGGTATAAGAAAGTTTCATTCTTTTGCATATGGCTGTTCAGTTTTTGCAACACTGTTTATCGAAGAGGCAGTCCTTTCTGCATTGTCTATTCTCCACTCTTTTGTCTTGTTAATTAATCAAATATACTTGGGTTTATTTCTGGGCTAGCTATTCTGTTCCATAAATCAATATGTCTGTTTTTATGCCAATACCATATTGTTTTGATTACTATAGCTTTGTAATGTAGTTTGAAATCAGGAAGTGTGATGCCTCCAGCTTTGGTCTTTTTTTCTCAGGATTACCTTGTCTATTAGGATCCTCTGTGGTTTTTTTCCTATTTCTATAAAAAGTACTATTAAAATTTTGAGAGTCTTTGTGATTCAATACAAATATTGTATTGAATCTATAGATTGCTTTGTGTAGTATGGACATTTAAACAAAATTAATTCTTCCTGTTCATGAGCATGGAATATCCTTCCTTTTATTGTGTATCTTCGATTTCTATCATCAGTGTCTTATAGTTTTCAGTGTATGGCTCTTTCACCATAATTTTATTTCTTTTAGCTGTCAAATAGCTACTTTTTTTTGCTCCCCTGAGGAATAATTCCTTTAGGCCGTAGTTTTCCAACAGCGTCAGAATTATCTGAGAGCTTAGAAATGCAAATTCTCAGGCCTGACTCCAGCTCTATCAAATCAGAAACATGGGAGTGGGAACCAGAAATCTGTTCTATCAACTCTTTCCAGTGATTTCAATTCGTGCTGCAATTTGAGAACCACTGCTTTAGGACTTTTACTTTATTCTCCCAACCCGACTTGGCCAAAGGCCTATAGAGGACATGCAGTGCTTTTGCCTGAATATGTGCACTTTGAAGAAAAGAGGATCTAAAGATCCCGTGGCCAGGGAAGGAAGACTCCAAGATTTTAATAACCCATCAGGTTGAATTAACACCTTTTGATGACAGATAGAAAATTGATGGATAGATGATAGCTCCAACTGTCAAATGACACTCAAGGGAGTGTCAATGTTTTCTTAAAAAAAAAAATAACATGGAGACTACTCCAAGAAATGACTGAATTATTCATTAAAACAAAAGTTCAGGGTGCCTAGGTGGCTTAGTTAAGTATCTGCCTTGAGCTTGGATCATGATCTCGAGGTCCTGGGATCGAGCCCCACATCAGGCTTCCTGCTCAATGATGAGTCTGCCTCTCCCTCTCTCTCTGCTCCTCCCCTCCTCATGCTCTCTCTCTCTCAAATAAATAAATAAATAATCTTTTTTAAAAACTTAAAAGTTCTACAGCACACAGAGTGCAAGGATTTAGCTGGAAATAAGTTTGAATTTGGTGATGTTAAATGCTCATCTCAATAATTTAGATGAGCGGACGGCATGGTAAGAAATCGTTTAAGACTGTGACTTCATATCACCAAGACTCTTTGCAGAAATACATGAAAGCACAGGTCAGCAGCTTCATATCAGAGTATTTATCTCATCATCAACCTTCTATATCACTGAGGACTGTAGACTTTTAAATATCAAAGTAGGTGAAAATGTCATGGTATTGCTGTCTAACTTGCATGTCTTTGCTTATTACTGAAGCTGGACACTACAAAATCCTTATTAGTCATTTTTCTTTCTTCCTTTATAAATTATGTATTTGTGTCCTTCACTTTATTTCTGTGCAATTTATTTCAGTGCACGAAGTGTACAAAGTCATAAGTAGATTTTGTTTCTAAAAGAACTACGTGTTTTTTCCCATAGCTTTTTGGCAAGAAACCCATCCCTTACATGGCCTTATGATGCTTCATTACAAAATCTCAAATTTATGTGTCTGTTTCAAAACTATTGCACTCAATGATCTGTCTGTGAATTCTAGAGTCTGTCCAACTTTTTATTTAACACTTCATATTATAACTGACATCTCATAGGGAAGGTTCACACCTGTGCGTCCTTTCCTTCTCTAGTCTCAGTTGTTTATTTTACCAGATAAATGTCAAGATTATTTTGCCAAATTGCAAAGGAAACTTTTTTGGGATTAGAATTGAATCAGAATCGCTAAATTAAGTGGAAAAACTTATCTCTGTAGATTAGTAGGTAAATTCAAAACTGATTTAAAAAGCATTATATACTGCTGTACAATTATGAGATTTGTACATCTTTTTTTTTAGAATATAGATTGCACAGATTTTTTCTAAGGTTTATTTTCAGGAGTCTTTGATTTTCTGAAGCTAGTGTGAATATAATCTTTGCTTTAATTTTATTTGTAATTGTCTAGCATTTTAAAAATATTTACCATCAAAATTTCTTCTATCAAAATAGATGTTCCATTGAACAGCTAGAGGCCACTGGGGAGACAAACACATGTTTACAAGTGCCATGGTCTGGGGAAGGCCACGCCTTCATTCAGTAGCTCTACACACCCTACAACACTTGTCTCTTCACAGTCCTCTCCTTACAAGGCAAGGAGGAGACATATGCACAAGGTACTGGGAGGGCCATGTCTTAGTCCATTCAGCCTATTATTAGAAAATACAGCAGCCTGGGTGACCTGTAAACAACAGAAATCCATTTCTCACAGTTTTGGAGTCTGGAAAATCCAAGAGCAAGTCACTAGCAGATGGAGTGTCTGGCGAGGCCCACTTCCTGGGTCATACACAGCTATCTGTCTTCTCACTGCACCCTCACATGGTAGAAGATGCAAGAGAGCTCTCCTGGGCCTTTTTATAAGATTGCTAATCCAATTCACCTAATCATGTCCCAAAGGCAACCACCTAATGTCATCACTTTAGGAGTGAGGGTATCAACATGAGTTTTAGGAGGAAACAAACATTCAACCTATAGCAAGCCAATTCTCCTTTGGTGTCTGGCTCGACTGCTGGTAGCTGTCTAAACTTTGTCCTCAGCACAATTCCATGCAAAGAAAAAAATTCAATTTGATATCCTATTACACAGCATCACAGACAGACATGCCATGCATTTATACACATTATTCATAACTAATCAATATTCCCCATAGTTCTAATGGTACACACACACACACACACACACACACACACATCTCGTCAGGTACTAGATCGAGGAAAGATTTTCTCTTGCTTTCATTATCTGGTTCTCTGAACCTGAGGTACATTTAATCATGACTAATACTTAACCAGAATTTCCTTGATTCCTTCTTCCTGCTCACCTTCCACATTTAATCCATCAACCCATCCTGCTGACTCTACTTGTAAACACATCCTTACTGTGCTCCCTTCTCCCCAGCCCACTGTGGCCACCCTCATGCAAGCTGCTACCACCTGTCCACCTGGGCAACCGCAGAGCCTCTGCTGTTCTTGCTTTCCCTCCTACTCCTCTGACTCATTGCCACACAGCAGACAGAGGGATATTTTCAAAATACAAGCCAGATTTTGCAAGTCCTCTGTTGAAAACCTTCCATCAGCTTTCCACTTTCCTTGGAATAAAGTTCACACTCCTTGCTCTGCCCCCCGACCAGCATCTAAGATCTGGCCCTTGTCTGTCTCTTCAGCCTCATCTGGAATCACTCTGTTTGAAGCTCTTGCCCACAAAGCACCATCCACTTGGGTACATTTCCTCAAACAAGATAAACTCATTGCATGCAGACACTGGATCTTTGCCTGACCAGCTGCCTCTTGACATGAGATGTCTAGTTGAAGGGCGCCTTGTCAGAGAGGCCTGCCCTGACCATCTCCACCTGAAGTAGCTATTTATTCACTCTGCTCCATCACCCTCCTTTCATTCTCTGTGTAGTTCTTGTCACTCTCTAGCTTTTTGAATAGTCAATCTGTTACCTGCCTGACCACCACCACCAGAATGAAGCTCCCAGAGGTAAGACAGTGCCTCTCTTGTCCTTGACTATATCCCACTGCCTAGAAGGGAGCCTCAGATGCAGAAGGGTCTCAGTAATACTTAAAGAATGAAGGTCTTAGAAATGCTTAATTAATGAAGGGTCTCAGAAATGCTTGATTAATGAATGTTTAATTAATGTGGACAGGATAGAGCTCAGGAAATAGCTCTTTCCCAGTAAGGAAGACACCTGCTACTTTCTGACTGATCAGGCCAGACCTTTGGCACAAGTGGTAATCATGGGTGGGAACACTACCTTATTCATGCTTGCATAATTGCTCTTCAAAGCCTGAGAAATGAAATGGCTGTAACCCTTACTCAGCTAACACCTCTGATGGCTAGTGACAACTCTTGCACACCTTGGCAAACTCCTGATGGGTATTTCTTGTTTACAGTACTATTATAACTTTATATCTTTCTGTTTGTTTAAATGGACGTTTGACCATGAAATTGGGGGAAAGGTAAGAAGGTGCTACCATGACCCAGAAGTCTACACACATCGATAGCAATCAAATAAAGGTGATATTGACATAGCTGTATATTCAGCTGTATGTTCAAAATTGGCTATAGAGAATTGTGTTTTAATGTATTCATATTTGCCTTTTCTTCATTTAATAAATGTAACTCTTATAAGTACCATGCTAATAGCACATACCTAGTAGATAATGGTTGAAAATTGTTATCAATTATCTTCCCAAGTCAAAGGTATTTGATGCGAACCTCAGTCTTCTCATTTTTGAGATGGGAATAATAATAGTAATAATAATAATAGTATCCAGCTTAAGGGCTTTTGTAAAGATTAAATGAGATCATTAGCATAAAATTCTCAGTAGAGACACTGACAAAAAGTAAATGCTGGTTAGTGTTCTCTAAAATTGAGGTTGATATTATTTTTATTTTCTCTATCTTCAATGCATTGTATGCAAAATGGCAAAAACTGTGGGAACCATATTTATTAAATGAAAGTCACTGTTATTTTATGAATAAAGGTTATCTTATCTCTAATGGTACCTGAGTATGACTAGGGGTAGGCACACAGTTCTGCCCGTGAGTATGAAACAATGGAGAGCAGACACACATCTCAGAGAGCAGGCTAATTAATGGGCCAAGGTGAGCCACCACCTTCATGGGTCACCGTAACCCAGATCTAATCCTTAGCAGAATTTCAGGGTCACAAAAGTTTGATTTGTCAGTCTGTGGAGGACTGGTCAGACTCTCAGGAGAAAGACATCAAAGGTAGGAAGTCTCTAATATTTTGGGTGCCTCTTACTTGCAAAGCTATCTGCTACACACTTTATAAATTGGACTTCATTTAATCCTAACAAAACCCTTTAAAGAAGTAAGTAGAGAAAACTTAGGCTCAGAGACAGTTCTAATAACTTGTCCAAGGTGATGAGTGACCTAATCAGCATTTGAACTTAGGCCTGTACAATTTCAAACTCTTGTCCTTTCTATTACACCGCACAGCCTTTCTCAGAAACTGACAAATACTATGCAACTTTGCTAAAAGACCAATATATAATCCAGAACAACAATGCATTATTGTACAATGGTGTTTTTATTTTTCTGGTGAATGGCATATTTAAATCAGCCACTGAGGACATTCACCATGATGATCCATTTCTTAAGAAGTAAATTTCCAATCAGGAAGGAATCCACCAAATCTATAAGAATATTCCAGGCCACCAAGTTTATTAAATGCTGCTTGACCCATAGATCTGGTCAAATCTTTCTCTTGGTTGTGGATGTTCTTCATACAGGTTGGTCATGGCTCTGACCTGCCAAGGTCTAGGAAAGGTGGCATTAGGCTCTGAGGCCAATACTCTCTTCCTGTGTCCTTGCTCCTTTCCTCTGGTGCCAGTGGGTCTGCTCTCTGTACCCTTTTGATCAGCTGGAAATGATAAGGTCTCCCTGAGATGGGATTTACAGTAGAATAGACAGACCTAATAACTTAGTTTACTCTGGGCTGCAGCTTCTTTGGCTTCTACCTCCTCCAGTTAGTCCAGCCTAATTCACCAGAGTTCTACAGAAGTACTTGGAGGTTAAAGCCCCAGCTTAATAATGGTGCTGATTTGCTTGGCTCTGTCTTCTGAGCTCACTGCTCCATAGATCCTTGACAGAGGGAAGTACAATCTGTATATTCCTGGATCATGGCCAAAGTAACAACACAGGACTTTAATCTCATATTTGTCCCCAACATTCTCCACATATCTGCTAGATTCCATTATTTTCTTTCCTGGACATGGTTAGATAAATACTGCCAAATCCTTGGTCTTAGATTTCTTAACTAAACTCCATATAAACTGACTTCTTTCTGCTAAAACACTTAGTCTTTAGACAAAATGATAACATTCCAGTGTATCAACCCCATTGAGATAGCACCTGTTGGGACTGCATTCCAGTGGCAATCTTGCTTTAATTGAACTTTATGATTTCTCCATCTTTCAGCCCTGAACATGTAGAACCTACTCTTTCCATGTCTTGAATCTCTGAAGAGCTCACTTATTCATTCACTGGTCCTATTCTTTCAATCACAGATCTTAACCTTATTTCCAAATTAGGAGGCAACTAGGTTTTAGCTCATTTATGTCTTACTTATACTCTTCCAGTGACATATGGGCTTCATATAAATGGAAAGTTCATTAACAAACTTATTTTTTAACAGACTGGTTATACTGAATGATTATATATAGCAAGAATCTGGGAAAAACTTTATCTCCATTCCAGAAGCACCCACTGAAAATACCATAATAAACTCTATTATTCTTGTGTTATCCAAACCATATGAATTATCTGAATTGTTTCCCCCTCTGCCCAATCCTTGACACAGAAAATACAAACTTCTCATGCCTGAACTAGGAAGATAAAGAGTTTAAGGAAGAGTAATATAGACTAGAGAGTTGTCAAAATCACGGGGTACCCCATTGTTATCTAAGAACTATATGCATAATAATATATTTCCAGAAAAGTTAAACTGGAAACTGTCCCACAAGTTTTAATTACTAAACATTTGAACACCCCCAGAGTACTGAATTTTAGTTGTTCTTAGTAGACAGAATAAAAATCATTTTATATTTATTGAATTGAGAAGCAGTATTCCCCAAAGCAGTAGGCTTTCTCCTTCAGTATATTTTCCTTCTTCGTTAAATGGCAACATCTACTATGAGGTGCATAGATCCATAGGCATGGGAACCATTCGGAATCTCAGATAGAAAGGGCCAGTGGTTCATGGTTTAAAAGAATGGTTGCTTTAGAAATGCTCTATATTAGGGTAACTTAGAGGGGAGATATCTGAGCTGGAAAACACTCAGGTGCTGCTCCAGTAATGGCTCAAGCTATTCCCATGTTTATTCAATACACATCAAAAAGTTTGGATTGAGGATTTAGCATGATAAACCAAATGACATCTCCTTCTTTTTTTCCTCCTCTTCCTCTTTCTTCCTCTTCTTCCCTTCCCCCTTTCTCCTCTTCAACCTATGCTTATTCTTCAGTTCTCTTTGCTGTTTGGAACATACATAGTGTGAGCTAGAATGTATAGGATTTCTATAATAATGATATTATGTAGGACATATAAGGATCTAAGCAATGTCCTTCATGCCAAGCTCTCAAGAGTACTGGCATCCACCGGGAGTCTTTGCAGCACTACTTGTTGCTTTTCATATAATGTGAGTGGTGGCGATAAGAGCTTATGTGTAGCTGCTGATTTGAGAGGAAATTATGGGAGCCTGTAAGTGAAGGGAGGTTTAACCAAAAAGAAACTTCATAAAATCATACAGCTTTTTTGGGCTTGAGACATCACTTTTAGGTATTTCATGATGCTAACATACACCATAGGTCATTAAAGTTTCCCAAGATTGTGCAAGATGGACCAATCTATTGTGTTCACTTTATTACTATCCCCAAGCCCACAAAGAGGCTGGAGCTAGTAAGAAAGGTCATTTAACACTTTAGAATCAAAAGGTTCTGCCAAAACAAAGAGCCTTGCTAAAGAGAGACAAAATTGGAACTGCTGATCACACATACCCATTAAGCAGTGTGATGACAGAATGTTTCAGAAATAGCTTTTATCTTAGTCTTTTTCTCATCAAGTTTTCAATTTTATTTTTACGCAACTTGGTTTTTCCTGAAATTCTGCATATTACAATAGAATTTGATGAGAAGCTTAGCTTTGCTTATTCTATAAGTTAGGAAAAATACTCCAGGACTCCACAGCAAAGGTGCTATTTCTACCTCAAGCAGTGGAACAAAACCAAGAGATCCCACATTTCCATGACGTATATAACTGCCCACACATCTAGCCCAAAACTATACTGCTAATCAAAAGGTTTGTTTGAATTTCAATTTGTTTGAATTTAGTTAACTGGAAACCTTTCAATAGTTTTCTTTTTTTTTCTTTTCTTTAAAGATTTTATCTACCTATTTGACAGAGAGAGAGAGATCACAAGTAGGCAGAGAGAGAGGGGGAAGCAGGCTCCCCTCTGAGCAGAGAGCCCGATGTGGGGCTTGATCCCAGGAACCTGAGATCATGACCTGAGCCTAAGGCAGAGGCTTTAACCCACTGAACCACCCAGGCGCCCCTTTCAATAGTTTTCAATAGGTCAGTGCATCCTTTTGGTTGGCAAACTAGTACCATTGTTTTCTCAGCCTTTCTCCCGGTTGAGGAAATGTATCAACCAGACTGACAGGTTATGAAATAAAGTACTTCACATTCGAAAAACCATTTCACAAGATCACTCTTTGATTTGTTGTTTTTTGATAATTTTCTTTATTGAAACTATAGAGCTCAACTGAAAATTATAATGATGCAATCATGTTTTAGTAAGAAGAATGCCTGTTTTGCAGTGGCAATGGTCCTAAGGAAGGATAAGAACACTTAGCTGTATGATTTGAACAAATGTATGTTAAAATAAATATATAGCACAGCGGCAGCCTAGTACACACATCTATGCCCAGATTATTACCTAAAGACTGTGTATGTTGTACTCACTGCAAATTATTCCTAAATTATAGAGTAATTATAGCCCACTCTTTGGTTGCTGAGGCTATATTATGTCTTCCACCTTTTTTTTCTCCCCAAATATGTTTATTTTAATTTTTCAGTGTTACAAGATTGATTGTTCATGCACCACACCCAGTGCTCCATGCAATACGTGCCCTTCTCAATACTCACCACCAGGCTCGCCCACCCCCCCCACCCGCTCCCCTCCAAAACCCTCAGTTTGTTGCTCAGAGTCCACAGTCTCTCCTGGTTCATCACCCCCTCCAATTTCCCCCCATTCACCCTTCCCTTCCTTCTCACAATGCCCTCCATGATTTTCTTTATACTCCACACATAAGTGAGACCATAAGATAATTGACTCTCTCCGCTTGACTTATTTCACTCCGCATAATCTCTTCTAGTCCTGTCCATGTTGATACAAAAGTTGGATATTCATCCTTTCTGATGGAGGCATAATATTCCATTGTATAGATGGACCACATCTTCCTTATCCACCATCTGTTGAAGGGCATTTTGGTTCTTTCCACACTGAGATACCACCTTACACCTGTTAGAATGGCCAAAATCAACAAGACAGTAAACAACAAATGCTGGAGAACAATTTGTTGTTCTCCACAACAAATGTGGAGAAAGGGGAACACTCCTCCACTGCTGGTGGGAATGCAAGTTGGTGCAGCCACTTTGGAAAACAGTGTGGAGATTCCTCAGGAAATTAAAAATAGAGCTACCTTATGACCCTGCAATTGCACTACTTGGTATTTACCCCAAAGAAGCAGATGTAGTACAAAGAAGGGCCACATGTACCCCAATGTTCATATGTCTTCCACCTTTAAGCAAGCAATAGATATTGTAAATATTCACGAAGTTTTGCTCTAATGTAAACAATGTGAATTTTTAAATTGAGATATCAAAGAAGTAAGCATCACTTTCCCTGAAAAAAATATACAAGAAATTATAGGCCCAATATTTTTTCTTCACATGTAGCTGAGCTAATAATTGTGCTTTAAAACAAATAAAAATGTATTTCAGTTGTTATTATCCTAGCATAGTTCTTAGTAGAAAAGATTACTGATGCTAGAATATTCATATGTAAAGCTAAGTTTGTCTTTTAAAGAGGTGATAACCTACAAGGCCTTTATTCACAAGCCTTTGGCTGAGGAAACTTCTTGTCTCCTCCTGCTGAAGTCATTTTAACTCAATGAGAACATCAAGGACCCTATTCCTATACTCCACAGATGGAAGAAGATCTACATACTGGGGAAAATTGAAAAACATCCTTTGTGTTACAAGTGAATACACAGACAAAGTGATTTAAAGTCACAGAGGGAATATTGATAGGGTGGAACCTGTAAAAGAAATCCAGTAAGAGATGAGTAATGAGCTTTCCAATGGTGTGGAATTCCACCTGGTGTGAGATTCAGAGTACTGTGTGAGAAATCTCCTCAGATATCTAAAATTTTTGGCCTTCTTAAAACATTTAAATAATTTTAAAATGTGTTCCAATTTTAAGAAGTGCAGCATTATCTCAAATAGCAAAATTTCCTGCAAGAAAGTGATCCTGATTAGGGACGCCTGGGTGGCTCAGTGGGTTAAAGCCTCTGCCTTTGCCTTAAGTCATGATCTCAGGGTCCTGGGATTGAGCCCTGCATCGGGCTCTCTGCTCGGCAAGGAGCCTGCTTCCCACCTCTCTCTCTGCCTGCCTCTCTGCCTGCTTGTGATCTCTCTCTCTCTCTCTGTGTGTGTGTGTCAAATAAATAAATAAAATCTTTAAAAAAAAAAGTGACGCTGATAAGAGAGCAACTGGGGCCACGCCCCTTTACTCCGCATGGTCCAGTGAGTGGGAGGGAAGGCTCTGACTGGGCCCTCAGAGTTGAAGGCGGAGGGTAGGGAACACCCCAGCACTTGCATGGGTCCTGGCAGTTTGTCTTGGGAGAGGTAGAAGGGCTTCAATGTGGCATAAAGGTCAGAGACACAGGAGGCAGGGTGGACCCAAAGTGGTATTCATCCTCGCTGGGCTCCTTGTCAGGAATATGGTGTCTGCAGATGAGGGAGACGTTGGGTGCTCCTCCTCATTCACAGGGGTCCTCTTCTTTTTGACTATGATGTCCACTAGAGGGCTTTGACATAAGATTGGTGACTAAGGAAGGCCTACTGCCACCCAGAGGTAACCTGGGCCTCACTCCTCAGGCTCTTGTGGCAGCTGAGCCAGAGAAAGCAGCATGAGCAATGACACTGGAAAGTGAGGGGGGACTGATCAGAAGGGCCGTGGGCACTGCGCTGGGGAGCCTCCCCTTCACTTTGACACAGTGGGGACCCACAGGAGCAGGGTGCCAATGGAGGCAAATTGAAGTCCCACCAAAATCTGTCTGTGAGAGGGACTTATTATTCCTATCTGTGAAATGGCTTACCTGCTAAAATAGGCCAACAGAGAACTGAAAGGGCACCCACTGCATGTGTCCCTGAATAAAGTAAAAGGGGTTCCTTTTCTTCTCTTTTGAGAGGGGATGTGCACTCTGGTGGGCAAAGACTGAGATCCAGGGCTGAGGGGACCTGTGCAGTTCAGAAAGGACAGGGAATCATCCCGTGGGTGGAGAGATAGGACACGGGCAAACACTGTCACAAAGGATTTATCCGGCTGGACCACCTCAAAGGCAGCTTCAAAAGTCCCCATGTGTGCATTCCGGATGCCAGCTTTGTCTAGCCTTCCCTCTGCTCTGAGACTCCGAGAACGGGCATGGGCACTGGGATCACGGGAACTCGGTGCCGGCCTGGGACTGACTGAGCAGAGGATGGCTTCAAGGAGAAAAGACCAGGGCAAGACAGAGGTTCTGAAGTTCTTGAAAAAGCCAGCAATGTTAAAAGCCTGGACCAGGATGGTGACTGAGGGGAGGGACAGGGGCTACTCTGACCAGACTCAGGACACTGATGGCCTGTGGGAACTGAAGGAGAGAAATGGGCCAAGAATGCCTCTGTGGCTTCCAACCCAGGCACCTGGGCTTTGAGCGGAAGAGCAAGCCTTTGAGAGAGGATAATGAAGGTGGCTTAGACCACATGAACCACTTTATTCATCAGAGAGGAGTTTTAACTCCAGAAACCAAGATAATCTATCTATATGACAAAAGTAAATATATCAAAGAACTCTTTGAAATGCAATCAAATGTGTTTATTGAAATAAACTGTCATACAGATTGTTTTCCGCATGATATAGATGTCATACATTTCTCCTGGTAACAGATGACAGACAGCCACATGAAACATAGTAATAGAAGAACCTAGAATAATAAATTTCATTACTGAGAGTCTTCCTAGAGATCAGCAAACCCAATCCTTGAATAGATGAGGCGGCTAATGACTGGAGAGACTGGCATTCTCTACTCTACAAATGGTTAGGGCACTAGCGTGTGCCAGGCACTTCCTTGGCGCTGGACATATACAAGTAAACAGAACGTCCTACCCGTACTGAGGTTGCTCATGGCCAGGCTCGTGGGTGACAGCATCCAGTAAGCAGGGAACTAGCACACAGCCTAGGAACTATGATGATAACAGCATGCTCAAGCTACAGAATGTACTCAGCCAGAGCCTGGGAGTCGCTCTCTGAAGGTCAAGTGTGAGCTGACCTGGGAAGGATGAGTACAAGTCACATAGACAAAGAGCTTGTGAAACTGCCCCAGAAGGCTCGGGTGAGGGAAAGCATAGTGCAGTTAGTTCAGCATAGGCGTTCAAGTACAGAGGAATTCCAGTCCTGGATTCTGAAGGCAAGAGTCTCCTGACTCCCAGTGCAATGCTATTTTTAGAATACTACCTGACTTTCTAGGTCTCTGGACAAATATGTGATGATTCGGCACATAGAGCAATAGTCTTGCATAGAGAAAAGGGCCACACATGACTCACGATTACCCGGATAGAGACATTAAGATTTCTAAACCCTCTTGTTTTAAAATGTCTTTTTGAGGAATAATTACTTTGTATTGGAGCCTTTCATTTCCTCCCAAAATTTACATCAATCGGGTCATGCCATAAAGCTCTTTAAGTCTGGAAGGGATTTTAAGGAACCACTTTGTCAGGGGGGGTGGGGGGGCGGGAGGCTGGGCAGGGGGAGCCGCCCCCACCTGGTGCCAGCAGTATTGGGGCCATCATCTGCAGAGAACGAAGAACTTTGTCGTAAAACGGACTGAACCCGTTCTGCACTTTATTATCACCACGTGGCAGCAATCCAGCAATTCTGGGTCACGCCAGTAATGAAACCCTCCTCCCTGCAAGCCACGCCTGCTGCCCCTCGCCCGTCTGCCCCCGCGCCCACATCCACCTGCAGGCGCGGAAAACACAGCTCCTCCACGGGCTGCCCCAGCGCTCTGTAAACATAGCTTGAGGAGTCAAAATCATATGTACAGAGAACCCCAGACCGATGTTTATCTTACTATAATTAACTGTATTTCTCTCCAGTGAAGGTTCTCGCTTCTCAAAAGCCTCGAATCCCTCTGGAGCTCTTGGGCGCTCACAGGCTTACCAGGAGCAGCCCTCGCTCATCCTCAGCGGCCGGGCCGTCTGGCAGGTGCTCGGCGGGATGAACACGGAGGGGTCTTTAATGCCCAGCTGGATGTCGAAAAACCGCGTGGACAATATCACACTGTAATTTTTGGTGAAGGTTTCCTGTACAGGATAACAATCCTTGACGGTATAAATGCCAATCCAGGTTTCATCTGTCGGAGGAAGGGAAGTTGATTTTTTTAGCACAGAAGACAGGCAAAATGCCTGTATTTTTTTCTCTTGTGGTAAAGAGAAAAATTTTAATACACATAAAATTCACCCTTTGAACTATTTTTAAGGACAGTTTAGGGGGCATTGCCTATGTTTACAAGAAATCATTGCCACCATCCATCTCCGGAACTTTGTCATCCTCCCCAGTGGAAACTCGGTGCTCTCTGACACTCACTCCCCATCCCCCTCCCCCCAGCCCCTGGCAACCCCCATCACTTTCTGTCTCTATGAACAGAACCACTCTAGGGACCTCAGATAAGTGGAATAATATAGTAGTCGTCCTTTAGTGGCTGGCTTATTCACTCAGCATCATGTCCTCAAGGTTCAGCCAATATTATCCGTGGCTGAATAATATTCCATTGTTTGTTTACACCACATTTGGGGTATTCCTTTATCTGCCGACAGATGCTTGAGTTGTTTCTGCCATCTGGCTATAGTGATTAATGCTGCTATGAACAAGGGTGCACACTTATCCTTTTGAGACTTTGCTTTCAACTCTTTTGGGTATATGCCCAGAAGTGGAATCGCCAGGTCATATGATAATTCTATGTTGAACTTGGGGAAAGGGGAATCTTTAGACACTGTTTTGTACTATTTCCCACATACACCATAAGACCTGTGTTCTTGAAACTGTTTTGGGGTAGGCATACGAAAGCACTGTGGAGAAGAGCTTCACATCTATATACAAACGTGGACAAGTAGATCTGGTCTCTGTGACTTTAGGAAATGACATGAGGATTCTAAAGTAGACCTCAGACAGATATCTTCCATGTCACAGATCTTAGGACCACTCAGTGTCAGGGCCAAAATTAAGCCCATAACAGCCAAGACTGGTAGAAAAGTACAGGCGGTGTTAGAAGGCGGAGGTGCTTCAAACACGATGCTTAGATTCTGGAGCTAAACAAGCAGCAGAGAGTGCATGGGGGAGGAGCGGGGGTAACTTCAAAGCAGGTCTGGGGGACATTAAACAATTTGCTTAAGCTTATAAGTTGCCCTAACTATCCTTCCTTAATGGACTTAAACTTTTTCCCCATCACACGTCCTGAGATGCAGCACTTGGCTACTTTATGAAGCAGGCTTACACGATCTAGCTGACTTTCTGTCGGACCACTCCTGCACAGTGATCTGCTCCTGGGGCCCCCCTATGGAGTACTGGTCCTCAAACGTGGCGTTCTGAGGAATGTCTAGAGGGTCCCAGGGCGCCGTCAAGCTGATCTTGGAGCACTGCTTGGTGGCTTGTTCAATCTGAAACATCACTCCATC
The DNA here is from genome assembly GCA_028533885.1 of Nasua narica. Taxonomy (NCBI): domain Eukaryota; kingdom Metazoa; phylum Chordata; class Mammalia; order Carnivora; family Procyonidae; genus Nasua; species Nasua narica. Next base: position 11,704,612 of record CM052806.1, read on the forward strand.
CTTATAGAGCAAAATATATTCAAATAATCTGAAAGACAGATATAGAGAGAATGGATCAGGACCTCATGGAACAATCATCATGCCTCTTATCAGCATTCGTTCCAAAGGCCTCCGATACAAATTACTCTTAGAACAAGTAAAAAGACAGTTTTTCGAGGCAATCGCTTACTTACTTATGAACACTCAACACATTGACAACCTAAATACGAAATCATTAAAATTCAGAGTTTGAAATTGAATACTGAATCACTGAGTACCTATTACATGCCAGATCCTGTTCTTAGGCTTACAAACCCAGGGAAGACAGGGCCCTGAGTTAATGGTTGGTTTGTGACCTTTTAGCCACAGGGACCCAGGAGGATTTGACCCTTGGTTGGGCTGAGTTCTCCGCGCAGCGCTGTCAGGAGTCCTTGGGGTGCACTGAAGGTAGCATACCCGGAAGCCGCTGAGGTCAGAGCACACCTGTGCCCCATTGTCTGGACTCTTAGCCAGGAGGCATGGGTTCCAGTAAGGCGCAGCTGCAGGAGAATGAGGGCCCCTTCCATACCTGAAGGAGGCTGAGACACAGACAAAAGTTGAAGGGACCCCAGAGCGACTGGTTTCCCACACTGTTCATCCACATGCTCTAGGCCTCGCTTCTCCTGCCCAGGTGTACAGCCCATGCTGGGCGGGGAGTCTGCAGACGCCCCTCCCCCATCACCCTGCACACCACGTTGTCCCCGGTCCTGTGTGGATCTTAAAGCTAAGCCATCTTGGTGTTGAGAGAGGCAAACAAGCTGGGCTTCCCTGTCTTTGTCAATCCAAAACTCAGGCCACAGCTGCTGGTCCAGCAGAGTGAGGTTGCGGCTCTGACCTCACCCAGTGAAATTCACAACCCTTAAGGGTGAAAAAGCCGAGGGAGGGGCTTCTCCTGAGCAAACAACTTGAGACTCTCTCCACCCCACAGCCTCCATCTGCCTCCAGGGCAAACGTTCGCCATCCCAAGTCTGTGCTTAAAAAGTATTTTCTTCAGAAAAACTATTACAAACGATCGCTGTCTACATGGTCAAAATAGTACCACTATTAGGGTTATGCTTCCGTTTTCTATGAGCCAGTATGGAAATGTGAGCATGATCTCATTTTATATATTTAGATAAATCTATCCTGCTTCATTCCAGCAAACACTTGAAATGGCTTAGGAGGGTTAGAAGTGGAGTGATTGCAGACGGAAGAGAAAATGTTCATTTGCTGCGATAGCACTCACAGGAAAGTGGAGCCAACCTCTTACAAAAATATGCAAGCAGGGTTCCCACTGAACTGTGAGCCCTTTGCAGGAGCTGGGGTTGTACTGTCCCTGTTGTCTCGTGCCTGGTGAAGTCCCTCGCCTAACAATCTAAACATTCACGTACGGAGTACAGACATACTACTCCCAATGTTAGAGGACTGTCCATTCATAAATACGGGACTCTGTACACAAATCCATTTCCATGAGCCTTTCAGGGACAGCGGGCCCCACAAAACACTTGCACCGTATATCCTCGGGGCGGGGGGGCTCTCTTTTTTATTCTCACCATCAGTACCGTCCTCTCGTGCCTTCCCAAGCCCCAGGTGTCTTCGAAGCAGTCTCTTTATGCGGCTGGACATGTCCCCTGTAAACTCAGAGGCCATGAGAGGCTGCTCCTGACACATGAACCGAGCGAGAGTTCAGAAGGAAGCCAGGAGGAGAAGCATTGGCAAGCTGAGACTCCGACAGCGGAGCATTTGCCGGACACATTTCTTCTCTGAGGCCCAGTGTCTGGAGATCTCCCTGCAGAGTTATGATGTTTCCTTTGTTGTAATAAACTCTCCTTTTTCCACCTGGAATTTTTTGTGTGACTCAGAAGCAGGGCTCGTTTCTAATTGGAGGACTCCGCTGTTCCACCGAGAGCCCCGGAGGACAGCCACCAGCACAGCTGTCCCGGAGAGACACCACATGGCCCTGCGCAGATCCCAGGGCCATGGCTGCTGGGCCGGCCCAGCCGGGGAGGGGAAGGGGCGGCAGGAGAGGAATGCTGCCAGCTTCACTGCCAGCCCAGGGCCAGCTCTGCCCGTCCACAGAGGGTAAGTTTAATTTTAAAGTGAGAATGCTAGACTTGAAAGAATCATCACACACTGTTACCATTTATCCATTCTGGGTGGTCTGAACACAGGTGTTTGTTCTAGTGCACTCAGTACTTGACTGTTTTCAAAATATTTAATTTTTTTGCAAGAGGCCATCATCTGATATTAAGGTTATGTTGACAGTGCCTTAAGTAAAACAGAAAATATCCATTTAATGGGAAACCAAATACAACCCTATAACTGTTTGGTTGTTTTTCAAAATCCCGTATGGATGTCAATGCCCGTGCCGCTCCGTACAGAGTTCTGGAACAGAGAAGCTTCTGATGATGCTGTTGCGGCTTGGCTATTGATGTGAACATAATTCCAAGTTAAGAGGTAAGCTGCTCCATCGCCAAGAGGATACAGGCTCCGGAGCCTGATAGAGCCATTAGGTCAAAATGCAGAGATCAGCCAGGGTTGAAATGAATCATCTGCCTGGGATGCTGTGCGGGTAATAACCCGTAGACCCGAAGGACAGGACTGACCGTCTTCAACTGAAACTCGATCCTGGGAAGCAAGATCAAAGCCTGGCTCTGAAGTGGAGGCAGCTGGGAGGACAGGCATCCCAAATCACACCCCCGGGGTGCAAGCAAGGTGAGGTGCTGGAAAGGGCCTGGAGGACAAGGCGGGCAGGTCAGGCCTGGGTCAACAACAGCCGGCAAACTCCTCCTCGCTGGCCAGACCCCAAGCAAAGCACAGTTGCCGGGAGGGCCCTGCCAGGCCTCAGCTGCGAGCACGGTCAGGCCAGTCAGGCTGGCCAGGTCCCGCCAAGGGGTCAGCAGGCTGAGCTCTCCACACCAGCCTCCATGCAGAAGATGTGCCCAGTGCCCCCCTTTTGGCTCTCTCCTCACAGGACCAAGGATTCCCGTTGCTTTTGACAAAATGCTCAGGCTGCACTGACCATCTCTGTTGTTCCTGAAAATCCATTGTCCTGAAATTTAGGCTCTACCACCCTCATGTTTTCCCAAACACTGAAAACCTGTAGCAGTTTTATATCTTCTGGGTTTTGTACAATTGATTCATGTTCAATGGGAAAAAAATTCCAACAGTACAGAGATGGACATGAATAAAAAATTGCCCAGAAACTCACACTTACGGAAGTAACAACTCCGTGCATCTGTGTCTAAACACACATGGGTACTTTTATTTAAATTTCTTTAAATTGTGGCAAAACACACATAAAGTAAAATTTACCATCTTAACCACGTTTAAGTGTGTAGTTCAATAGCGCTGAGTACATTTGTATTGTTATGCAACCAATCTCCAGAATTCTTTTCATTGTGCAAAGCTGAAACTCTGTGCCTGTTAAGCAACTCCTCATGTCTCCCTGCCCCAAACCCTGGCAACCACCGTTCTACTTTCTGTCCCTGTGAACTAGACTCTCTAGGTACCTCATATAAGGGGAATCATACAGTAGTTGTCCTACTGCCTTATTTCACTTAGTATCATGATCTCAAGGTTCATCCTTGCTGTAGCGTATGTTAGAATTCCCTTCCTTTCTAAGGCTAATATTCTACTGAATGTATAGACCACATTTTGCTTATCTGTGTATAAACCCTGGGTTGCTTCCACCACCTTTTGATTACACTGATATGGACATGCTGTGCAAATATTATATTGATTTTTCATTATGTGTACTCGACACGTTTTATGAAAATGAGTGAATTATGTTTTCTAACCTATTGTTTTAAATTCAACAATTTGTCCTTGGTATCCTTCCAGGTCAAAAAAAACACAGATTTATGGAATCAGTTTTACTTAATTTACTATGAAATATTTTTAAAATGCAGAAATTAAAGGACTAGTCCAAGAATCACCTTTGTATCTACCACTTAAATTGAATAATGTTGACATTTTGCTATATTTGCTTTGTCTATTTTCTAAATATTTGCTAAAAAAAAAAAAAGGACTTTCTGCCTTCCCACCACACTACCATTATCACACCTAAGAAATGAAAATTCATTCCCTAATGCAAGCTAATATCTGGTCCATATTCAATTGTCCCCCAAAAATGAATTTTAAAGTTTTTTTTTAACCAGAATCCAGGGTACCTGGGTGGCTCAGCCAGTTAAGCATCTCCCTATTTCTCATATGTAAAGAGAGACCAGAATTTTGAAGCTCGAAGCATTATTATGAAGATGATTTGAGACAGCAGATATAAAGTTGTTATATAAATGTGAGGGATTGTAGCTTTGTAGGCAAGGTTGCCAGTGGTTACGTTTATGATCACCAGTTAATGTCTGATGAGGAAACTACTCGTTTCACCTGTGCACAGAAGACTTGCTCGGTGGTGTAACCAAGAAGGGCTGGTTTACGCAGGCAGGACGGAAGGATGAAGGGGAGAACGGTCCTGGGTGTGACAGAGGACCCCTCTGCAGCAGACCCACAGGTGTCACACCCTTTCTTTCTTGCCTGCCTCTCAATACACAGGCTGAGGAAGTATTCTCATTGACTCACGTCCTTTGTTTCCCTGGATGCTGGGGGTATAACTGGTCCTGGCCTTGGAGATCTAAAAAGAAGTCTGTTGGAAGAGGAGATCTGTTGGAGATTTCTCTTCCCTCCAAAAAACAGACTCCCTGTCCCACTCTCCGTCCTTCATTTCCTGGCTTTGAACACAAGGAAATAATGCTTGGAGTGGGGACAGCCAATTTAAGGCCATGAGGCAACAAGTCAGCTTGCCATCTTGCAACTGTGAGCCAACTTTCTCTGAGAATGGCACAGGAGATGATGGAGAAGGACCAGGGGCCTTGATGATACTGTTGAGTCAGACCTAGGAACATGCATCACCAGCATTCTGAGGCAAACATCCTTAGTTTTGGCCTCTGTTAGTCAGACTTTCTGACACACGCAGCTGAAAGCACCCTAAATAAGGAAAATCCACTGCTTTATCGTTCCGATCTATCAGAGGCTTTTAAACAACTCTATGAGAGCCTTTCCTTCCAGAATGAACAGGGCCCAAGGACTTGGCTAAGCCCAGAACCCACAATATCAGAGCCTGGCCTGGGTGTAGATAAACCTGAACAGCCACAGCCTGTGTAGCCGAGAGGCAACTGTTTTTCTGTCTTGAATCAGAGCGGTCAAGGGGAAAAAAAAGAAACAGTCTGAGGCAGAGGTTATAGACTGGCAAATTCCACTGCCTGACGGGTTATCAGCTTGCTTTCTTTTTTAAACAGGAGAAACTATGAGGCTGAGAACATAACTAAGTTGTAAATAATGTGCCAGGACTGGACTCCAGGTCAGATCTCGTCCCAGACTCGCTCTAATTCACTAACATCATGCTCCTTCCCATCCTTCCACAGGGGGAACGAGTGATTCTTCCCATCCACCTATAACTGCTTGGCCATCCAAGAACATCTTAAATTGCAGAAAAGGGAGTGAGCAAATATAATATCATGATCACAAAAAGGACTCTGGCTTTTAGGGAAGAAATTGGACAAACTTTCGATTGGTTTAATATGCGATATAACAAATCAGGAATGCAAGCCAGTTCTCTGACTCTTAGCTTACCGATCTCTGATCGGTAGCCACTTGCCATTCTAGCCTAAACCAAGATTGAGTTACACCCGATGGTAATTATGAGACTTAAAAGCAAAACACTATTTCAAAATTGTTGTGACCGACAGACACTCATTGTGCAGGCTGACATCAACCACATATAACAAAAGGAAAAGTAAGTTACTTGAGAACGCAGCCCTAGGAAAAGTAAAATCAAAGAGTAATTATGTGTGCAATTTAAGGAGCTGTAAGGTGATGGGCTTCCACCACTTGGATTCTAGTTCAAAAGAGGAAAAGTCTGCTCAAGAAACTGAAGAGATTTCTTTTTTCCAAGAATGTTTCAGGATGAAAACTGGCAACGTGCAGCCAGATACTCTTTCATCTGATGGAGGATAATAAAAAAAAATGTCTTATGAGACAATAGTTCAAGCTGTCTTCTTCTCATCATTGAAAGGAAGAGCTTCCTTAGTACCAGGATACCCATGTTGCCCTGGGACACAGTGATTTCTAGAACTACACATCACGGGGTGCTGGAGGCGGGGAGGGCACAAGGAGAGTCAGGTTCGTCCAGCCAGTACTACGCTTCTCCAGAGAAACTTATCAGATGCCACTGTGTGTAAATATAAACACAGACCCCCTTGCAGCTAACGGTTAATGAGTCTAAAATAGAAATCTTATTTTTTACTTTCACTGGGATTTGAGAGGATACTGAATTTAGGAAACAAAGAATAATGCGTGACAACAAAGATAGCTCTCTAATGAGAAACATGATTATCAAAGTAGAAAACGCAGCAGAAGTAGCACGGATGCACTCGCTATGGAAAACAAACACAAAACAAACAAGAAACAGAGGCAGTGGATTAAAAGGTACTATTCCAGAACTCTAAGTAACTCTAGAGGCGGCTGGGTGGCTCAGTGGGTTAAGCATCTGCCTTCAGCTGAGGTCACGATCCCAGAGTCCTGGGATTGAGTCCTGCATTGGGCTCCCCGCTCAGCCATGAGTCTGCTGGTCTCCCTCTGGCTCTGTCCCTCCTGCTGCTTGTGCTCGTGTATGCACACTCTTTCTCTTTCTCTCTCTCTCTAATAAGTAAGTAAATAAAATCTTTATCAAAATCTCTGGAACTATACCACCACAGCCATACCCTCTCTAAAGAAAATTAATTAAATACATTTTCTAGCTGAGACATGAATCAAAATAGAGGATTCATATAGATAAGCATATCAGCATGAAAGATATTGCAGTGAACAGTAAAAGGGGTAAAATCATTTATGTTTCTTTTGGCAATGCTACTTAGAAGTTTGTGCACTCACTCACACAATAGAACTTCTTCTGTGTTTAACAAGCGAAGCAGATGACCTTATAAAGGCTTCACTCAGCATGGTGAAAGAAGGAACAGAAGAAATCACCCAAGCACTTTAAATTCTTTTCAACATACTGAGTGGGACTTAAATAAATACTTGTCCTTTTCCAGAAGAAACTGTGTTTGGGTGACAGGAAAGTGGATTCCCAAGCTTCATCCTCTCACTCCTTAGGAGAACTGAGACATCACGAAGGAGGCTCCGGGGGTCCCAAGGACAACCTAGACAATAACTGGAGCTGGATGGTGGTAGTGGGTGCCACCTAAAATACAGTGTGTGACAAAGGGGACATGGAAAGGGCTCAATTCAGAGTGAGAGGGGACTCCCACATTCAGAGGAAACACATAAATCACATCAGAACATAGCACGTGACATGACATTTCAGTGGATATTAAATCTGGAGTCCATTCTCTCCCCAGCACTTCTGCTCCCCAGAGGGAGAGCTGGGAAAACTGCCCACTCCCCTGTTCCTTCTGGAATGAGAGCTCCATCATCTTGTGCTTTCTCTACATTTGCTGCCACTGCCTCCCCACGTCCACCAGGGCCCCTCTGCCAAGAGTTGTCCCTGGAATTCCTGAGGAGACACTGTTCCCTCTAGATTTCAGCCAACTCAGTAACTCCATGGTGGCCCAGGCATCTTCCTCAGAGGAATGATCTGCCTTTCTCAACTTGACATCCTGGATCATCAGCTTCTTGATGACACATTCTGGGAAGGAGGACTTACAAGGAGGACTGAGAATATAAGCTGTTCCTCAGTCAGGGACATGGTGAGTAGATGGGGGGGGGGGTGTTGTTTTAGAAGCTTTGGAATCAGTGTAGATGGTCCAGCTTACCATAGTCCTCCCTCCAAGTATTTTCGAGCAAACTCAGAAGGCCTTGAATTCATCATGGATGAACCTGGATGCCACACCAACTAGTCTGGTGGTTTGTAGTGCCTCATCCATTCTTCCTTAGTTATAGCTCACCTGCAGCTGATAATGCTGTATCAGACCAAAGAACTAATGCACCCCTTGGCCGTGTGCCACAATTTTCCCATCTGGCAACACCTTCTTTGGCGATTTCTGAGATGCTCCAGAGCAGCAGGGTCTCCGGGAGCTATGATCTGAGGGACTGTGTCCCTCCCCCAACCCTACCAAATTCATGTGTTATAAACCTAATGCCCAAGGTGATGGCATTACAAATGGGGTCTCTGTGAGGTGATTAGGTCATGAGGGTAGAGCCTTCATGAATGGGATTAGTGCCATTATACAAGAGGCCCCGGAGAGTTAGCTGGCCTCTTCCACCATGTGAAGATACAATGAAAAGTCTGTGACCAGAAGAGAGCCTTTCCCAACCATGCTGGCATCCTGATTTCAGACTTCCAGCTTCCAGAACTGTGAGTAATGAACTGTTGCTTACTAGCTACCCAGTCTCTGGTATTTGTCCCATCAAACTAAACAGACTGAGGGGGAGCTTGGAGGGGTTACTTGGTGCCTCTACTATGGCAGGCTGAGGGCCCTCATTGGCACAACTCATACTCTAGAACTTTCCTGTCCGTCTAACTTTAGCTACAACTAAAGCAGCCTTCTGTGAAGGAGCATAGCAGCCTTTTTGTCCAAGATCAGCTGCCTTCTGTTCAGGGCCATCTGTCCAAGTGCTTCTCCAATCTTTGGAGGATCTGAGGGCCACTGAGGCACCCTGCTGGGGGTCTGCTTCTTCACACGGCCTCTCTGTTCAAAGAGCCACTGCTTCTGAAGGAAACATTGGTGGTCAGGAAACTTCCAGTGCCATCCTGGGGAAAATTTTCTAAAATTGGGACTGAGGAGCAACAGAAAATTGAAGATAGTGTTTGATGAGGGAAGAGCAGGCGAGTAGCTTGTGGATGAAAGGAACTTGGGGGATCCATTTCTGGAGGTCGTGGTATGCCTTCTTAGGGGGTCGCCACTATAAGCCTGCCTAAAAACTTTTCAAAATATGGATAGGTAGTGCCATTTCATATCAGAAACCATTCCTAACAAAGAAGATACATGATGTAGAATATAAATACTTAATAAACCATAAAGCCATTCCATAAATCCACAGATTGATTGCTAAAAATATAATCATAAGGAAAAAGAAAATTGGGAAATAAAAAGGATATCAGTAGATAAGGTCTGAAGTTGTTTTGGAGTTCAGAGAATATCATGTACAAACTTATGATGATGATAAATATAATCTTGATGAAATGGAATATTTTCTAGGAAAATATAAATAATCCAAACTAATGCAGAATGAAGCAAAAAGTTAAGTGGATCAATTACCAGAGGAAAATATCCTTACAATAGCCTAGTGAGTGAGACCTTAGATCTTTGACCTTAAAAAGAGATCAGAGTTTCTTTTTCAAAAGGAGTTAGGTCCTAATGGTTTCAGGAATTAATTTCTTCCAATCTCAAGGCTGGAGAGCACAGAGACATATTGAAGACTTGCCAATTCTTTTATAATTTTACAAAGCTTTTTCTGCATTAAAATACAAAAAGCAGAAAAATAAAAACTAAAAAACAAGCTAAATTGTGGCTATGGATTAAAAACAAATCTTAAATAAAATGTTATCAAGTCCAATCAAGCAGATTAAACGAGAATTTATTTTAGGAGGGCAAAGATGGTTTAATGTAAATCACTAGGTTGGTGAAGTTTAATATCCATCCTGATTAGAATAAATTCTTTATAAAATAGGTCAGAAAAACATTGAACTTGGTGGAGGATCTTTGTTAAACCAACAGCCCATAGGGAACTTACCTGGGGAGGATTAGAGACAGTCACAGCAGAGTGAGAATCACAAGGGGGTGTGACATCACCATAGGCATGCCATTTTGCCCTTCTGTTTCTTCTTTATCATATTAGAAATGATCAAAAATCATTAGACTCCATACAAGCGTAAGTATAGGAAACACAAACAATCACACTCTGCCCAGCTGAAACATCTGGCATTGGAGCAACCTTCCCAAAGGGCAAAGTTGTCACAATGTGCAAATGTGCAAATCCCTCTTCTATCATTTTCTTATCTAGCAATGTATCCAAAATACATTAAAAAGTGGTACACATCTAATTGCACACAAATACACAAATACAAGGTGTAGTAGTCTATACTAGTAGGAAATAGATAGGAAACAAACATGACTATCTCATAACAAAGGACTGCTTAAGAAGCTATGTTCTACCCATTAGCTAGAACAGTCATTAGAAATAGTTCTGTTAGTGGTTACTTAGTGGCATGAGAAATATGCACAATATTTCGTTAAATTAAAAATATGCAGAGGATGTTTCCATTTTACTTTTAAAATCACATACACAAGAATAGGAAAAGAAACCCAGAAGCACATACATCAGGGTTCTTAGTCCCATATAGCAGGACAATGAGCCATCTTTACTCTCTTTATGGTACTCTTCTATGTTATTTAGATTTTCCACCATGAACATGTACAATGCTAGTAAAGCCATGAAAATGGTATTTATTCACTCAGCACGTATTTATTGAGTCTTATGATACCAAAGCACTTAAGTACCAAGCACTTCTAGGTGCTGGGGTTTCGGTGATAAATGAAATTGATAATATTCTCTCACTCATGGAGACAAGACAGACAATAAACACCAGAAAAATTAACTGACCAGACGATGATACTCAGGGATCATGTCCAGAGGAAAACAGAACAAAATGTAGTGGGGAGTGGCTGGTAGGGAGGGTCACAGAAAGGGAGGGATGGTGAACTGAGACTTGAATGAAGAGAAGCCAGGAGTTCGAAGATGATAATAGTGGACTAGTCAGTATGGATAAGCTTGCTTGGTATTTTGTTAAGTGAAAAAAAGCCCATTGTGAAATAGAGTGTCCTTCAGAATTCATGCTGTGCGTCTCAGAATCAATCACGTAGGATAGAGGTGCCTGCGTGGAGCAGAGGTTGAGCATCCGACCCTTGGTTTTGGCTCAGGTCATGTTCTCAGGACTGTGGGATCGAGCTCTGTGTCAGGTTCCATGCTCAGCAGAGAGTCTGCTTGTCCCTCTCCCTGCCCCTCTGCCCCTCCCCACCTCACTGTCTCTCTCTCTCTTCCTCAGATGAATAAATAAATCTTTTAAAAAATCACCTGGGGCACCTGGGTGGCTCAGTGGGTTAAAGCCTCTGCCTTCGGCTCAGGTCATGATCTCAGGGTCCTGGGATCAAGCCCCGCATCAGGCTCTCTGCTCAATGGGGAGACTGCTTCCCCCTCTCTCTCTGCCTGCCTCTCTGCCTACTTGTGATCTCTCTCTCTCTCTCTCTCTCTCTCTGTCAAATAAATAAATAAAATCTTTAAAAAAATAAATAAAAATAAATAAATAAAATTTAAAGTCACCTAGGATATACAGAAGACATTACCAGTAGTCATATTGGTGGAGGAGTTACAGATAATTTTTACTTTCTCTGTGCATACCTGCACTTTGGGTATCCTTCTACAATGAATAGAGGTCACCATTATTACTCATTTCCTCTTTCAATTAGTCAAAAAAAATCTAATTCTGTGGTGTTGGAGATAATAGCAACAACCAGATAAAAATTCTTAACTTCGGGCAAGGAGAGGCGGAGGAGATGAGGGGACAGGTTTAAAAAGCACTAAATAGTACGTCATATAGTGGTCCGTGTCTTGAACACGTAAAGCGGTGGGGTGTGGTGTATGAGAATATTGGCTGGATAGACAGTCTAATTTGGGAGGGGGCCATGCAGCTTTTTAGGGAGAAGGCTTTCTATGCATGGGAAACAACAACTCAAGTGCCAACAGAGGGAAGCTTGCTAAGCTGGGGACTGGAGGGGGCTGGCAACAAGGGGCTGACTCCTGATCAGAGAAAAGATAGGGGGTGGGGGCCAGCAGATCCCTCAGGGCAGCCAGGCCCTTTTAAGGAGAGTCACTCTGACAGAAAGGCATTGGAGGGTTTTGAGAGGATGAGTGACAAGATACGATACTTCTAATGGAATCATTCAAGCTGCTATGTTGAGAACAGACCAAAGGGGGCAAGGATGGAAGGAGGAGGACCCGTTAGGAGGTTAGTGCAAAAAGCTCAGGCAAGAATGATGAGGGTGTGGGTCTTCATGATGATAGTGAACATGGGGTCAGATTCTGGGTCTATATCAAAATTAGAGTCAACAGGAGTGGCTTATGGACTATTTGTGGCAAGTGGGAGAAGAACTCAAGGATGACTCTAAGGCTTGATCCTGAGCGACGGGAGTTGCTAATAGCTGAGCTTAAGAAACCTGCAAGAATAACATTTGTTGGTTTGTTCGTGTTTGCAGGGAAGGCATTAGTTTTGGGTAAAGCCATGACTGAGCTGAGGGCACCAAGAGAGGGGTATAGACAGAACAGTAAAGGCATGGCAAGCCTGAGCCCTGGAACAGTCTCCCATGGAAGGTCACAAAAAGAGGGTGAGAGCAAAGGGAACTGAGAAGCAAAGGAAATGAGACGGAAGGAGGGACACCAGAAGAATATGGTCTGTGAAGGTACCAAGATAGAGGAAATGAGCACAGTAAAATGAGGAGTGATAAAGGATCATTCAGTTAATAACAGGAAACATCTTGTTCTCAAGCAGACCAGGCCCAGCAGAGTTGTGAGGCTCAATGTTTGACTGAAGAGGTTTCGAGAGAGCACGGGGGTCAGAGAATGAACTTAGCATGATATTTGCTTTAAGTAAACGGGAAGAATGGGGTTTCAGCTCGTGGGATCAAGAGAGGAATTTTTTCTTTAAAGATGGGTAAAATAAAAGAAATTATGAAGGGGAAAATAGAAGATTTTTACTGGAATCGGGGAAATATAACACTATCACATTTATTCCAGGAAAAACAAACCACTAATTGGTGGAATATTTTCAGATCTTTGGGCACTCTGCCCCTGACCGCCATCTTCGAGGGCAGAATCAGGAAGAAACAGTTCCAGTTTGACAGAGAGAAGTAAAGATGTTTTCAGAGCAGTTTGGCGACCACCTATGGCTTCTGGTTATAAATTAGTCTTACACCCCACCAGTCCTATTACTCCATGGAGCTTGTCTTCCTTGGCGCTAAGCCGCCCCACTGCCTGCTTCTCCTCAGCATCCCAGTATCAACCCTGTGGAATCCAGGGTCAACAGACCCACTGAATTAAGACTCAAAGCAAACTTTATGGGTTTCCAAGAAAATCTCTTTCTCGAAGAAAAACTCAATTTTGCAAATCAGCATGATTCATTTTCGAGGACCAAAAGGCCACAAGCAGTCAGACTTCCTGAGCTAATAATAAAAGAAAATGCTGGCTCCAGCCATCAGAGATCAAGGGGAGGGATTAAAGGCAAAAAAGACACATTCTCCTGAAATTCTGAAAGTTATGATTTCTTAAAATGGAAGACCAGTCCATGCAAAACAGTGTTGTGATTAAATAAATTTGTGGAGGGATGCCCAGGTGGCTCAGTGGATTAAGCATCTGCCTTCAGCTCAGGTGACGAACTCAGGGTCCCGGGATTAAGTGCCACATCCGGCTCCCTGCTCAGGGGAAGTCTGCTTTTCCCTCATGCACACACACTCTCTCTATCTCTCAAATAAATAGATAAAATCTTAATTAATTAATTAATAGGTCGGTTTGTTGAGCAGTTCATAGTAACTTACCTCTCCCAGGCACATAGACGGATTCTGAGGATTTATAACGATATAACCCTGAGAAATCCAAAAGAAGACAAACATACAAAAAACCATAACCTGATCTTCCCTTTCCTCTCCTCAACAAAGTAATCTAAAATCACTAGGTAGGGCCACACAAGGTAGGCATCTGCATGGTCTATCCCAGAGTGTGGAGCCCAAGTGGGGAGAGGGGGCCACCCATGTAAGGAGGGCTCATCACAGCAACACACAGTTGGTTATCTACTGCAACCAATAATGGGAGCCAGTTTTCTCTGAGAAGAGACCTCCAATAATGAACCATGTGTGGGTGGAGTGGAATTGGAGGTTCTGGTATAAATATGTATATGGATCAGAATTGGAAGCTTAGCAATGTATGTACACGTAAATTTTGTGTATGTGTATGAGTAAGCGACTGTGTGTGTGTGTGTGTGTGTGTGTGTGTGTGTGTGTTCAAACCTATATCATACCCTTGCTTTGTCCACTGAGAGGGTCTGGGAGCCACACCACCTAATAGCTATGAGCACAACTATAGCAGAGATCTTGGCTTCCAAATATTATTCTCCAGTAAAAGTAACCAGAGCTCTGGGTTCAGAAATGGTTTATTCCAAGACTCTAGCAGAGAGTGTACAGATGATTTTGGAACATCTTATTGTGGCAAAAAGCAAAGATGTACTCAAAGAATAAGAGATGCATTTTTAAAGAACATAAAAGCCAACTTTAAGAGTTGGCCAGATATGGGATAATGTGAACATCAAAACAAACAGTGAGAACAAATGCAATACAGTGAGAATCCTTGAGTCCTTGCTGATATAAATAAATGAATAAATTGAGTGTCATGAAAAGTGGGATGTGTACATGGTTTTAAAATATCTCTCTACCACGGGGCCTGGGTGGCTCAGTCGATTAAGTGTTTGCCTTCGGCTCAGGTCATGAACTTGGGGTCCTGGGATCGAGTCCCGTATCAGGCTCCCTGCTCAGTGAGAAGTCTGCTTCTTCCTCTCCCTCTGCTGCTCCCTGTGCTTGTGCTTTCTCTCATTCCCTTTATTGCTCTCTGTCAAACAAAAAAATAAAATCTTCAAAAAATAATAAAAAATAAAATACCTCCCTATAGGGGTCCCTGGGTGGCTCAGTTGGTTGAGCATCTGACTCTGGATTTCAGCTCAGCTCATGATCTCAGGTTCCTGAGGTTGAGCCCCAGGTTGGGCTCCCCACTAGGCATGGAGCCTGCTTAAGATTCCCTCTCTCTCTCTCTCTCTCTCTCTCTCTCTTTGGAGAAAACAAACAAACCAAACAAACAAACAAACAAAAAACAACAAAACAAAACAAAAAACAAAAACTCCCTACAAAATACTTATTACAGAGTTAAAAAGTGTCACTTCACACCAAAGAAACCTTGCAGTTATCAGTTAGTTACCCAAGTGATCCCGGTGAACATCATAATGCAGTAGGAACAGAGTACTACCTCCATGGTATTCCTACCATGGGTGAATAACTAGAATCTCATTGTAAGGAGACGTTAAACAAACCCAAATCAAGGCACATTATACCAAATCACTAGTTTGTAATCTTCCAAAGTATCAAAATGCAAGGAAGACTGAGGAACCATTCCAGCCAGAAAAACACGGAAAAGACAGGACACCTAAATGCAGTGCTTGAATATAAACTGGGTCCTTTCACTATAGAGAATATAAATGAACAACTGGCAGAACCTGAATGAGACTCAAGTTTCAGGTTGTAGAAATGAATCCGTATTGTTAATTTCCCGGGTTCTATGGCCCTGTTGCATTTGTGCTAGGGAATAGCCCTGTTTGCAAGAAATGCACACCCATGTATCTGCGGGCTACGGGGATATCAAGTTGGCAACTCATTCTCCAATGATTCAGGGGGGAAATGGCTGGGTCCTGACTTTCTGTAGGAGTGTGATAGCTTCAAAATAAAATAAAACTGTACATTTGGAAGGGAAAACATGCTTATCCTGTTCAAACGCAATGATCGTTGATGTTACTTAGTGTGATAACAGCCGTTGGAATTAATCTTCAACAGCAGATAGGTGGGCGAACTCTGAAAGCAATGCTATCCATGCCCCCCCACCCCGCCCCTGCACAGAGCAGAGCCTTCTGAGTCTGCAGCCAGAGAACTTAAGGGTGGCCCCTCATTTCTCTGCCCAGGAACAGAAGTTTGGGTGAAAAGGAGAAGGAAGAAAAAGCATTTTGATTTTATCTACACAAAGGGACATGCTGAGGGAAAAAATGTAGAATCCGTATTAAGTTCATTATCTCTCCCGTAGAAACGGGAGATACATTGAGTGCGTCCATCGTATCATTTCATCTTTAAGGAATACGGCCTAAATGCTATTTAGTATGAACACTGCAGATCATTAAAATTAAATCCAAAGATGAAAAACAGGCTGAGAAGTTAGGTTCTTGCTGTGGTGAGGCGGGGACTAGAACCCATGTGTGGCGTCCCATGACTCGCTCACTAGATGTCTGTGCTCTCTCCGGTACACTAGGTGGCTTTCTTCAAAAATACAGAAAAGAAATGATATTCTGTTCTCCAAGAAATAGAATGCCCAGGAAAAACTGAGACAGACATGATCTGGTCAGAATTTGAATTGAGAAACCACCTGCCATGCCATTTAAGACCTATTTTTTCTTTTCACTTTTTACCCCCCAAAATCCCCAAACATGTAGTATTGGGAGTTGATCAGTCTTCTAAGATATTATCCCTATCGTCCCCATGCATATTCTCTATGTTGGTAGTGTCATTAATTCCAACCCCCAAGCCACCATTTTGTAAGTGGGAGCACTAAGTTACTGGTGGCCTCACAAAATTCATTCAGTATTGCTTCTCCCACAAAGTTCAACATGTTTGCGGGAATGTGAAAATAATCTTCTTGCTTTTCCTCAGTCTTCCAAATGTAATACTTGTGAGTTTAGTCAAGGAGTCAGGAAAGAGTTGGAACCAGAAAACAAAATAGTATCAATTACTAATATTACCCGTTCTCTGTTAAGACTGTCTTATCTGAAGCTTGTAAAGTTGTTTAATCTTTTCCATCATCTCAGGGAAAAGAGAGCCTGGAAAGTCCTAGTCATTCCACAGTAACGATCAGTGGGATTTTCCATAACAATCTGGATGCAAAATAAAAATCTTAAGAAGTTGATCCAATTCTAAAACTTACTTCTCAACTTACTAATAAATATGAAGAGACAACACATCCATATTTTCTTCAAATAACATCTGGTTTTTTGGCCAGACTGCTAATACCTGAAAAAGTTTCTGTGTTAGTTCCAGCAAATCTACATTTAAAGAGCTTAAAAATGCATTTATGCACTAAACATTCTTTTCTACCTCTGACTGAGGGCCAGAGATGGGACTGCAAGACAGCATCTTGCCAAGAAACTGGGAAGAAGGGGAATAAAACTGCCTTCTAAAATCTGAACTGTGAAATCAACACTCGATAGGTCAGGACAAAGAAATGAGAAATCACCAACCACATGGGGACAAAAAAGTTCACAGCAAGCTTTGGCTGTGACCCCACCATCGACATAATGCACACATATAAAGACTATATGAATCGATGGTGGAGTCATAGATGAAGAAGGGCTGCTAAGATAGCTTGAACAGTACTCATGAGGCCTCTGTGCAGAGTGGAGGAAGTCTGTACCCGTGGGGTTGGGATAGCACAGAAACAGCGACAAGGCATCTTTCTGGTGAAAAATGAGCACATCACTGAATCTCAGCCCCATTCCCCCGGGCTGGCCTGTCTTACTCATGATGGAAAGCTCAACTTTGAGCATACAGCCTGGCCTCGAGCAAGCAATCATTAGATTCAGTGACTTTGCTCCAACTCTTTGCTCACCACCTCCTGATTATAATTTGGCTCCCTGCATAGTTCAGCCGACAGGGAGAGGATGATCTGGTCTTGTGGATCTGAGAATCCTGGCCGCCATGCCAGCCCCAGCACTTGCTGAAATACACATTTTAGCTGTTAAGCCTGCTTCCTTGCAGTCAGCTCCCAGAGGAAGGGCCCCTGAGTGCGCTGTCTGGTCTAGTTTCTGAGCCCACAGACTGGCTGGCAGCAAGTCTCTGGGCCACGGTAAATTTACCAGGATGGTGAGGACGATGGTGGTAGGGACAACAGCAACCATCTACTGAGCACGTTCGAGGTGTCAGACCCCTCATTATGTGCTTTACATACCTGAACTCTTTGAATCCCCACCGCCATCCGATCCATTAGACGCTATTAGAATTCTCATGTTGTAAATGAGGAAACAGGCTCAGAAAGCTTCAGCAATCTACCCAAAGACCCACACTAGGGTTCTGCACTCAGACTCGGATTTGTCTGATTCTAACCCTTCATCTCTTATGTTGTGAAAATATGACCTCTGGGGGGATAGACTCTTGCCCTTCTCCTGGCCATACTCCTCCGCTTCATCAGGAAGCTCAGAGCCATTCCAGTCCGTCTGCAACATGACTGGTCATCAACACACCCCTATTGGACCAGCCTTCACATCAGTGCACAGAAAGGTTAGCAGTTTACCTACAATCAGAAGTGCACAAAGCCAACTCTGTCTCAGTGAATCGCATCACTATCCATTCCATGCCATCAAAGCCAAAAATGGGGTCCTCTCCTTGACCCTTCCTTCCCCTCACCTGCACTGTCAATAAACCTCTTTGATACCTCCCTAAGGAGTCCACTTCTCAGCATGACCATGGTCACTACCTATCCTTCTCCTGGACCTTGACCCAAGTCTCCCAGGTCATGTCTCTTGCTCTCCCTTATTTGCAACCATACACCCACCCAGTGACCATTCCGTGATCCAGTCATAACCTTCCACAGTTTGAAAATCCTTCAGTGGGGCCCAATCTCTCCATGTCCTCTGTGCTTCAGTCCTAACAGCGACTGGTCTGCAGGTCTCTGAATACACCCAGCCCTGTCTGCTCCAGGATGTCCTGCGATAGACCCACATCCCCCCAGAGCAGTGTTTCCTCCTCCCGTCACCAGTGCAAGGCTTGGGGACTTGCTCATGCTTAGCGCCTCCAGAAAGCCTGGGTTAGCTGCCCATCTGAAGTATTCTTGTCACACTCAGCATACCCTTCATCTCACTGAGTGGGAATTTTCCTTCATGTGACTCCACCCACAGACTGTGACCTCCCTGCAGCCCACGACCCACTCTGTTTATACAAAGTGCTTGCCATGAAAAAAAAAATGCATGATAAATGTGTAAGAACATGGTTAACTGCACAGGTGTCAGAAGTCACCCAGCTTCAAGTCCCAGCTGTGTGGTCTGGAAAAAAAAAATGTTGAATCTCCCCAGACTTCAGATTCTCTGTCTATAAAACAGAGATCATAAAACCTCCACTGTCACACTGTTGGGAGATTTTCATGTAGATGTCAAAATTTCTCAGCACTATGCCCAGTATATACTAAGTGCTCAAGCACTGGTTGTTGTTTACTGTTATTACTCCTTTGAGGCGGAACCACAATGTTCTTTGGAGATCCTCCCAGGCCCCCATGATGACTTGCTGCTCCAGCCCTCCTCAGCACTCTACATTTTACCTTTCCAAATGCATTAGCTTTCATTCTCCAATATACTGCTTTGAAAGGTTCTGTCCCTTCAGTACTTTCTTCAAGATGCTTAACACTCCAACAAATACTTTCAGGTGAAATGACATAAAAATTTGCCCCTCATCTTACTGCTCACTGGACCCTTAAACCATAGACAACACAGGGCATGTCCCAATCACACAAATGTTACCTGGAGGGGCCAGCATAACCCCCAGAAGAGCACACAGAGAAATTTATACAGGAAAGCAGTGGAGCTGACAGGTGGTGATCCCAAAATAGAAATCGGGTCTCAGAAAGGGGTCATCCTTTCTCGCAGCAGATGTGGAAAGGTGAATTATGAGACATGTGGTTTAAGAAAATGGCATAGCTCCGCTATGGAATATTGTGCAGCTATTAAAAACAGATCAGGGGCCAACCAATAAAATGGCGATTAACACCGCGTAAGAGATGGGGTATATAAACAAAGATGATGTGTTTTGATCACAGTATGTCACACTTGCTTTAAAAAATTTAAGGAAGTAGACCAAAATGTCAATAGTTGCAGCAGAGTGAACAGTTGGTAGGCGATATTTTCCTTGATTCCCCGCACCTTTCACAGTGTTGTCCTATTCCTTTAAAAATGCAACAAGAATTCTTAAAATATATACATTCTAAGTGCCTCCCTCGCAGATGGCTCCTGGAAGAGATGAGATGGTGTAGATGAGACGCCAGAGGCTGAACGGGGCTCCCAAAGCGAGGGCCTGACTCAGCGGCGTGCGGACAGGGGCGAACCTGGGCACCAGGCCCCGGGGATGCGATCCCGCCCCTGCAGGGTTCCTTCTTCACCGGCCACCGCCCGGCTGAGGATCTCCGACTGCAGCGGACCCAGCCCTCCACCCAGCCCCCGACCCGGCTGCCCCCGGCCACCCTCCCTGCGATGTTTCTCCTCGGTAACGCTGAGGCGCGGCTGCACTGGCGGACGGCCCCGTGCAGCCCCCGCGACCTCGCCCCCGCCGGCCCGGCGCGGCCCTGCAGCCCATCCCTCGTCCTCTGTACCTCTTGCAGGGGATCAGCGCCTTCCGCTCGTCCAGCACCCGCACGCGCTGGTTAAGCCCGTCGTAGGAGAGCAGGGCGCGGCTGTTGCGCCCGCTGCTCTGCCGGTACAGAACTTGGCGGCCCTCCCACTGCTGCGGCGCCTGGCACGGGCGCGGGGTCCCCGGCGCCGCCGCCCCCAGGCCGCAGAGGCCGCCCAGCGCCCAGAAGCAGAGGCCGCCCAGCAGCCAGGCGCCCAGGGCCTCCCGGGCCACACCGAGCGGAGCGCGCCCTGACATCGCCGACCTCAGCGCCCGCCGCTCCGCCGAGAGCCCGCGCGAGCCGCAGGGGGCGCTGAACCGCGCGGGCGCCGTGCAGCCTTCCGCCGGGTGCGGGAGTGTGGTCTCTGCGAGCTGGCTGCGCCCCCGCCGCGGCCTTCACCGCGGCTGGGGTCAGGGCGCGCGAGGTGCGGGAGCCGGGACCAGGGCCTGGGAAGGCTCGGGTGAATCGAGGGAGCTATTTCTGTCTGGGGCGCTGCCCGCTGCGGCTTCTGTTTTCACTTGCTCTCTGCTGCCAACAGGAAATGCAGTGGCAGCGGTGCCACTAGCATCCTGAAGGGCATCTGCGTTTTAAAGGGGGGGGGTGGAGTGGGGAGCGGGATGGAAAGAAGGAATATCTTTCTCCACTAAGTGAAGTGTGCAGCAGCTGACCACATGCTAGGAGACCAATTCAAGTTCAAGGTCGGAAAGGCCATGCTACTGCACTTACTGTGCCCCCACACAGCTTGCCAGTTTGTCAAAATTGACACCTTCTTCCTCCAAATTAGAAATGGAAAGAAGGGTCCCTTCCTGAAGAAATGATATCAGTCATTCATCATGACTCTTTTCAAGCCCCCAATCTTAGTATAGAGCTAGGGGACTAGAGGACAAGCCCTTGTCCTTGGGCATAGGACTCAGTCAGGGACAATGCCTGGAGACTACACTTGCTGTGAGAGTGCTACCCTCACCACTCACCTGACAACACCACAACCCTAGAGGTATGTAAGTTAATGGGGTTTATGGTTTATGTTTTGTAATATTAGGATGTACCATATGGAATCAAGAAAAAAGAAGCTACTTTTAAAAAAAGACTCTTGCTTTCCAAATGTGTAGCATCTTTTCAGGACATCTTTAAAGGACAAGGGGACAAGGGAAAATGGATGTAGCACTTTTAAGGAGAGTAATTTGGAGCCAAATCACTCAGGGCCTTGAAAGCCAGGAAGGGGCATCATCAGGCATAAGCCTTAGAAAGCTTGGCGAGGTGTGAGTGTGGAGAATGAACAGGGAGGAGAAGGAGGAGGGAGATGCTGTTATTGTCCAGATGAGGGACAGTGACATCTGAACTGAGATGGTGGCAGCAGGAGAGGGTGGAGAAGAGATGGAGACTGTACAGAAGGAGGAAGAGCTTTCTGGTTCGGGCCACTAGGAGTTCAGTCCTGAATGAGAAAAGAAGAAAAATCAGTTTATGATTGGTTGACTCTGAGATGCCTGTGAGATATGCAGGTGGAAATAGCCCAGGGAGAGTTGGATAAGAACTTCCAGAAAGCAGCAGGGCTAGAAGGCAGGTTTGGGAAGCCATCAGCATCTAGATGGTAACTGAAGCCAAAGGGGAGAACAGGAGAGGAGACCCTTGGCAATATCTGGAGACACTTTTGATTGTCATAACGGGATGGGGACTAAGCCGCCAGTGGCATCTAGTAGGCCAGAGATGCTACGAAACTTCCCATAACGCACAGGAGCCAATAATGAATTATCTGGCCCCAGTGTCAGGAGTGCCGAGGTTGAGAAACCTGGCAAGGCAAATCAATGTCAAGTACAGGGTAATGGATTGAGTGCTAAGGCAGGCCTGAAGACAGAGGCCAACTGACAGAACCTGCTGATGATTCCTTCACTGCTGCCCCACCCCAAGTAGAACCACTAAAGACTGGCTGCCAGTGGCCCTCTTGGAGGGGGCCAAAGAGCTTCATAGGGAGGGCCTCTTACCTTCTCCTCACTCCTTCTTAAAGGACATGCCCTGGGGAACTTCAGGGCAATGCCGCAGTGTTGTGACTCCGCACTTGCTCTGACAGATGCTGCAGGTTCCAGCTGGTTGTGCCAGGGACAGCCCTTTCCAAGTTCGCCTCTTCAACCAACTCACAGGAAAAAAAGCTGGAGTTCCACTGTTTCTCAAAACTGTATTTTCTTCCCGTGTAGGAATTGGGGCTGCAAATATTTTCCACTAAGCCAGGGGATTTAGACTTATTGGATTTGACTGCTGGAAATGGCTGAGGATGTCATCTGGGTTATCCCCTTTGCGTGATATTTCATTGGCCTGGTTTGGCATCCTGGGAGCGAGACCTATCTGAAACTGGAAATATCTCTCTAGGTTGGCATGGTTGTGTTTGGACGCACTGGGCCTCCCCTAAATAGAATCTGACTCCTTGAACGAATCCTGAAATTTATTTGTGTCATTTGTCCTCTCAACTTAACATCTTTAGTGCTCTCTTCGACAGCACATATACTAAAATTGGAATGATACAGAGAAGATTAGTATGGCCCCTGCGCAAGGATGACATGCAAAATTGTGAAGTGTCTCATATAAAAAAAAAAATGTTTACCATGTTTAATTCATGTTTCCTAAAAAAATAAGATAGTGCATTTAAAGAGCTTAGCACCACGAATAGCCCATTGTAAATGCTCAGTAAAATGCCAGCTGTATTTTTTGTTCCTTGGACTATTTTAATTCTTAGTTCTGGTCAAAGTCAAAACTAAACTAACATTGTGAGTCTAAGCTTTGGAGGCAAAAAAAAAAAAAAAAAAAAAAAAGCAAAAACAAAACAAAAACGAAAACATCTATCTGGCATATGTTCAGATTTCGAATTGAACTATGTTTTTATGGTTTTTTAAAAGATTTTATTTATCTATTTGAAAGAGAGAGCACGCACAAGCAGGGGGAGCAGCAGAGGGAAAAGGAGGCTCCCAGCTGAACAAGGAGCCAGATGCAGGGCTCCATTCCAGGACCCCCAGATCATGACCTGAGCCCAAGGCAGCTGCTTAACTGACTCAACTGCCCAGGAGCCCCTGAACTATGTTTTTAAAGGTTAACATTCAGAGACCACGTTTTCATATTCTAACGCCCTAAGAAAATATTATGTACCAGAAATCTTACTGCTTGAAGATTGATGTACATTTATTTGCAACAATAAAGCCTCCATTTTCTATGGAGACCTGAGCCAGCACTTGGTTTTATTACCTCTTCCTAATAAAAATAAGAGAAAAGAGGAAACAAAACATACACTTGCTTTCCATGGCACACAACTTCTTACTCGATTTAAGTAGTTTCAAGCATATCAAAAATCAAGATTCTAAGCTGCTGGGTTGGAAATCACTTGCCATGAAAAGGGAAAAAAGTCTTTCAGATTGTGCTGTCTGATGCTCCGTGTTTTCTCCTGGGTTTCATTCACGTTGGGGAGAGGAATGTTGGCGGATGGAAAACATTCCTCAACTAGAAGATGCTATTATTGCACCTTTGGGCAGTTCTGTTCCTGGAACAGGTACAGACCAAATGCCATTCTGGAAAAACCTGAGCCCAAACTCATGTCTTCTAGTCACAACAATAACAACAAACCCTAACTCCGTGCAACGGCGGCTGGGCGGGGAGGGGTTGTTTATATAACGCTTCCATCCGGTGCCACATTATATTCTCACAGCTCAGCGCGTCTCATGCCCCCTACTGGAGAAAGCAAGCATGCTTCAGAATTAAAGGGCTGAAGAGGTTCCCATTTCCCTCCAACTCTATACTTGGGGAACCTATGTGGCAGAGAGGGTGCAGAGTCCAGCTTTGACCCAAATAGTGTCTTCCCCTCTCCTGAAATCCTATTCTGCACCCTCCTGGATCCGGTGTCCAAAACGACTGCCAGAGACTCTGTCTCTTGGTGCGAAGAAAAAGGACTGGCCAGACTAAAAAGGAGGGACTTTGGGGAAATGCAGGATTCCAGCCCGGGGCTGTGGCCCGGAGGAGATGATGTCACCGCTCCGGCAAGCGAGGGGTAAGGGGTGGGGCGGCCGAGGGGGAGCCCGCGCCGCGCCCGCCGCTGCCAAAGGAGCGTTCCGGGCCCACGTCAGGGGACGTGTCGGGATAAATAGGGTCCCGCAATGGCCGAGGCCGGCTGCGCTCAGAGCTGCCGGGTCCGGGACTGGAGCTGCCCGGGCGGGTCCGCGCCCGGCAGGCTGAGGGCTGGCGCTGCTCGCGCTCGCTGCGCGGGACGCCGGATACCCCGGGCGGGCCCCAGCGGCCCCGCACCACTGCCGACGGCAGCGTGGGCAGAGAGCCTCTCCGGTGCGCCCGAAGGACTTCCTCCCCGGGGAAGGGAGGACGACAGACTAAGGGGGCAGCAAGCCAGGGGTCCCTTGTGCCTGTCGGGGCGGCGGCGCGCTAGGGCAGTGCCATGCTGCTCTCCGTCCTGGCGGCGCTGTGCCTGGGGCTGCGCCTGGCGCTTGGCGTGCGCGGCGCGCCCTGCGAGGCGGTGCGCATCCCTATGTGCCGGCACATGCCCTGGAACATCACGCGGATGCCCAACCACCTGCACCACAGCACGCAGGAGAACGCCATCCTGGCCATCGAGCAGTACGAGGAGCTGGTGGATGTGAACTGCAGCTCGGTGCTGCGCTTCTTCCTCTGCGCCATGTACGCGCCCATCTGCACGCTGGAGTTCCTGCATGACCCCATCAAGCCGTGCAAGTCGGTGTGTCAGCGAGCGCGCGACGACTGCGAGCCCCTCATGAAGATGTACAACCACAGCTGGCCGGAGAGCCTGGCCTGCGACGAGCTGCCCGTCTACGACCGCGGCGTGTGCATCTCGCCGGAGGCCATCGTCACCGACCTCCCTGAGGGTGAGGCTGAGGGAAAAGACCGAGGGGACGAGGGGCATTCTTGGCGGTTGCTGCCACCTGAGAACCGGGCGGCTAGCCCCCTCGTCCCACTTCCGAGGGTTGGGGGAGTTGGGAAGGGATGGTGATCTGACTTGGGGAAAAGTCTAGTTTCCCTGCGGGAATTTCGCGAGCTGAAGAACACCACGTCCCACAGAATATGTGTGTGCGGGGTGAGGAGGTCCTTATAAAGAGAGCCATAGGGGCCATTGTCATTGACAGTGAAAGAACAGCAGCAGCAAACACGCATATAGGTAGGGCATAGGATGGATCTGGGCTGGAATTAAGCACTTTACGTGTATCCTTGAATACTGCAAACAGTCCCACGGAGATTCTCCAGTTAGTGTTAGCTCTTGAAAACTCTTGCCGAAAAAGGCAGTACCGGTCATCACTCCCCACCAGGAGTGCCCTTTGTAAATTTAGTCATTCTGGAAAATTGTGATGTCTGTTTCATGGTCAACTTCTGTGGCGTCCTAGTTAACTGGATATCAACTTTTGCTGCTGCTGCTGCTGCTGCTGCTTCTTCTTGTCATTTTGCTGCTTTCTAGGATAAAGGAGCAAGTTTAAATCCATTTCTTGAAATGAAACCTAAGGACATTTTGCATGCCTTTTTCCCTGACCCAGGTTCCTGCACATTTAGAGATTATGGTGTTGCCTTAGGGTAGTTTCTGAGGTTCTATCTCAGAGCATTGCCCAACACATGAAGGAGAAGTAAAGTGAAGGGAAAATCAAAACCCCTCTCTAATTCAAAGCTTTAGAAAAAAAAGTATTTACTGCTTGCATTATATAAATGATAGAGGGTTATGCTTTGGGGGTTATATTTAGCTGTGTACTGTTTCTGCACTGCAAAAGGAGAGGTGGTGATTTGGAAGTATTCTGGATATTTTGATTAGTGTCAACTGTCAACTTAGAAAAACCAACATTTTCAAATGGATTTGGAAGGGAAATTAGCTGTGTATCGGCCAAGTCAAATGGATGTGCATTCACCTCAGTTTGTCCTCGATGGGCAAAGTCTTACTCAAGTCTTCTTTCCTAAACCCAGGAATATCTGTATGAAAGAGATAGTCGACAATCACATACCTCTTTACAATGTAGTATTATTCTTTTGTGATACTATACTAGTGTGTGTCTCCAGATGGTTCTTTGTTCCAGCTGGGTGAACAGGCTAAGTCCCTGACCACACCCATTCGGCTCCTTATGTGTTTCAGATGTTAAGTGGGTAGACATCACGCCAGACATGATGGTTCAGGAAAGGCCTCTTGATGTGGACTGTAAACGCCTAAGCCCCGGTGAGTTCTTTCTCCTTGAGGTTCCCTCTTTGTCTCCTCCCCCAAGTGGTTTTCGGGACACTCTTTCCAACTTCTTTTCTCTTTTTCGTCTTCTTCAGACCGTTGCAAGTGCAAAAAGGTGAAACCCACTCTGGCGACATATCTAAGCAAAAACTACAGCTATGGTAAGTCATCGGAAGCAACCGTTCACTTGAGGACTTGGCACGTTACAAAGCCAGCCACAAAGCTGATGACAAAGTGGTTACTTCTGTGGGTTCTTGATGGCACAAAGGCAACTGTCAAATGCCTTGTTCTTCTGGGTAAATTAAGGAAAACCAAAATAGCTTACCCAGGGAGAACAGTGATGTGGGTCAGAACTCAAATTTGCCATCAAGGTCCTACTTGCCTTGAGGAGATGGACCATTCAGCCAGGCAAGCCCACCTGACCTGTTCTCCTCCTGAGGCTTCCTGAAGGATGGGTGCATGATCCTTGGGTTGGATTATCTGAGGCCCAGGGGCCCAAGAACTAAGACCCCCTCCATGTTTCTTTTTACTTATAAACACCTGTAAATATTTAACATCTTAAAGGAATTGCGAGTAAATATGTGCAAGTATTGACATAGTTTAAATGTCCTTTTCTCTTACTGGAAAGAACAGTCAGCACGTTGTTCAATGAATCAGGCTATTTTTATTTTTTTAAGTAAACTTAATTCTATTATCATTTGAAAGTAAATTTAATTAAAAATAGGTTCTTTTTTAAGATTTTATTTATTTGACAGAGAAAGAGAGAGAGCGCTAGAGAGGGAATACAAGCAGGAGGAGTGGGAGAGGGAGGCCTCCTCCTGAGCAGGGAGCCCGATGTGGGACTCGATCCCAGGACCTTGGGATCATGACCTGAGCCAAAGGCAGACACTTAATGACTAAGGCACCCAGGCACCCCAAAAATAAGTTCTTTTAAAATATCTGTTTGGTCTCCTTTATGTTCCTTTGCATCTCTTAAATTACTTCTGCTGAAATAACAGGAATTATTTGAGCAAAATGGTCATTTTATTTGTTAACTTTGTTTTCCATAATTCAGACTGAAATTTTAAATCATGAACTTTATGTGATATATCACATGCGAAAGTAGGAAGAGCATGGCCATTTAGAAGTCTGAAAAAAATAACCTCTTATTTGAATTGTAAGATTTGAGATTATACACAGCCAATGTGTGTAACTCAACCAAACAGACAAACAAAAAAAAGCAACTATCTTTTCCATTAGCTTTCATTATTGTTGTTTAAAACTGTTCTTTGTAGAAATGGTCTGAATCTAATCTACTTTGTCCCTCATCTGACGACACTATCCAGCCCTCCCTACTAACCCGAGTTTCACTGTCTTGCTGTTCTCCATAACTACTTGGATGATGAAACCATTTTCTATTTAAGTCCTTTGGCTTCTTCATAACCAGTTTTCTAGGACAGAATCCAAGACAGATCCGTGCTGGGCTGATTACAATTCCATGGAAGGCAGGAATAACAAGGAACCAAAAGGGCCAGAATTTGAAGTTTGATCAGACACAGTCATCTGTAATAACAGTTATACTTCTGCTCACCACAGACCTGGCTTTGACAGCCGGTACAATTAAAGGATTGAGAGCAGGGATCTTCAGAGACTCCTTCCAGTTCAAAAATGTTATGACTTTAATAACTTCCTTTGGAAGAGAAGAAGTTCAAGCATCAGACGGATGATTGGACCAAACAAACTTTCAAGTGGCTTCTGAGGGGCACCTGGATGGCTCAGTCGGTTGAGTGTCCGACTCTTGATTTGGGCTCCGGTCATGATCGCATGACCTTGGGCTCAGCAAGGAGTCTGTCTGAGATTCTCTCTCCTCTCCCTCTGTCCCTCCCCTCCCCCCTTTCTCTCCTCAAATAACACATCTTTTAAAAAGCGGCTTCTGAACTCAAGAACATATGATCCTCACTTCAGATCCTCACAAGGCAGAGGATCAACAAATACTCATTTCTATGAGATTTTTATTGATGTTCTTGACATGGATTTCTGGGTATGGTTGGGGCAAACAAACATACAAACAAACAAGACTAATTATAGGATTTTAAGGTGGGGAACAATACATGAGACTCTCTATTCACATCCTAGCTGCAGCCCGATGCGGAATAGTCACCCAGTCAGAGGCAGAGCCCAGAGGGAGCCTGCTTATCCCTGCGCTCTTGCATCTCGCCACAGGATCCAGGCCTTGAAAGACAATACTGACAGTACGATTGTGTGGGCTCCTTGCCTATGTCTGGGCAGCTTGGACATGACCATAATTACAGGAGGGATTCTTTAAAAGAGGCTCAGGAGTTGGCGCGAACACACCATCCCTCTTTGTCTCCAAAGGCGCCATCAATGCTTCTATCGCTTTCTTTAAATTGCAGTCATTCACGCCAAAATAAAAGCTGTGCAGAGGAGTGGCTGTAATGAAGTGACCACTGTGGTGGACGTGAAAGAGATCTTCAAGTCCTCATCTCCCATCCCTCGAATGCAGGTCCCGCTCATCACAAATTCTTCCTGCCAGTGTCCTCACATCCTGCCCCACCAAGACGTTCTCATCATGTGTTACGAGTGGCGCTCCAGGTAGGCACCGAGGGGCAGAAGCAACTGCACGCTGCTTTTAGAAACGTGAATCTCGTTTAGCAGGAATGGTTTATTACCCCCCCCCAAAATGGTACCAGTAATTCTTTTTAAAAAGACAACCAAATAAATAAATAATTTTAATAGATGCCGTTGTTGCCATATCACATACCTTAAATATCATTGACTTTCTCATGGCATTAAGGAAAAAATCGAAATAGGAGTATTTGAATGGAATCTTTAAAAATCAACTTCAGAATTCATTAAGCAACTTCGAAAATCATAGGCAGATAAATTACTATGAGTTAAAACAGTTCTTTTCAAACCATTCAAATCAATCTTAGTGTGGCAAATCCTGATTATTTTTTATTTTATAAATAACTTATAAAATATTAATTTTATTTTATTTAAATTTATTAATTATTTATAATTAATAACTTATAGATCAAGTAAAGACCATTTGAGACAACAGATCCACATTTTCCTTATATATAATATAAATGTACAATATTTGTTTGATAAACCATTACACACACACACATATACGTATCTCTAGCTGGGAGTGTGCTTCCCCACCTCTCTTTCCTTTGCATCTTTTTATATATTGGTACATTCTTTGTAATGGACAAATTGAACTCTCCAGACCAGATTCCAGGAAGGACCCCATAACTTGCTACAGGATACATCTCCAACAAAGTGACTCCTTTTTTATATAACCAGTCTTCTCTTTGTGTCCCTGCCATTAATGCTCATCTGTTTCTTCTGGATGCAGCTATGGACAGTTTTCCAAAACGCCTTTTGAAACTGACCTGACTTGACTACTTTCTCGATCTGTATCCTATCAGTACTTGGGTACCCTCCTCACACCACCTATACCACCTGTGTTCTTGGCTTTAAAGCTGTTCTTGGCTTTATAGCTTGCCTCTCTAAAGAAGCTGAATGAATGACTGAATGTTTCTGGGTTCATCTCTTACCCAGATGTTTGTATCTGCTAGAGGACCAGCTGCTGTACTGGGAACATTCTGGATTGCTAGTCATTAAATCCTATTGGGACAGATGAATGGATTATAAGTGAATTAAATAACAGCTTTCCTGTCATCTTTTCTATTTGCTTATAGAATAAATGTAATTCTGATGAAAATACCAGTAAAAATATTTTTGAATGCCTGGGAGTTATGTCTTCACAAATGATGCTGATAATCATTTGGAAGAACAAAAGGGCAAAAGGGTGTAAAGTTTTGAAAATACCATTTGAAAGGAGATCTGCCTTAGGAGAAACAGAAAAATGGTACAAAGCTAAATTGCTAAAGCCATGTGGGGCAGGAGTACACATGTAGGTAAATAACACAGAGGAAGCAGTCTTGAAACAGATTCCAATGCATGAAATAACTTGTGAAGGAGATACGGCAAATCAATTGGACATGAATATATCATTTAGTAAATGTTATAAATATTTTTATTTGGAAAACTAGTATATATTTTCACTTTATACTATACTATAAAATAAATTTCAAATGAATTAAAGAGACATTTTTAAGATGTAATTATAGAGGATAAAATCTGAAATCTGAATGGCAAAGTACTTTGTAAACATGAAATTAAAGGGAAAAATGTCAATACATACTTTTGATGATGTAATATCATGCACATAAAAAGCACCCAAAAAGGACAATAAATACTGAGAAAAATACTTACAATAGTTAATAGTTATGACAAAGGAATAGTGACCTTCCTCTATAAAGAGTTCACATTTGAACATCTATACAATGGAATATTATGCCTCCATCAGAAAGGATGAATATCCAACTTTTGTATCAACATGGAAAGGACTAGAAGAGATTATGCGGAGTGAAATAAGTCAAGCGGAAAGAGTCAATTATCTTATGATCTCACTTACGTGTGGAGTATAAAGAAAATCATGGAGGGCATCGTGAGAAGGAAGGGAAGGGTGAATGGGGGGAAATCGGAGGGGACGATCAACAAGAGAGACTGTGGACTCTGAACAACAAACTGAGGGTTTTGGAGGGGAGGGGTTGGGGGGGTGGGCGAGCCTGGTGGTGGGTATTGAGAAGGGCACGTACTGCATGGAGCACTGGATGTGGTGCATGAGCAATCAATCTTGTAACACTGAAAAATTAAAATAAACATATTTGGGGAGAAAAAAAAGAGTTCACATTTGACACATTAATGTTGTATGACTACAACATATAAGTAATGCGTACCTAAATCTATATGGACAAGTTCCAGAAGAAATACAATTAGTAAATAAATTCACCTCTTTAATTCTGCAATCCAAATTAAAAAATAATTAGAATGAAAGTTCAACCATTCTGAAAACAATTTGGCACAGTGCATGGAAAACTTTGAAAAAAGACATACTCTTTGACCCAATACTACTTTCAGAAATCTGGCCTAAGGCAATAAGTCAGTGCACACTAGTGTATATATATATATATATATATATATATATATATATATATATATAGACATTCAACACAATACTGGTAATAGTTGCTTAGCAAAAAGAGGTTCAACAGCAGAGAAAAGCCCAAGTGTATTATACACATCATTGTTGAAATACTTTATGGTTATTAAAGCTGCATTTTTGAATTATTCTAATTATATGAGAAAATACATATAATAGAATGATAAAAAGAAATGTACAGTGTGCTCCAAAAAGTGTGATTCAAATATATATATAGGTACAAGGAAGAATAAAAGGAAGTGCTTGTAAAATATGTATGTGGATGTGTGGATTGTAGAGTTAAAAGTTATAAAGAATTTTGGTTTTTTACAGTTTTTCGTATTTTTCAACTTTTTCCTTTCATAATCAGAATTGCTCAAGATCAATTTCTTTTTTTCAGGATGATGCTTCTTGAAAATTGTTTAGTTGAAAAATGGAGAGATCAGCTCAGTAAAAGATCCATAGTAAGTATAATTAGGAACACTAGGAATATGGAGTTAAGGGCATATGAAGAAATTCTTTAGAGCTGGGGGATTCTTCACATTCTTCTATCTTCAGGCTCTCAGGGGAGCCTGCAATAGCAGCACTGTTTGTCTTTTGAATAAGTAGTTAAGAGCACAGCTATTCTGACTTGGAAGTTGTAGCATGACTATCTCTTCAGCCTCAAAAGGGATTTGGTTGCATTCTATAGTGATTGAATGGTTATTTCCATATTAAATTAGTTTTTTTTTAATTTTCTTTATGGTATTTCATTTAACTATTTGAGCAAAATCAGTCAGGTACTTGAGCAGAATTAATATCCAGAGGCTTAAAACAGACATAGACATGTAGGGGTGTGAATACTCAATTCTAAAATTTATGCTGTCTCTGTGCAAAGCATAATCTTTCCCTGTATTTAAGATATTTATAATGACTCTTGTCAAAATCAATTATCTACAAACTGTAATCATTTTGTAGCCAAATCCATGATTTTAGTGGTAACATCATCGAAATATTGGTAATTCAATTAAAAGAGTTAGAATAATTTTTTTGACCAGAGATATGAGATCACACCAGAACTAAATAAATCAGGTCATTGGTTGGAAATGTTAAAGCGTCCCCTCTCCTGAAAATACATTTAGATATATCTAGGAGGATTTGTGTTTTTAGGTTCACAGAAGGTATCATTAAGGCCTGTGCCCTCTCAGTTTGGGAGGGAAAAGGCTATATTAATACTGACTTATGGAGAAGGTAGTTTGTACACAACCTCCCCTCACTCAATGCTTTTCAGAAGAGCACGGTGGTCACATCTGAGCTAAAAACTCAGGAGCTGCTCAGAAGAGCGCTTAGCCTTACTTGACAGAAAATTCTAACAGGATTGGTTCTCTGGTTTCCAAGACTACAGTAGAGTAGAAGCATCACTGTAGAAAGCACATCCACCATAAGACCCTGAGAGGAAAGCAAGCGTTCAGGAATCATAGCTGTTCGGGCCATTCACTTCTGCAGCAAATATTCCAATATGCTTCAGTGAGAATTTGAAGGTAGCACCTTATGACAACAAAAATGATGAGCTTATTATTTCAGAACAGATTAGACTGGGAGGGCGCAGACCATGTCTCTCATTTCCCTGTATTTCTAGTGCCTCGGCCAATGCCCAGCCTGTGGTCATACTCAAACTCTTTGCTGAATGACATAGACTCTAACAAAGCAGGGGCATATAGGTTGTAATAAAAGGTCATGTCTATTCAAGTGGACTCACTTTTTCAGGTTTTTCTTCCATGCTACTGTTTAAATGAATAGTATTGCTTTATAAGCAGTAAGTCCTTTTCTATCAAGGAAGCAACTTTCCAGAAAGTCTCATTTCTCATTGGGTCTAGGTGACTAATGCTTGAGTAGATTACCAGAGGTCAGGGGGGTAGGCGGGGGGTTCTGTCTTCCTTTAGGCGGAAGAGAATTAGGTGAGCCCACCCATAAATGTGCTAGGAGACCCCCTGGCCTTCATTGTGGGGCTGGATAGACTTCTTCTGTCAGCCGTGTCTGAGTCTCTTTAGAAAGCTTTGCTTAAATTTGAATCCCAACTCTGACATTTGTCAGCTGTGTGGCCAGCTGCAAAGGAGCTCTGCATGCCTGTTTCCTGGTCACAACTATGGTGTCCACCTAGCAGGACTGTTGGGAGTTTCCATGAAATGAAAGGGTATAAACACTTCATCCCATCCTGAGCGTTTTTCGGATCCTCTGGTGTACACTAAGTGCTCCACAAGGCGGGATGCCGATTTCATTCGTTGTTGTCAAGACTCAGCTATTACAGGGAAAAACAGTGGTATCAAATCTGACATCAGTTCACCAGCATTACATGGTGAAGTGTACCTGATGGTCGTGTTTGCACGTTGCCTCCCAGCAGTGGGAAGAGAGGTTACAGGAACAGCGGAGGACTGGTCAGGACAAGAAGCGAACAGCCGGGCGTACCAGTCGCAGCAACACCCCGAAACCAAAGGGAAAGCCGCCTGCTCCCAAGCCAGCCACCCCCAAGAAAACCATTAAAGCTAGGAGTGCCCAAAAGAGAACAAACCCAAAAAGAGTGTGAGCAAGTTTCTTTCCAGAATAGAGACTGCCTCCCGGGATGAGGCCAGGCACTGCCCAGCCAGCCTGGGGATGGCCTGCTCCTCTTGCCTTAACAGCTGCAATGCTCCCCATAGACACATCTTGCGGCCTTTTTCTTAATGATCTACTTCCATTTTTCTTTTTAAGCCACCACAAACCGTAGTGATAGATATGTCCTTTGGTGTGGAAGGTGTATGAAAGCTGAACACTGGTGGACAAAGCTTTCACGGCATCCGGAGTAGCCTTCGTGGTGCCTACTCTGGGAGATCTCTGTGTGGGGAAAAGATGCTTTGGTTCTTACATTTGACCTGATATGTGCATTATAAAATAAATGCCATGTTACAAACAAAACACTCATTTTTTTACAGTATGTTTTATTTCCGTTTGACTTGTGTTGTTAGAAGGTTCGTGATATTTTAAGATGGGATTGGAAATACAATGATTCTAAAGAAGAAAGCGAGGAATGAATGTCTAAAAGATCCTTATGTGTTTGCTATTTGCGGAAGAATTTCATTTCATTGTGATGAAAGGGAATTTTTGAACAATCTAGAAAAGCAAGACATGGAAAATAATAATGATTTTTTTTTATTTTACAAAGAAAACTTTCAGCTTGTTTTTACCCAGAAACTTGGTAAACTAAAAAAAAAATAATAATAACAACTAAGTAAATAAAAAGGAAAAGCAGGCACACCCCCTCTGGATCCTTGTTTCCTGGCTGCCATGCTGTGGGTGGAAAGGTGCTGAATTCACATTCATGATGCTTCTCATTGGTAACGGCTATGTAGCACCAGAAACAGAGTTCGTTTCTCCCATTATGACTTATGTACCAGTGACTCAACCCCCAAGAATTTCACGCCCATGGATGTGGTACTCATGTCATCTCCCAGGACATCCCAGGTACTTTGATGCCAAGCCCGAGGGAACTTTTTCTCCGCAGATAGCTGGTGCTTGCAAAGGTGCCATGGGCCCAATGCAGGGGTTGCAGGACTAGAACTCCAAAGTCCCTGGTTCTCAGCTGGTGGTGGTACCCCGGCCACAAACCAGCTTTGTGCTTGGAAAGGCAACTACAGTCACTTCTCCATTCAAGGAGGTAAAGGAACAATCTGAAAGCTTACATATAAAATCTCCTTTGGCTTTCCCCATGTCTCTGATTCCCAGAGAAGGCATGAAGTGACCTGTCCTGCTCACACAAGATTATTAGACACATAATCTCCTTTCATCTCTGTAGCCATCAGGACACAGAACAGAGGGGTGTGTGTTACCCAGGGAAAGTGGAGAAATGGGGTTAATAAGAATGCAGGCATGGGCTCCCTTCTCTGCTGTCATTAATGTGGGGTGATGTAGTTAAAGGAATCCAGTAGATGGACTCATACAAGGATACCAACAATATACTCAGTGTATGTTTCTGCTCCATTAAAGGCCAACCTTCTCTGGCCCTTAAGGAAAGCTGGAGAAGGGTTCAGCATAGAACCACACCAACGAAACACGCACGAGGCCATTACAAGGCATTGGCAGCCTAGCCTACCTCCTCAGCATTGTAGGGATCCTCTGGGGAAGGGAATCGGAAATGGAACTCTCCACAGAAGTGGAGACAGAACACGTTTGTAAAAAAAAAAAAAAAAAAAGTCAACACTTTAAGTACAATACTGAAGGGAATAAAAGTTTGGAGAGGACTACATATTTAAACACTGTTTAAATATTTAACTGAAATCACATACTGAATATTAGACGAAATGTAATGCTCCATGAGGCACTTTAACACATTATGCAATACTTAACTAAGCACCTTTATACATTAGGTGATATGTAATCACACACATATATCCATTTGCTTAATAGACAAAAGATGAACCAGGATACTCGGTTTTTTTATTTTGAGAAAGTCAAAAAGGAACATCAGCCCACACTGAGAGTAACATGTCAAATACAGTGGTGGCCTTTGTGTGAGAGCCAAAAATTTCTTTCTCTCCCTTCAATATTTTCTCTATCGAAATACATGTGAGAAGAGTTAAATAGAAATATAGAGAAAGGAAAACTGAGACAATGAAACGAGAATTGTTTGAGAGTTGGTTTATTTAGTGAGAAAAAATAACTTATTTTGCAATATTTGGATTAGGAAATCTCATAATTAAAGATGACTTCAGGCATTTATTTTTTTCAATAATTGTGTTGGTCTTTCAAAAAGGTGGTAAACATGTATTTTCTATAAAGTAATAAATGCATAAAGTAAAAATAGTGGAATTAAAATCCTATCTAATCCTATGCATGGCTGTGCAGAAGTAATCACCGTTCATATTTTAGTATATAATTTTCCAGGTGTTTACTATGCATTTATATAATGATTCGAGAGGGGAAAAAAACCTAAGAGCTTATTGTGCATACTGTTGATTAATGTTCCTTCTTCACTGAGCCTCTTATTCAGACTAGTTCTCATGTCAATAAGGCTGATGCCACCCCATTTATAATGGCTCTGTTGCATTCCATAGTACATGTTACTCGACAAACCCTGATGTTATTAGGGATTCAGGTTGTTTCTTAACTAAACGTACTGAATAACTGAATCATTATCTTGATACCTCATATCTGTACACATCCTTAATTAGTTCTTCAGGATAAGTCAGTTTAAATAGCATTGCTGGGCCAAGGGGTATGCCCACCAAGGGAAGTTCTTGATTATAGTGTCAATTATCCATCAGGGGGTTGAACCACAGATAGATGAAAATGCTGACTTTCCAAATCCTCACTAAGACTGTTTCACCCTGTCAATATGTCTTTATAAATTTTAGCTGGGAACTGGATGTCACCTTGGGCAAAGCTCTGCTTTTCCTCTGTGAGCCATCACTGATAATACTCTCAACGCTGCAAATACTCGGAAGCTGGGGGATGAGTGATGAAGCACCTCAAAGGGGGTACAGTCGACAGACAGATGATAGATAGATAAGCTAGAGACTTCTGGGGAAAGCCTGTGCAACCTCTTCAATCTTTTTAAAGAATCAAATTTACTAATATAACTAGTCAGCTGGAGAAACCAAAGAATTAGGGAGTAGCATACATGCCAATAGATTTCCCCTCAGTGTAGCCTTCTTTTTAAGACACATGAGAATTTAGATAAACAGGTTAATCTTAGTTTCTTCCCTTCCAGTTGGAAACCAATGTAGTATAGGGTGCCTGGGTGGTTCAGTTGGTTAAGCATCTGCCTTCAGCTCAGGTCATGATCTCAGGGTCCTGGAATCAAGCCATACGTTGAGCCCCATGTCGGGGTCCCTGCTCAGCGAGGTCTCCTTCTCCCTCTCCTGCTCCTCCCCCTACTTCTGCTGAAAAAAGAAAGAAAGAAGAAAGAAAGAAAGAAAGAAAGAAAGAAAGAAAGAAAGAAAGAAAGAAAGAAAGAAAGAAAGAAAAAGAAAAAGGAAAGGAAAGGAAAGGAAAGGAAAGGAAAGGAAAGGAAAAAGGAAAGAAAAGAAAAAAGGAAAGAAAAGAAACCAGTGCATTGTGAACACACTTTGTTCACAATTGTCCAATGCAAACTTACAATAAAACCCCTTTTCTAGCTCCATGGTATGTCTATTTGATGGAAACATCACTGAATTAAAAAAAAATAAGGGCACTTTTTTTTAATCATAAGTTTCTACCTGCTGTTATCACCAATTCAAAAATCTAAAGTGGTTACTTGGAATTGTGGAATGCAAAAGTTGAATGGGACCTTAGAAGGCATACTCTAGCCTGCAGGAGAAAGCTATACCAGAGATTGTCTGATGCCTCATGTGTAGTCAGAGAAAGATCTGGGGTCCGAAATTTACTCAATTTTAACTTAACAGACTAGAGGACTATGGTTTGTCAGTAACATAAAGCCAAGCTGTTAGAGGGAAGTCTCATGTTATCACCACAGAAAGAGCAAAAAGAGAACAAATTCGTTCTTCTAGTCGTAGAATGGTATATGCCAATATTAATCATAGTTCCTAATGGGAAAATATTTTTTGAAAAGCATTTTACCCTGAAAAATGTATTATGTCACAGGGACAGACATGCCAACCAAAAACCAACTTTGTGGCTTAACTGATAAGCAAGCACAAAATGGAATTAACCATGGAAGGATTTCATTTGAGGAAATGCCTGAGAGAGAAAA
Organism: Nasua narica; assembly: GCA_028533885.1. Classification (NCBI taxonomy): domain Eukaryota; kingdom Metazoa; phylum Chordata; class Mammalia; order Carnivora; family Procyonidae; genus Nasua; species Nasua narica. Next base: position 11,742,778 of record CM052806.1, read on the forward strand.
CGGAGGGGAGATAAACAGGGCTGGCAGGGCGGACAATGTGAGGGAAGGAAGGTTGGGGGGAAGCACTTCAGACTCCCTCCATGTCTTACAGAGAATTGGGCAAGGCTGTAGGGGAAGTGTTGAGACAAACCAGACGTCAAGGAGTTCCTTATCTCCCAGGACCAGCTCTGCCTTCGTGTCCTGCCACACTCAGTCACAGAAGGGGAGCAGCCCATAGCAGCCAGGTCTTGGTGCAACTCTCGCAATGCATTTCAGACTGTGGTGTCTGGAGATCTGGTTAGTCACAGTCCCTGTGGTGTCAAGCAGCAAATGTTTCTGTCAACTTCTCCAATTGTCATCTCTAAACTATGTGAATCTGTAAAACCCCAAAACGTTTACGTCTTCATGTCTTTCTGATGTCTTTTCTGTTTTATTTCAAATTTGTTGAAGAGAAAATGCACTGATCACAACTATAGTCTTCCCGTATTTACCCTTCTACCCGAGAGAGTACTCTTTGTACTAGAGTGTAAAGAATGGCAATGATGAGGTAATTAATGAGTCCTTTCATGGCATGAATCAAGTCCATGTTGTGTAATTTTGCCTTTATAGTCCACATACTGTAAGTATAGGCATATCTAGCTCAATATTTGTAAGAGATCAGTTTTATGACCAGATAATCCTAAAATATGTAGCTGTAACATGTAGATGAGAACTACTTTATAATCATGAATTTGGATCATGAGTGATGTACTTTGAAAGGGAAAAAGAGCATACTTTATTAGCAATTAAATGTAGCTAACAGGGAAGACTCATAACCAGAGGGCTGGGTATAAGTGTAACAAAGTTGGAATAACATGAATAACATGATGTGGTGTAAAGAACTTTGGGATGAAGCAAAAAAATGGTATTATGAATAACATTCCATCATGTATCGAGGGATATCTAAAATGCTGTTGTTGAATCAAAGTGAGGCATTTTAAAGTTCATTAACATTTTTAGTCTTCAAATAATGTCAGATATTTATTATGTCATTGGAATATTTCAGCAGCTGAAAATCACATGGACAATTGCTTAGTCAACTTTCTCCCTTTATTAAAAGCATTAAGAAACTGACTTTGGAGGTCATCCAAAGTAGTTTCCAAGGGATGAGCAAGTTCAAACACAATTCAGGCAAGAATCAGTGTCAGGGCACCCACTCCAGTGAGCAGAAAGGGCAATAAAAGAGTCCAGGAAGAGGGCCATAGAACAGGGCAGAGAATATTTTAGGAAATCAGTTCATTTTCTGCAGGCCATCTATTTAAAGAGAACAGAATCCAGGTGTGGGGGGGGGGTGCTGAAAGTATTAGGCTCCATCCAGGAATGCTTCAGGTCTCTCATCCTGGAAGGGGGGGGTGGCTACAGGGACTAAGTGGGGCGATCAAAAAAAAAACTGTAACTTCAGGGTCAAGGTGCATGAGTAAGCCAGCCCTAAAAGAAAGGGGTTATTTTATGTAATGGGATTCATAATTCTATTTTGTAGTCCTCAGTTGCTTCAGCCACATCGGCTCACAACGTGTGTTTTCTGCTGCAAATCCAGCTGAGATTCAAGATCGGTGTACTTAGCTGGGGCCCTGAAAATGTGCTAGCCTCTTCTGTAACTTTTCTTCCCCGGGGCAAGAAGATATTCACTGGTCCTGCCAACCCTGGCTCCCATGTGCCTGCCTCATGCTTCCACGTTCCACCCACTAATTCCAATCTTGAGACCAAAGCCAACACAAATTAAGGTTTAATTGAATATATCTCTTTGGACATCAATTATCAGATTTCTCATTATTTAGCTCAAAACTAATTCCATAATCCTAAACAAATAGCTTTTCCCCAGTTTTGCTTATGAAATCTTGATACACATAGGTACACATATCTGGACAACTGAGTGAAATATGCCATCTGCTGGTGAAATATGTTATTAATTTCAAGAGAGTTTGAATGCCTCTGAAGTTCAGCACCATTCCTGAGGGGTCCAGTGTGCCACTGGACATAACAGTGTGCCATTTAGCACAATTCTATTACAGATACCCAAATCCTATCAGACATATAGAGTGGCAGATAGTAGTATTTGATCTGAAAGGAGTGGGGAATGTGAAGAAAGTAAGATAAAGACTTTTACTATATTTAGTCTTCTGCACAAAATAAAAAAAGCCATTTAATTACAGTAATTGATGTACCCTAGTTTTTTTTTTTTAATGCATTCTGAAGAAAGATTGAGAAATATCCCTCCTGACAATTTACACGTGCTTCTCAGAAATAATGCTGGAACGCTAGAGTTTTAAGGTGAGCAATGTGTTACTAAGACTAAATAATCAAGAGGTAATATCAGCAAGATGGTGAGTAGGAAGCCCTGAGCCACCCCTCTCTCTGCAAACTCACCAACTCAACAAGAGTTCATGGACAAAACTCCTTTGCAAGAAATCTTGAAACTAAGTGAAAAGCTCCTGCTCTAGGTGACCATGAAGCCAACCTCAGTGAAGCCAGTAGGGAGATTTGGGACACGCTGTGACCCAAGTCCCCACCCCCAGCACAGCACTATACAATCAAAAAGTACCCTCCTAACACTTGGCTTCTCCTCGGAGTTAGTTTGCATGTCCAGTGCCCCAATTTTCCTGAGAGGGATCCCAGAGGATGAACCTGGGTCTGAGAGCTTGGATGGGTCAACCACAGCCTAGCAACCAGGCTAGTATGATCATGGCATCTTGAGATGGCAGAAAGCATAGCTTCCCCTTCTTCCCAGTGCAGAGAGAGCAGATGAGCAAGTCCAGGTCTGGAGAGAAGCATCTGGTAAAGCAGATGGAGCTACATGGGGTTTGGCACTAACAATCTACCCAGTCTTTACATCAAGGGTATGGTGGGGGGAACCGCTTGCCCCAGGTAGATGCTCAGGTGGGGGGGGGTGGTAGGCCCTGGCCACACAGGCCTAGAGGGCATGGGTGCCTGAGACAAGGCGTTGGGGAGCAAACTGCACAGCACGTGTCATGTGACTCCCAGTATCCAGGGAGACCAGGTCCCCAGCCCCATGTCTGCAAGATGGGTCAGGCGCAGTGAGGGTACCTGCAAGCCGCACCCTGCCCAGGTCCAATCTACTTGAAAACAAAGTCTTCAACATAAGACGCAAACATGTAAAACTCCCAGGGGAAAAAAGAGGAAAACAAAGTAACAATAGCAACAACAACAACAACAAACAGGTGAAAATCTTCATGACATTGGTCTTGGCAGTGATTTCATAGATATGACTCTAATGACATAGGCAACAAAAACAAAAATAAACAAGCAGGACTAAATCAAATTAAAAAGGTGTTGCACAGTAAAGAAAGCAAGCAACAGAGTACAAAGTCAAGCTGTAGGGGGCGCCTGGGTGGCTCAGTCGGTTAAAGGAAAGACTCTTGGTTTCAGCTCAGGTAGTAATCTCAGAGTCCTGGGATCAAGCCCTGTGTCAGGCTCTGTGCTCAATGGGGAGCCTGCTTGAGGATTCTCTCTCCCTCTCCCTCAGTCCCTCCCTCCGATCGCATGCTTACATGCCCACGCTCTAAAATAATAAATAATATTCAAAAAAATTTTTAGAAAGAAAGTCAAGCTGTAGAATGGAAGAAAATAGTTGCCATACATCTGATAGCGAGCTAATCTCCAAAATACATGAAGAGCTCAGACAACTCAAATAACAAAGAAAACCTAGTAACTCCCTTAAAAAATGGGCTAAGGACTTGAACTGACTCTTCTCCAAAGAAGACAAACAAATGGCCAACAGGTGTATGAAGAAATGTTCGTCATCACTTACCATCCGGGAAATGCCAATCAAAGCCACAGTGAGATGCTACCTTGCACCTGTTAGGGTGCATACGTGTGTGTGTGTGTGTGTGTATGTGTGTGTGTGTGTGTGTGTGTGTGTGTGTGTTAGGATGCAGAGAAACTGGAGGCCTTGCACTCTGTTGGTGGGAATGCACAGTGGTGCAGCTGCTATGGAAAACAGTATGATGGCTCCTCAGAAACTTAAAAACAGAGCTACCAAAAAATATAGAACTACTAGATTATCCAGGACCCCCGCTTCTGGGTATATATCCAAAACAATTAAAAACAGGATCTTTTTTTTTAAGATTTATTTATTTATTTATTTATTTATTTATTAGAGAGAGAGAGAGACTGAGAATGAGAGGGGAGAAGGTCAGAGGGAGAAGCAGACTTCCCGCAGAGCCGGGAGTCCGATATGGGACTTGATTCCGGGACTCCGGGATCACGACCAGAGCCGAAGGCAGTCGCCCAACCAACTGAGCCACCCAGGCGCCCAAAAACAGGATCTTAATATTCACATATTCATTGCAGCACTCATCATCATAATAAACATATGGAAACAACCTAAATGTCTATTGACATGAATGGGTAAAGAAAATGTGCTGTATGCATACAATAGAATACAATTCAGCCTTTAAAAAGAAGGAAACTCTATAAAATGTGACAGCACGACGGATGGACCTTGAGGAGATTCTGTTAAGTGAAATAAACCAGACACAGAAAACAAGAACTGCATGATTCCTCTTTTATGAGGTATCTGAAATATTCCTACTCATAAAATCAAAGATAGGAATTCTGGTTACCAGGGGCTGGGGAGAGGGGGAAGTGGGAATATTCATCAATAGACATAGAGTTTCAGTTAAGTAAAATGAACATACTCTAGAGATCTGCTATACAACATTGTGCCTAGAGTCAACAATAAAGTCCTATACCCTGAAAAATTGTTAAAAGGAAAGAGCTTGGCGTTCAGTGTTTATATCCCAAGATAGAAAGAATACTAAATAATCAAAGTTTGTGAGTACTAAATAATCAAAGTTTGTGAGTGCATTCATTAACATTAGAGTTTAGAAATTAGGATGGAAAGTTAATCATACAAAAACATCATTCTCACTCGCATGCATTCCAGTATGTTCTCTTGCGTGGGATGAAAAGGAGGGTGCCGTAGGCAACAAAAGATGTTTAATCTTTTGAAGAACTATGACATTGTCATCCACAGTATCTTCTCCATTTTCTATTCCCATCATAATGCAGAAGGGTACCAATTTCTCCACATCCTTACCAGCATTTGTTATATTTCCTTGTTTATTGTAGCCATCCTAGCTATGTATGAAATGGCATCTCGTTGTGGTTTTGATTTACATTTCTCTAATGACTAATTGTGTTGAGCACCTTTTCTTGTGCTTGTTGGCCATTTGTTGATCTTCTTTGAAGAAGAGTCTATTCAAGCCCTTTATCCATTTCTGATATTAAATCCTTATTAGATATCGAATTTTTCTTCCATTCTGAGGGTTGTCTTCTCACTCTCTGGATAGTTTCCTTTGATGCAGTTTTTATTTTTGATTAAGACCAAGTTATCTCCTTTTTATTTTGTTGCCCATGCCTTTGGCATAACATTTAAGAAACCACTGCCTAATCCAATGTCCTGCAGATTTTCCCCTGTATTTTCTTCTAAGAACTTTATAGTTTTAGCTTTTCAATGTAGGTCTTTGATCCATTTTGAATTCATTTTTGTATATAGCGTAAGGTGATAGGTCCAACTTTATTATTTTAAGTGTAGATATCTAGTCTTTCCAGTACTATTTATTAAAGACACTATTCTCTTTTTACTAAATGATTTTGGCACCCTTGTTGAACATCAACTAATCATAAATGTGAAGGTTTACTTATAGGTTCTCAATTCTTTTCCATCAGTCTATCCTTATGCCACAACCACACTGTTTTGACTATTGTCACTTTGTAATAAACTTTGAAATCAGGAAGTGGGAGTGCTCCAATTTTGTTGTTTTTCAAGATTGTCTTGGTTCTTCTGAGTCCTTCAAAATTTCATATGAATTTTAGAATGGGTCTTTTCATCTCTGTAAAAAACACATGTGGGTTGTTTTTTGTTTTGTTTTGTTTTGTTTTAGGACTTGCAATGAATCTGTAGATCACTTTGGGTAGCATTGTAATCTTCACGATATTAAGTTTTCCAAGTTATAAACACAGTGTGTCTTTCCATTTGTTTGTCTTTAGTTTCTTTTAGCATTGTTTCATCTTTCAGTATAAAATTCTTGCACTTGTACACTGATTAAATTTATCCTTAAGTATTTTATTATTTTGGTGCTATGGTAAATTGAATTGTTTCCTTAATTTCCTTTTGGAATTTTTCATTGCTAGTGTATAGAAACATGAATGATTTTTCTGTGTTAATTTTGCATCCTGTACCTTACAGAATTAGCTCCAACAATTTTTTTGTTGTGTGTGTATGTGATTTGTATGTGTATGTGATTCTTCAGGATTTATTGTATGTGTATGTGATTCTTCAGGATTTATTAAATATAAGATCTTGCTATCTGCTAATAATATTCCAATTTATATGCTTTTGTTTCTTTTTCTTCCCTAATTGCTTTGGCTAGACCTTCCAAAACTATGTTAAATAGAAGTGGCAAAAGCAGGGGCACCTGGATGGCTCAGTGGGTTAAAGCCTCTGCCTTCAGCTCAAGTCATGATCTCAGGGTCCTGGGATCGAGCGCTGCAACGGGCTCTCTGCTCAGCAGGGAGCCAGCACCCCCCGCCCCGCCCTCCCGCCTGCCTCTGCCTACTTGTGATTTCTCTCTGCCAAATAAATAAAAAAAAAACTTTTAAAAAAAAGTAGCAAAAGCAGAGATCCTGATCTTAGAGGAAAAGCTTTCAGCCTTTCACCATTGTAGTATGAAGTTAGCAGTAGGTGTTATACATATGGCCTTTATCATGATGAGGAAGTTCTTTATATTTCTAACTTATCAAGTTGTTTTATCATGAAAGGGTGTCTAATGCTTTTTCTGTATCAGTTGAGATAATATCTTTTTCTTCATTCTATTAGTTCTATTAGTTTCTTCATTCTATTAGTGTGGGTATTACCTTCCTTGATATTCATATGTTGAACTATCTGGTATTCCTAAGATAAAACTCACTTGATCTCAATTCAGATGCTTTCTTTCTAACATGACCAGAACAGACCTCAAAGTATTTCCTTCCAACCTACTTCTCCCTTCTGGGTTCCTTGTCTGGTAATGGTTACCTCAGTCATTCAAGTCCTCAGTCACTCAAGCCAGGAAGTTTATCTTTTCCCACTTATTTGGTTGTCACTCATCAAGTCCTGTAAGGTAGCTTTCTAAGAATCCTCTCATCATTCCACCTATCACTAACTCACCATTTCTATTATTAGTTAAGTTTGCTATAATCTTTCATTTCATTGCAATGTCTTCAGCCTGGATGGCTTGCATCTCATTTTCCTTCTCCTATATGCATCTACTCAAAGTATTCTGTGCTTACCCCTAAGAACCCTAGAACACATCTTAATTTTCTATCTCCTACTTTTAGAGTTCTAGAGTTTTAGGATAAGGACTGTGTATATTCAGTCTTGCAGCAATGTTCAGCATATAGCAAAAGCTGAATAAATGATTCTTGAATGTCTGAAACAGACCAACAATACCTTAAAGTGATATGATACAGTATAGTAGATATAGCACAGTAAACATAGTAAGAGAGAAACCAGCAATGTGTCTTTATATATAAGCATCAAGCATATATGTATATGATAGTTTAAAAACTTATAAACTGACTTCTATTTCTTGCTTCCTTACCTCTGATTTTGAAAATGCTCCCTACTTTTCAAGACTGATTCCATTCGTTACCTGCTCCAGCTCCTAACCATCAAACATACACCTGTCAATTCAGCACTTAATTATACACTAATGTGAAATCCCCCATATTATTCATAACGCTCCCTCATCAGAAAAGGGAGAACTATGCGATGTTAGCATAGATCTACACCATATTCCTAACTGATGCTATAAACAGAATGTAGTTCCACTCACCTCCCTCGTGACTAGTCATGTATCACTGGCATGGTTAATAATGTACTGTCTTATATTGATTATAATTAGATGTTGTTTCTTTGAGTTTTGTCTCTACATTCGATTTGCACTTTTCTGAAGGCAACAACCTCCATTCAGCCATTTTTGTATTAACCAAGAATTTGCAGTTCAGGCAGACACACAGTTCATGGTCCCCCAACATAAATGTTTATGGGTTGTGCACTCATGCCTTTGTCTATAATTGAGTGAGACTTAGGGAATGAGCTGCACAGTGCCCAAATTTATTTTTATTTTATGACTTGATATTTTGCTATAATGTTCTTATACTGGCAGAAATCATAGCCTAAATGACAATATTAAGGGAACCTTAATATAGCCCTCCAGCAGAGCAACCTCACCCCTAGGAACCTGGGTGGGTGTGGAGGGGTTTCTCCATTTAACATCGCTTTCTCATTAGGCTCTGGGTACTGATTCTCAGTTTGGCTCAGTGTGGCGATAACCCTCCATGTGGGAAGAGGCTCTTCAGTCATATTCCAGTCAGTTGTCAGAACCACACAGGTAGACATTTCTGAACCTGCTCTTTGAAAATAAAGAAGGAAAGCAGATTTAATGAGAAAAGCCACATAGCTTGTGCTATTTCGCACACTGCCCAGGACAGAAAAGTTTCCAGACTTTCTATAAACAGCTAAGTAAACTCAATCCATATACCTATTATATAGCTTCAAGCCCACTATGGAACAGCTTTGCTTCTTGCTTTGGCAGGAAATAAAGTTTGATTCACGAATATGGGGAAAGTTCTGGTCTTTCTAGGACAGTCTTGTCCTGGGCACAGTCACAGTAATAAGCAAAGAAAAGAAAACAATAATTAAAGAGGTACTGTACCTTAGTTTCCCTCAGGATTCTCAGGAACAAACTCTCCAAAAAGTCTATTAATGCTCTCCATTGCTTCATAGGTATTAGATGCCCCATGGACAGCATTTTTCAAAATACTTCTTCCAAACTTGGCTCGGATAGAGTCCGGGGATAGTAGTTTTGCCTCATCTGGTTCTAAGGGACCCATCAATCGTCTCCAGTCTGCAACAGCATTCCACTTGGTCAGAACCATGACCAAAGATGGACCCCTGCAAATAAGAATGCTTTTAGACGATCTGGGCTATTTACACCTATATAGAGATTGCATATACAGCTAAGGACAGAATGCCATGCTTTGTCTTTATTTTTTGTTCTTATCAGTATGATTTTGTTCTTTCTTTTTGCTTTTCCATTTCTCCCCCTTCCAACAGGTTGTTGTGCTATAAGAGTGCTGCAATTTAATTCCACAAATATGTGGCAGGCACTGTTCCAAATATTTTTAATGTAGCAATGATATAACCCTCACAACAAACAAAGAGATAGATACTATTATTATCTCTATTTTACAGATGAGGCAACTGAGGCACATATTAAATATGCTGACAGAGCAGGGATTTAAAAGCAGAGATTAGAACCCAGATCACTGCTATATCTAAAGTGAAGACCTAAGGAAATGAAGGAAGGAAGGAAAGATGAAGGTAAGGAAGGAAGGAAATAGGAAAGAAATGAACCCCAAATATTAATTGGATGTCTTTTAATGAACAGAATTTTTTAAATTACATTTTGTATTTTTGTACATTTTTTTATTTTTCAGTTTCTATAATGAATATTTGCTACTTTTATAATGTAAAGAACTGTATCAGAAACTTACTCAGATAACATTTCTAACACATCTTGATAAAAGTCTTTTCCTTTTATTTTTGAATAAATTTTTTCTGCTTCTTCTTCATTTAGGAGCATTCCCTTCATCTGTGTTATTTCAAATCCAGCCTCTCTAATAAGTTTCAAAATCTCCTCTAGGGAAAACAGATATTTGGTAATCTTGTAGTGTACCTCCACTTTGTTTCATATTCAAATAGACTGAAATAACTAAGGAAAGTAATCATTTTACTTGCATACTGTGGCTTAAAAAGCTAAAACTATGCTAAACTAAATTGAACCGAAAAACATCAGATCAACATTCAGAGCAACGTGAATACAATAATGCAGATGATCAGTCTCCGAGATGCACCTGTCCAGAACCCACTGGAAACATCTCATTGACTATAAAGAGGTTGGGAGGGGTGTGCTTCTGGGCTGAAAGTGAAGACATGTTTTCACATCCACACAGTAAATGTCAAGGAAGTAGCAAGGCACTATTTCAGGGAATTAAAGTAAATCTTGTCAAAATCTCACCAACAGCCTAAACATTAAAGGCTACATTCAGGGGATCAAACGAGGGATTAGGAGCTTTCTGGTGAAAGTCTTCTCTTTGGTCCAGATCAAAAGCACTTAGAAGTGCTGTGCTGCTGGCTGCTCTCTCTAGGTCAACCCTGAGCATAACTGATAGAAAACCTGAAGAAGGCTGGACTTCTTCTACAAAGGGGGAAACCAGGATCTGCCTTATGAGAGGCTCTGTGGGGATAATACAAATGGAACAGTAGCCATTTCTTCCAGATCTTGTCTGCTCAGAGGGCCCTGCCTAGAAACACAGCCCAAGAAGGTAGTCGTTATTATAAAGAACAATGCAAAAAGCTCCCAGAATGACAGGCAAGTAAACTATTAACTCTCTGGGAAGGTCAGAGATGACTTTCAGAAAGAAATTTTTATTTCTAAATATTTACCTCTTTGTTCCTGTGTTACATGAGGTTTAAGCAGTGCTAAAGTGCTTTGAGGAGGAAAGAAATGTTGTATTTCCCTCTTGGCTGCTTCTAATGAATCACTTCCATACAACTGATTGATGGGAAAATCTTCCATTGCAAATCGTGCGCATAAGCTTTGAAAAAGAAGTCAAGTTAAGCATTCTTAGAATGTAACATAATGTAGTATGAACTAAGACAACAGAACACTGTATAAATTGTCCAAAAGTCATCAAACAGCTCATTTCTGATCCAGACATTGTGCAAAAGGCAATAATTATAGAGTGGCTTGGAGCATACTCCTTCCTTACAAGGAAGTTTAACAGCCATTAGGAAGAAAGAACATGAACACTGAAATAATTATGATGTGACTATTGACAGGTAATTCTGAAAGAAAGAATGGTGCCCTGATGCAGGAAAAAAAACACATACAGTAGAATGCTTATTGCACTGGGCAATTACTTAACTTCTCTGTGTTTTAGTTGTGTCAGATATAAATAAGATAATAAAACTGCTTTGGAAGAAGATTTTGAGGATGTAATTAGACAATACATTTGAAATATATGGTGCATATTAAGCTCTCAGTAAATACTCCTTTCCCCTCCTTCATCACAAAATACTATCAAGCACTAGAGATGGCATCTGATTCCATACCAAAGACCCCAAATTACAAACACTGAGTTCAGGAGACACTGCAATGGAGCCCTCCAGCAGAGCAAGTGCAGTGATAAGAGAGGAGCACACAGGATGGCTACATATAAAGGGGCAGGAGTGACATTGATGATACTGGACATGTTGGGTTAGACAGGTTCTTTTTTTTTTTAAGACTCCATTTATTTAGAGAGTGTGTGAGTAGGGGAGGGGCAGAGGGAGAAGCAGACAGAGGATCTCAGGCAGACTCCCCTCTGAGCCAGAGCCCTATGTGGAGCTCCATTCAATGACCCTGAGATCAGGACCTGAGCAGAAACCAGGAGTCAGATGCTTAACCAACTGAGCCACCCAGGCACCCCTGGTTTAGGGAGTTTATCTGGGTTCTGCTTCCTCTACAATAGATGAACACATATATCTCCTAAATCAACTGCTGTTCCTTGATGTTTTTTTCAGTAGCCCTCTTCCCCCGTCTCTTTATTTACATATGTTTCAGTAGAGGATATACTCTCTGCTTATTTCATTTTCTGCCCTTTACACATAGTCCTGAACTGCCCACCCACAAAATCCAGCCATAATGAATAATGTCCTTTCCTGTTAATAAACTGACTTCACTGGTAACTTGGCTTTCTCTCCTTAGACCCCCTTCTTACCTCATTGCTTTTGCTGATGCATTCCCAGATTTCCTTTCTGCTTTATCCAATTTGACCTTCCCACTTGACCCTTGATGGTTCTCAGATCTCTGACTTGAAGACCCTTGTAGCCCAAGCCCCCTGGACCTGTAGTTGCCAGGGCTGGGGGATTTGCACAGTGAGGGTATCACCAGAAGGTATTTTTGTTCAATGGAGAGAACTATAAGCTGCCCCTCTGTGGTGCTGTTAGACATGATTATTGGGGAAGAAGTACATGTAAAGGGGAAGGATGGGATAGAGTGAGTAGGTGATGAGAATGAGGGCTTTCTGTGTTTCTTCTTTATGCAAGTGACCATAATTCAGATTAAGCAGTGCAGTGCAGAATTTGATACCCAAGTACGGGGAAGGGCAGAGCTCTGCTGAGTTATTTCAAAAGCAACCCAAGAGAACTGGGTAGAGTCAAGGAAGCTGAAGAAGGAGGAACCAATAAAAAATAGCAGTCAAGATTAGCTGTGAACCTGTAGCAACATAGGATCATAAGGGCTCTGGTTGGAATCCTCACTATAATAGTGAGGTAGAGAGGAGCAGCCACTGAGTGCCTTCACCTGGAGAAAATGTCTCTGTTCTGATCACTACCTCCACACTTGAAACTGTAATTTCTAGAACGCTATGGCTACAACTGTAAGCCTTGGGTTGATAGGAATTCCTGTATTGGATGCCATGCCTTGCATTCTTTTTTTTCCCCCAAATATGATTATTTTAATTTTTCAGTGTTACAAGATTGATTGTTCATGCACCACACCCAGTGCTCCATGCAATACGTGCCCTTCTCAATACCCACCACCAGGCTCACCCACCCCCCCCTCCAGAACCCTCAGTTTGTTGCTCAGAGTCGACAGTCTCTCCTGGCTTATCACCCCCTCCAATGCCTTTCATTCTGTGCTATATTTCATTAAGAGGTTCTATGACACTCTGCTGATACCACTTACAGACTATCCAACCCCATTAACCTTTATGGTAATTGTAGGGCTGATAAGGGGTAAAATTTGTCCATGCAGAACAAATCAGATTCCAGATACCCTACCCAAAAGAAAACATTTCAAAGTTTATATGTGATGTTTCATTAGTATTGTTATTTTTTATATCAACATGTATGTCAAGCTTGCTGTATCTGATAGAGCATCTATGTTCTTGCTCACTTGAAGAGAGGGCCTTTCTTCTCTTGAATCAATTCCTACCAAGGCCAAGAGATGGCTTTTTGGCTGGGTACCCACCATTTACTTCCCAGCTCACACCAAGCATCCCACAACCTTCTTCTGCACAGCCTCTGCTTTACTCGAGCTGCCACTGGGCTGGGCCTTTGGTCATAATTAGGAAAAGAAGTTTTCTGAGAGCCTCCCTTGGACTAGAGCTGTGGTTCCTGTACCCACATCCAAAAATAAATTAAAATGTCTCCCATGAAAAAAGTTTGGAATCCATGATATGAATCCTACCTCTCTGGAAGATATTCTTTGGCTTTTTCAACAGTACTTGGTCCAATTAACTCTTTCCAGTGTTGTAAACCATGATCTCTTACTAAAACAAGGGCTAGAGATGGACCACTGTTAGAAAAAAAGACAAAAAGTATGGCTCAGTAGATAATTGCATATAGATAACACGAGTAAATTTGTTAAATAGACAAAAACATGTCAAGATAATCCTTTTATCAAGTCTAAGTCCATTGGTATACTCTTGAGTGTGCTGAACATCTTACAAAAGGATGGAAGCAGATTAAGGAAGAGAAGAGAAGGGCCTTTATTCTGATAGATCAGTTCCTATTTTGTTCCCAGATTCCTGATTATTTATATACCCTTGCTGGATTTCTGTCACAGCTGTCATTTACTCTTCTAAAAACCTCACAGATTTCTAGTACCTCATTCTTCCCCTAGGACAAGTGATCTTCAGGATTACCAAAACCCTTGAGAGTCAATATATTCTCTGTTGGATTTAATGTTACATACCTTGGATTTCTGGCAGTCAACTCAACGGACTCCACTAACTTTACCCAGGCCTTTCCTTTGTTCCAGTAATCATCCCAGGAGGATGACAGAAGATGGACAGTTGAGCAGAAAACTGAGATAAGAGTGAGACTGGCAAAGAAGTAGATTCAGCACATGTTTACAGAACTGAGAGGTGTGGCAACTTGACCATGGCAGGGTCAAAAGAAGACCTAAATGATTCAAAACTAAATCAGACTGTGCCTTCTAAACCTGAAATCTACTTTACCTGGTCATTTTTTCTATAAGATTTCCAAAATAATCTTCATTTTCATATTCCTTACACAGTGTTTGTGCTTCTTCTTCTGATAATACAATTTGCCTTTGCATCAGTATTTTAAAACCTTCATCTTCAATAATCTTCAAAACATCCTCTAAATAAAAAGTCATATAACAAGTGTTAAATCAATAAGTTATTGATTATACATACCATAAAGAATGTATTTTCAAAGATAGCTTATTAGATTTTAAGGTGAATAATACTCTTAACATACCAAATTATGACTTATGATGCTATTTCCAACTTTTCATTCCATAGGAATCACACACATACAAGGTGTGTAAAACTAAAAAACATTATAACCGAAATAAAATATTCACTGGATGGGCCGGATGCCAACAAGGAAATCACAGAATTCAGTTTTAAAACTAATACAATTGAAATGATCCAATTAGAACGACACACAGAAAAAAAAAAATTAAGAATGACCAAAGCCTCAGGAACCTGTGAGACAATGTCAAATATCTAATACTTACATCTTTGGAATCCCAGGTGGAGTGGAGAAAGAGTTGGCACAGAAAAAATAATTTAAAGAAATAACAGTGGAAAATCCCTTGAGTTTGGTGAAAGATATTAATTTATAGATTCAAGAAGTTTAAGAAACCCCAAAGTCAAAGATAAGCTAAAGAAAAGCATACTCAGGGACACATTGGTGGCACAGTTGATTGAGCATTCAACTCTTGGTTTCTGCTCGGGTTGTGATCTTGGGCTCCTGGGATCATGCCCTGCATTGGGCCCCACACTCAGTGTGGAGTCTGCTTGAGATTCTCTCTCCCTGTCTCTCTCTCTCCCTTTCCCTTGGCCCCTCCCACTCATGTTTTCTCTTCCTCTCTTTCAAACAAATAAATAAATCTTTTTAAAAAAAGTATACTTATACACATAATAATAAATCTGCTAAAAACCAAAGATAAGAAAATATCTTGAAAGCAACCCCCAAATAAATAAGGAAATAAAAATATACATTACATATAAGGTAAAAAATGCTTTGAGTGATGCTAGATTTTTCATTAGATACCAATAAACCCAGAAGGTAGTGGCACAACATTTTTAAAATGTTAAAGGAAAAAAAAAGTGGCAAACCAGAATTCTATATCAATACAAATAACCTTCAGGAATGAAAATAAAGACATCTCTTGATGAAAGAAAACCAACTGAATTTGTTGCCATCAGACCTGCTCTAAAAAAGTATGAAAATTCTTTGGGTGGAAGGGAAATGATATTAGAGGGAAACGGAACTCCAGAAAGGAATAGAAGATAACAGTAAACAAATCTGGATGAACAGTAAATCTAGATGAATATAATAAGAGATATTTTCCTCCTCTTAAGTTTTTTAAAAAAAATTCCTCACTATTGAAAAGCAAAAAATTACACTATAGTTTGGTGAAGTACTCAATACATGTAGATGTAATAGACTGGTGACTACACCATATACGGGACAGGGGAAAAGGATATATGGGGTTTTAAGGTGAAGTGGCAAAATATTAACTCTAAACAGTTTTAAAGTTATGCACATATATTTTAACCCAAAGCACAGCCACTAAAAGAAATGGACAAAATACATAGAATTAAGAATCCAATAGGTAAATTAAAATGGTACACTTAAAGAGTATTTAAATTTCAAAAGACAGCAGGAAAGAGAAAACAGAATAGACAATTCCAAGATGTACCAAAATGACATTTAATGTAAATGGTGTAACCATAGCAATTAAAAGATAAAGATTGTCAGAATGGATTTTTGAAAAGATGATATTCTGTGCTCACTGGAAAAGAGAGACTTTAAGCAATAATGGAAATGATTCTGACAAGCTAGATGCAAACGGAGAGAAGATGACTAAACCAGTCCTAGAGGATATGAAAACAATGAAAAAGAATCATGTTTTCACCTCTTTTTCTTCTATTATGAATAAAAGGTGTGAGGGTCTGATTCCAAGCTGCACAGAAAGCTTTGGTCTGAGGATTTGGCTTACACAACAGAGTTGTTTGGAGGTGATACACTCATTTGAGGCTTCAGGGCATGTGAAAGAACCAGGAAGACTGCCTGGGACAATATCCAATAGAGGCCAGTCAGGCCACAGATGCAAATGCATCTGACATCTTTACCCAACATGAATGAGGCAACAGCTCAGCTCCCAACTCATACTGAAGACGCAGTTTTAATTCTCATATATCATCGATGGATTTAATGTTTGTTATTGCTTATCAGTGGGATGTTCTTTTCTAGGGACTTGGTTGTAAGAGGGCTAGCAAATGAATTAGCCAGAATGTGTCTGTTTCATATTTCAAGTATTCTTAGGAGTGCTGGAAAAGGCTGGGGAGTAGAAACATGCACCAACTGTCACATAAGATAGTCTCATGAACTATGGAAAAAAACTCAACAAAATATTATCTATCAAATCTAATAATGTATAAAAAAGTATACACTACAGAAGGGGGAAGATGGCAGAGAAGTAGGAGATCCTGTTGCAACCTGTCCCCAAAAGTGAGCTGGATATCTACCAGAACATGCTGAACACCCATGAAATCACCATGAGGAGCAAGATTTCTCACTTCTGGATCTCTCTGAAAACAGAAGACAGCAGTGGAGAGGTAAAAGCAAAGTGGGAACACTCGAACCAATATCAGAGGAAAAATAAAAGGAGGAGAGAGCCACCAGAAGTGATCCAAGGACAGTAATACCCCAAAGGAAAGTTCCCGGTGGTGGGGAACCAGCATTAACGTAGAGTCCAGTTAAAAACACTTAAAAAGAGCAAAGGGTTCTGAGAAGCAACTAGTGGAAGGGGGTGGTCGCGGGCACGGGCCTGGGCCCACGCTCCCAGGAAGGGCCCCAAAGTGAGACTGGTGGGGGGATCCAGTCCGCAGTTCCTGAACTTGCAGCTTTCTGCTCTCTGCAACATTCTGTGGGCCGGGCGCTCACCTGTGAGCACCTTTAGAGAGTCTGCTGCGGTCCAGGAGTGGTAGCTTTTCTCTGGGTGCGCCCGCGACCAGGACATTCGTGGCCTGCCGCAGGGCAGGGTGTGAGTGATCCCAGCGAGCCCTGAGAGCACGGAGAGAACTCGGGCAGGCAGTCTAACCTCCCTGGTCCCCACTCACGGAGACACAGAAAGACAGCTGGGGCCGCGCACCACCTTGGACAGGCTGTGCTGTGAGCAGAATTTTGCAGAAAAGAGTGTGTGTTCTGGACCACACAGAGGGGGCAGACTCAGCCTTCCTGAGACACGGAGGTCTGAGTGCTTCTGGGCAGATTCATTGCTTGGACTCTCTAAAAAGGGGAAAAAGCTACAAAAGGCCAAAAACCTTCAGAGGGCGAAAGACTGAGAAACCAGTTTCCACAGAGCTCAGCCCCCTTGACTGGGGGGCAGGGTGACTCAACCCAAGAAGACTGACTGGAAAACAACGCAGCAGGCCCCTCCCCCAGAATACAAGTCAAAAAACAAAAGGACTATAACCACAGGGTCCCCATAAAATTTTAAACCCCTAACATCAAGGGAAATCAATATATTAAGATCCTGACAAAACCCTCAAACCTGTATATTTCATAGATACAAATTTTTTTTCTTTCTTATTCTCTCTTTTTTTAATTTTATTCAGTTGCTTTCACATTTCTTGCTTTTTATAAAAATTTTTTAAACTACTTAACATTACAACTACAAGCTTAATAAAACTATAAACTCAGGAAGAACTGAAATAACCTTCCTCGCCTGCAAGGAATTATACACACCCTCCCATCTTATCCTTCTGTCAGTGTTTCTACGTATTTGCTTTTGTTCTTGTATTATATGAATCTTATTCTTAGGGTTCATTCTGACAAGGTTCTTTTATTTCTTGTCATTTATTTTTGTTGGTCTATATGTTTGTTCGTGTTTGTTTACATACCTTATAAATCTTATTTTGGGGGATCATTCTGGCTAGGATTTCCTCTTTTTCTCTTTCTCTCTTTTTTTATCCTTATTCTTTCTTTTTGGTGGTGAATCCCAATTGCTCTAAAACATTCCAGGGTGCACCCTGCCTGGATCATGGGTGGTATATCCAGCTATACATCCTCTCATCCACTTCACGTCAAAAAGACTAGGAGGAGGAACACCCAACAGAGGAAAAACCCAGATACTGCACCCTCTCCTTCAGAACTATTGGACATGGGCATAAACAGTATGTTAGAAAGGGAATTCAGGGTGACAATTATCCAGTCAATGGCTACGATGGAGAAAAACATTAATGAAAACATAGAATCTCTAAGGGCAGAAATGAAAGCCAGTATAGCTGATGTAAGAAGCGCTATCAATGAGATCCAATCCAATATAAATAGTCTAACAGCTACAGATATGGAGACAGAGGATAGAATTAGTGATCTAGAGGAAAAAATGGTTGAGAAGAAAGGCCAGGAGGAGAGCTAAAGCAAACTGCTCAGGAATCATGAGAACAGACTTAGGGAAATAAATGACAACATGTAACGTTGCAACGTCAGAATTATTGGAATCCCTGAGGGGGTAGAGAAAGACAGAAGACTAGAAGATATACCTGACCAGATTCTGAATGAAGATTTCCCCAATCTGGGGAATGGAACCAGTGTTCATGTCCTAGAGGTAGAAAGAACACCAGCCAAGATCAATAAGTCTAGAAAGTCACCCAGACACATAATCTTAAAATGTGCAAATTATAATTTTAGATAGGAGGGCCTGAGGGCAGCTAGGGGGAAGAGATTCCTTACATACGGAGGAAGGCCCATCAGAATAACATCAGACCTGTGCACAGAAACCTGGAAAGTCAGAAAGGGCTGGCATAATATATTCAGGGAACTAAACAAGAAGAACATGAAGCCAAGAATACTATACCCAGCAAGGCTGACATTCAAAATGGATGGAGAGATAAAGAGCTTCCAAGACCAGCAAAGATTAAAAGAGTATGTGACCACCGAGCCGGCACTCCAGGAAATAGTAAATGGAGTTCTATAAAAGTAGAAAGAACACATGAGTGACTTAGAACAGAAATTTGCCATCTATAGAAACAAGGACATGAAGTCAATAAACAATTATCTTTCAATAATCACCCTCAAGGTGAACAGCCTAAATGCTCCCATAAAATGGCACAGGGTTGCAGAATGGATAAAATGACAGGACCTGTCCATCTGCTGTCTACAAGAGACACATTTGGAACCAAAAGATAAATCCAGACTGAAAGTGAAAGGATGGAGAACCATCTTTCATGCCAATGGACCTCAAAAGAAAGCTGGGGTAGCAATTCTCATATCAGATAAATTAGAGTTTAAACTAAAGACTGTAGTCAGAGATACCGAAGGACACTACATCATTCTTAAGGGGTCTATCCTCCAAGAAGATCTAACAATGGTAAACACTTATGCCCCCAATATAGGAGGAGCCTACTACATAAGCCAACTGTTAATGAAAATAAAGAGTCATATTGATATGAATACATTAAGAGTGGGAGACCTTAACATGCCACTCTCAGTAACAGACAGATCATCTAAACAGAAAAGCAATAAAGAAACAAGAGCTTTGAATGACACATTGGACCAGATGGACCTCATAGATATATACAGAACATTCCACCTTAAAACAACAGAATACTCATTCTTCTCAAGTGCACATGGAACTTTCTCCAGAATAGACCACATACTGGGCCACAAATCAGGACTCAACTGATACGAAAAGATTGAGATGATTCCCTGCGTTTTCTCAGACCAGAATGCTTTGAAACTGGAATTCAACCACAAGAAAAAGTTTGAAATGAGTTCAAACACTTGGAGGCTAATGACCAACACGCTGAAGAATGCTGGGATCAACCAGCAAATCAAAGATGAGCTTAAACAATCCATGGAGACCAATGAGAATGAAGACACATTGATCCAAAACCTATGGGATACGGCAAAGGCAGTCCTAAGGGGGAAATATATAGCCATCCAAGCCTCACTCTAAAAAATTGGAAAATCTCGAATACGCCAGCTCTCTCTACACCTTAAAGAACTGGAAAATCAACAACAAATCAAGTCAAGCCCATGCACAAGAAGGGAAATAATCAAGATTAGAGTAGAGATCAACGAGTTAGAAACTAAAGTAACAGTAGAACGCATCAATGAATCCGGTAGTTGGTTTTTTGAAAGAATCAATATGATCAATAAGCCACTGGTCAAACTCATCCAAAAGAAAAGAGAGAGGACCCTAATTAACAAAATTATGAATGAAAGGGGAGAGATCACGACTAATCCAAAGGAAATAAAAACAATCATCACAAATTATTATCAACAGCTATATGCCAATAAGCTAAACAACCTAGAAGAAATGGATGCATTCCTGGAAACCCACAGACTTCCAAGACTGAAACAGGAAGAAATTGACAACCTGAATAGACCAATATTTACTAATGAGATTGAAGCAGTGATCAAAAACCTGCCAAAAAACAAGAGTCCAGGACCTGACGGATTCCCTGGGGAATTTTACAAGGCATTCAAGGAAGAAATAATACCTATTCTCCTGAAACTGTTTCAAAAAATAGAAACAGAAGGAAAACTTCCAGACTCTCTGTGAAGCCAGCATTACCCTGATCCCCAAACCAGGTAAAGACCCCATCAAAAAGGAGAATTTCAGACCAATATCCCTGATGAATATGGATGCCAAGATTCTCAACAAGATCCTAGCTAATAGGACCCCACAGCATATTAAAAAGATTATTCATCATGACCAGGTGGGATTTATCCCTGGGATGCAAGGGTGGTTCAACATTCACAAATCAATCCATGTGATAGAACAAATCAATAAGAGAAGAGAGAAGAACCACATGGTCCTCTCAACTGATGCCGAAAAAGCATTTGATGAAATTCAGCATCCGCTCCTGATTAAAACTCTTCAAAGCAGAGGGATAGAAGGAACATTCCTCAACATCATAAAGTCTATCTATGAAAATCTCACAGCAAATACCATTCTCAATGGGGAAAAGCTCACAGCCTTCCCTTTGAGACCAGGAACACAACAAGGATGCCCACTCTCACCACTCTTGTTCAACATAGTGCTAGAAGTCCTAGTGACAGCAATAAGACAACAAAAAGAAATAAAAGGCATTCGAATTGGCAATGAAGAAGTCAAACTCCCTCTCTTCGCAGATGACATGATACTTTATATGGAAAACCCAAAAGACTCCACCCCCAAACTACTAGAACTCATACAACAACTCAGTAATGTGTCAGGATATAAAATCAACGCACAAAAATCAATTGCTTTCCTATACACTAACAATGAAAATATGGAAAGGGAAATTAGAGAATCAATTCCATTTACTGTAGCACCAAGAACCATATGATACCTGGGAATAAACCTAACCAAAGAGGTAAAGGATCTGTACTCGAGGAACTATAGAACACTCATGAAAGAAATTGAAGAAGACACAAAAAGGTAGAAAAGCATTCCATGCTCATGGATCGGAAGAATAAACATTGTTAAAATGTCTATACTGCCCAGAGCAATCTATACTTTCAATGCCATCCCGATCAAAATTCCACCAGTTTTTTTTCAAAGAGCTGGAACAAACAATCCTAAAATTTGTATGGAAGCAGAAAAGACCCCGAATTGCTAAGGAAATGTGGAAAAAGAAAAACAAAGCCGGGGG
>CM052806.1:11764633-11776842 GCA_028533885.1 Nasua narica
CAGGAAAAAATATCCAGTGGAAAAAAGACAGTCTTTTCCATAAACGGTGCTGGGAAAACTGGACAGCTATACGTAGAAAATTGAAACTTGACCATTCTCTTACACCATACATGAAGATAAACTCGAAATGGATAAAAGACCTTAACGTGAGGCAGGAATCTATCAAAACCCTAGAGGAGAACATAGGCAGTAACCTCTATGACATTAGCCACAGCAACTTCTTTCAGGACATGTCTCCAAAGGCAAAG
The DNA here is from genome assembly GCA_028533885.1 of Nasua narica. Lineage (NCBI taxonomy): Eukaryota > Metazoa > Chordata > Mammalia > Carnivora > Procyonidae > Nasua > Nasua narica. Next base: position 11,764,882 of record CM052806.1, read on the forward strand.
GAAACAAAAGCGAAAATAAACTTTTGGGACTTCATCAATATAAAAAGCTTCTGCACAGCAAAGGAAACAGTCAACAAAACAAACAGGCAACCCACAGATTGGGAGAAGATATTCACAAATGACATTACAGACAAAAGTCTGATATCTAAGATCTATAAAGAACTCCTCAAACGCAACAAAACAGATAATCACGTCAAAAAATGGGCAGAAGACATGAACAGACACTTCTCCAAAGAAGATATACAAATGGCTAACAGACACATGAAAAATGTTCATCATCTTTAGCCATCAGGGAGATTCCAATCAAAACCACACAGAGCTACCACCTTACACCAGTTAGAGTGGCCAAAATCAACAAGACAGTAAACAACAAATGCTGGAGAGGATGTGGAGAAAGGGGAACCCTCTTCCATTTCTGGTGGGAATGCAAGTTGGTACAGCCACTTTGGAAAACACTTGGAAAATCTTGTGGAGATTCCTCAAGAAATTAAAAATAGAGCTACCCTGTGACCCTGCAATTGCCCTACCCCAATGAAGCAGATCCAGTACAAAAAAGGGTCACATGTAGCCCAATGTTCATAGCAGCCATGACCACAATCGCCAAACTGTGGAAAGAATCAAAATGCCCTTCAACAGATGAATGGAGAAGGAAGATGTGGTCCATCTATACAATGGAATATTATGCCTCCATCAGAAAGGATGAATATCCTACTTTTTGTATCAACATGGACGGGACTAGAAGAGATTATGAGGAGTGAAATAAGTCAAGCAGAGAGAGTTAATTATCTTATGTTCTCACATGTGGAGCATAAAAAAAATCATGGAGGGCATTGTGAGAAGAAACGGAAGGGTGAGTGTGGGGAAATCGGAGGGGGCAATGAACCATGAAAGACTGTGGACTCTGAGCAACAAACTGAGGGGTTTGGAGGGGAGGGGGAGGGGGTTTGGGTGAGCCTGGTGGTGGGTATTGAGGAGGGCACGTATTGCATGGAGCACTGGGTGTGGTACCTGAACAATCCATCTTGTAACACTGAAAAAATAAAATAAACATATTTGGTGGAAAATAAATAAATAAATAAACACAAAGTGATAGAGAAAAAAATTAAAAATTAAACAGCACCAAAAGTACAGGCACACACACACAAAAGTATACACTACAGCAAAGCAGGATTTGTTTCAGTCATACAAGGCTGGTTCAACTTTGAAAACCAATGAACATAATTTGCACATTAATATGCTAAAGAAGAAAAATCATATGATCCTATCAATAGTTACAGAAAAAGCAAAAGATAAATCCAACAACCATTCTTTTTTTTCTAAGATTTTATTTATTTATTTATTTATTTATTTATCTATTTATTTATTTGACAGAGAGAGCACAAACAGGGGGAGTAGAAGAGGGAGGGGGAGAAACAGAAACAGCTGGGAGCCCACCATGGGGTTCAGTTCCAGGACCCTGGGATCATGATCTGAACAGAAGGCAGAGACTTAACCGAGTGAGCCACCGATTTGCCCCTCCAACAACGATTCATGATTAAAACTCTCAGCAAACTAGGAATAGAGAGTTCCTCAATTTGCTAAAGAACATGTACAAAAATCCTCTTGCTAACATCATACTTAATGGAGAGAAACTGGATGATTTGTCTCTAAGACTGGAAAGAAGGCAATGATATCCCCTCTTGCCACTCCTATTTGGCATCATCCTGGAAAACATAGCTAGTGAAATAACACAAGAAAAGGAAATAAAAGAATACATAAATTTGGAAGGAGAACATAAAAAACTGTCTTTGTTGTCTACTGACATCAATGTCTACGTGGAAAATCCCAAAGAAACAATAACAACGGAATTCCTGGAAACAATAAGAGACCACTATAGCAAAGTTGCAGGTTAAAATTAATATACAGAAGTCTATTACTTTTCTATATACCAGCAATGAACATTGGAATTTGAAATTTAAAACAATACCATTTACACAAGCACTCAAAAAATGAACTACATCAATAGAAATCCAACAAAATCTGTATAGGGTCTAAATAAGGAATAGTCAGAGAAAGAGAAATACCATATGATCTCACTTATATGTGGAATTTAAGAAACAAAACAAACAACGATCATAGGGGGGAAAAAAGAGAGGCAAACCAAGAAACAAACTCTCAATTGTAGAGAACAGACTGATGGTAACTAGAGGGGTGGGGGATAGGAGGGTGGGTCTAAAGGGTGACAGATTAAGGAGTGAGCTTGTTGTGATGAGCACCAGGTATTGTATGGAAGTGTTGACTCACTATATTGTATGAAACTGATATTACACTGTATTGTATTGAATTGAAACTGATTTACACTGTATGTTAACTGGAATTTAAATAGAAACTAGTAGATAGATGATAGATGATGATAGATAGGTAGGTAGGTAGATGATGATAGATAGATAGATAGATAGATAGATAGATAGATAATAGAATGAACTACAAAATTGGTGAAAGGGATCAGAGATCTAAATAAATGTAGACATAGGCATTATTCATTAATCATGGATAGGAAGACTCAAGATTGTTAAGATGTCAGTTCTACTGATTCTAAAGTTTATACAGAAAGGCAAAAGACCTAAAATAATCAAATCAATATTGAAGGAGAAGAACCATGTTGGAGGACTGATACTACCTTATGATATAAAGCTACAGTATCAAGACAACATGGAATTGGTGAAAAACAGACACAAAGGGAATAGATATTTCTTAGAATATATTTAGATAATAATATTTCATAATAGAGAACCCAGAAAAAAACCCAAACTCAGCTGATCTAGGACAGATAAGGAAAGGCAATGCAGTGGAGCAAGTGGGACTGGAGCAATGAGGCATTCCCCCCTGCAAAAAAAAAAAAAATACTCTAGACAGACTTCACACCTTTCACAAAAATTAGCTCAACTGGATTATGGGCCTAATTTTAAAACACAAAATCATAAACTTTCTAGAAGATAACAGAGGAGAAAATCTAGGTGACCCTGGGTTTGGAAATTATTTTTTAGATAAAGACATGAAAAGAAAATAACAAATATTTCTCATGACTATAGACACACAAGGCAACAAAATAGTAAAAAATCAAACCCAGATATATGTGAAAAGAACAATATACAACCAAATGCGGCTTATCTGGAGGATATAAGACTGGGCCAATATTCAAAAATCAAAGCAACTGCCATATTATCAAACTCAAGGAAATAAAACATAATTGTACCAGAAGATGCAGAAAAAAATTGAGAAAGCACAATCCCTATTTATGATTTAAAAAAAAAAAAAAAAACCTCCCCAAACTAGAAATAGGTCAGGCTTTTTAAAATTTAAATAAAAGTCTATAGAGCTAATATTATACTCAATGGTAAAAGATTGAATGTTTTTGTTATAAGGTCAAAAACAAAGCAAGCATGTCACCTCTCCTTGTCAGCATCATACAGGACGTTCTAGCCAGTTCAATAAGGCAAGCAGAAGAAATAAATACATACTGATTCAAAAGAAAGAGGTAAAACTCTCTCAATTTGCAGATGATATTTATTGTTCACATCACGGGCTCTCAGCCTGACATTTTGTCCTGCAAGGGTGCATCTGATAATGTCTGGAGATATTTTTGGTCGTCATACTGGGGATGTGAAGGATGCTACTGGCATCTAGTGAGTAGAGGCCAAGGATGTTATAAACATTTCACAATGCACACAATACTGCCTATTTTTTTTAGAGGGGGGAGGAACAGAGGGAGAAGGAGAGAGAGAACCTTAAGCAGGATCCACGCTCAGCACAGATCCTGAGGCAAGGCTTAATCTCAAAATCCTGAGGTCGACCTGAGCCAAAATCAAAAGTCGGTCACTTAATTGACTGAGCCACCCAAGTGCTCCACCTCTTTCAACAAAGAATTATCTAGCCCCAAATGTAAGTAGGTCTGAAGTTGAGAAACCTTGGTCTGCATAGAAATTTCCAAGGAAACTACACCAAAACTTCTAGAACTAAGTGACTTCAACAAGTCAAAGAATATAAGGTCAATATACACATAGCCATTGTATTTCCATATACCAGCTATAATCTGAAATTATGGTCTGTATTCCTACTCTGTCATAGTCTCTCTGATATATGAATATGAGAAAAGGTTAACAATAATTAGCACCCCTGTAGGTGCCAGGCACTTAACGTTTTCTCATTTTTTTAAGTAAGTTCTACTCCCAAAATGGGGTTCAAACTCATGACCCTGAGACCAAGAGTCACATGTTCCACTGACTGAGCCAGCCAGGCACCCCTCATTCTAATCTTTGGAATTTCATACATGAATAAACAGGTGCTTTTCTTCAATGTTAAATTTTAAAATAGTATCTTTTAATGTGATTATACTAGGGTGTATTTATACTTATTTCTTACCTTTCTTTTCTTGAAAGAGAGTTGGCCGAAGTAATGCCAGGATCTTTTCTAATTTGAGATTTTTCACATTTTTAAAATCAGGGAAGAACACATCGATAAAGTGGTTAACTTTAGTTACACTCTCTTCAACATCACAATACTGAGATATATGTTGTCTTTCCAGATATTCTTGTAAACTGTGGAAATCCAAAATATAATTTAAGATTATTATAAACTAAAGCTCAATAACCATGCCAAAAAATTAAAACTGGTAATAACTTCACAAATATTTTGTGGTTTAATAAAACAAATAAAAACTGAATGTCATAGAAAGATAAGTTGTATTTTTCTGTCAAATCAGACAGTATGTATTTAATTCAACTATTTATTTAACCAATCCAAAAATCAATTACATGAAATCATGTATGCTTGACTTCATGGGAGGATAAAGAAGACCAACATAAAATACAGTTAAAAATGTTCTTCTTGGGGCACCTGGGTGGCTCATTTGGTTAAGCGCCTGACTCTTGATTTTGGCTCAGGTCATGATCTCAGAGTTGTGAGTTCGAGCCCTGCATCAGGCTCTGGGCTGGACGTGGAGCCTGCTTAAGATTCTCTCTCTCCCCTACCTTATGACCCAGCGATTGCACTATTGGGTATTTACCCCAAAGATACAAATGTAATAATCTGAAGGGACACCTGTACCCAATGTTTATAGCAGCAATGTCCACAACAGCCAAACTATGGAAAGAACCCAGATGTCCATCAACAGATGGTAAAGAAGATGTGGCATATGTATACAACAAAATACTACTGAGCCATCAAAAAAAAAGAAAAGAAAGAAAGAAATCTTGCCATTTGCAATGAGTTGGATAGAACTACAGAGTATTATACTAAGTGAAATAAGTCAATGAGAAAAAGAAAATTATCATATGATCTCATTCATATGTGGCATTTAAGAAACAAAACAGGATCATGGCAAATGAGGGAAAAATAAAACAAGACAAAATCAGAGAGGGAGATAAACCATAAGAGACTCTTAACCACAGGAAAAACTGAGGGTTGGTGGAGAGGAGGGGGTAAGAGGATGGGGTAACTAGGTGATGGACATTAAAGAGGGCACGTAATGTGATGAGCGCTGTATATACAACTTATATATACAACACTGTATATACAAATGTGATGAGCACAAAGTTATATACAACTGATGCATCACTGAACTCTACCTCTGACACTAATAATACACTATATGTTAATTAATTGAATTTAAATAACAAAAACAAATATCTCTCCCTTTCCCTTTGCCCCTCCCCTACCTCTCTCCCTCTATTAAAAAAATTTTTTTCTTTCCTTTATATAAAGCCTTCCAAGTAGTTTCTACTTTTCCTTTTAAGGTTGTCATTGAGTCGAGGGTTATGTAGAAGTAGATGATGTATTTTCAAATACATAAGACATTTTGGTCATCTTTTTATTGTTTATTTCCAATTTTATTGGATTATAACCTGCAAATTCATGTGGTGAAATCTTAATTTTAAAAAATGCATTAAGGCTTTCTTTGTAAAAAAGAAAATATTTGTGGGCTTTAAGGCCATGTATATTTATATTATATATAATTATATCAGGGCACTTTTAGACTACTAGATCTTCTTCATAAACATTGATTTCAACATCATGTCCTCTTTATTAAGTTTAGCACTTTTTTAAAAAGATTTATTTCAGAGGGAGAGATTGAGAGAGCAGAAGGAGGCGCAGAGGAAGAGGATCTCAAGCACACTCCACACTGAGCATGGAGCGCTACATGGGGCTCAATCCGACGACCCTGAGCCCACAATTCTGAGATCACAACCCTGAGATCACGACCTGAGCTGAAGCCAAGAGTCAGATGCTCAACCAGCTGCGCCACCCAGGCAGCCCAGTTTAGTACTTTTAATGTTCAATTCTAATACTCTATTTTGCCTGGTTATATATATTTTTTGCCATTCCTTTATTTTTATTTTCTTCTGTGTGCTTCTTTTCAACAGAATATAAATGAGTGCAGTTTTTTAAACTTTTTATTTTGAAAAAATTAAATTTACAGGAAAGTTGCAAGACAAGAATAATGAACTCTAGATTCATGAACTGTTAACATTTTGCCACATTTCTTCTCTCTCTGCACCCCCTCTCCTGTGCGTGTGTGTGTGTGTGTGTGTGTGTGTTGACTGAACCATTTAAGAGCAGGCTGCAGATATTTTAAACATTCACCCTCCTAAATATTTCAGGAAAGTTTACATTGATATAAGACTATTATCTCATAAATAATTCATATTGAAATTTCACCAACCTTACAGTATGTCCCATCAATAGTAATTTTTCTTAATCCTGGACCATACATTGCCTGAAATTGTTCTAGCTCCCTAGTCTCCTTTAATCTCTAACAAGGCCTCAGCCTTTTCATCTTTCATGAGTGCAGGTTAGCTGTTTTGCGGAGTGTTCCTCATTTAGGGTGGTTTCAAACAATTGGATGGACCAGTAGTTTCCTATTAATTTCAGGGTGTGAATCTTTGGCAGGACTATTATATAAGTGATGCTGTATCCTTCATCCATCACAATATGATGTAATTAATATGATTTAAGTTTTTCCCATTGTTGATGGTATTAATGTGGTGAAAGTGGTATTTTCCTGTTTTCTTCACTGTAAAGCTACAGTTTCCACCTTGTAAATAAAAAGAAATCTGTGAGGACAATATTTGAAACTGTATATATTTTTCACGCAATGGTTTTAGTACCCATCGATGATCCATTGTCACTATAATGGTTTTTAATGTACCTTTTTTTTAACCTTAACCTTAATTGTAATCTCTGTATTTAATAGGATAACTTACTTTTTCATATTTAGTATAATAGCCATATACTTAACTACCTTCCTTCCATCTTACTTTATATATATACTAGTTATTTTAAATTGTATTTTCTTCTTTTTTTCTTTCCCTTAGTTTGCTGGTCTGAGCAAGTTGCTATCCATTCAATGTTTTCCCCTTGTTAATTTAGAGGTTCTATTACACTTATGCACTGATATTCACCATCTTTTACCTGCTTTTGTAACCAAAACCATATGTTCCAAATATTTCTTATCATTCTGGCACAGTATTTCTCAGCTCCAACATCCCTTCCATCCCCACTTCTGTAAACTCAGAAAAGAACTTTAAAATACTATGTCACTTCTTCATTTCAGCTTTCCTGTCTCCTCTCTGAGAAGAACCATTTCCCTTCCCTCTTCCCCTTCATGCTGAAGCATCTCTTCATTTTTTGTTTGATCAAGTCTTCCCTCAAATATTTTTCAGGTCATATACTCCTAAGCATGTCCTTGAGCATCTTCCTTTGCTACTCCAGGTAAAGGATATCCCAGCTTCCTTAGGATGCAGGGGGTCTGCTGTTTCTCTCAGTGGTCTGATGACAAGTCCCTTGCCAGTATAAGAATTTTTCCTTGTAAGAACTTGTTCTCAGTTGCTGCCAACCGTGCATTTGGTGGTAGGGGACCAAGTGCAAGTCACTGGGGGATGCACTGCCTCTAACAAATGTTAAACCAATTTTAAACTAAAAATTGGGCTGTTTTTAGCATCACCATGCACCAGCAATTCTAAACAATGTTAGTAATAAATTTACTCCTCCTTGAAAAAAATCTTTTGTCTAAATAATTCCTGTGGCTAGTGTTAAATTTTAATAAAAATGTGTAGGCTTCAAGCTGGCATATTTTCATTCCTTATCTTTAATAAACAGTGTACTCTGGCTTGTACTCTGCCTGTAAGAATCGATACCAAAACAGCAAAGCTATTGGTAGAACGCAATTTCTGGAGTTTATTGTGAAACGGGAATTTTATGTATCTCTATTTAACATGAATATACAGTAAAGATCAATTTTGAGAATGCCATTGGCAAATCTTCAAAATTTAAGGCTTACAGAAAAAATTTGCACCTTATTATGTGATAGACTAATATATATAGAAGTATGAATGCTTTTTTCCTTTCTAAGAGAACACATTGATATAATTAAACAGTATTAGCCTATTTTTGTTTCATTTTTGGTATTAGAATATTCATTTTTTTGCTTATATATTTCACAAAAGACAATTTTCACTATTTATTTTTTTCCTGGCCATTATTTGCCTTGTTCAATAATTTGTACTAAAAATAATATTATCATATAGAAGAGAAGGGTGATAAGAAAATGGTCTGCTTGGCGTTTCAAACATACTGAACACATCACTGCCTGTTCTTTCTCTCTGGAAATGGCATTCAGTGCTTTTTCCCAGGATATTCCCCTGTCTGTTTTTGTGCATCAGTCAAGGCTGGGCTACTGTAAGCTCTTTCAATTGGCAGATGCATTTATTTCTTCATTTCAGGTGATTTTTTTTCCCCTATTCTTTGTCGAATTACAGCTTGTTCATCTATTCTTTCTTCTCTGTATGGAATTTCTCTTACTAGCACACTGGTTTTTCCCAGTATATTCTCCACATTGCTTATTCTCTTGCTCTCATGATATCTGTCTCATTTCTGCACTGTAAGCTGTTTCTTTCATCTGATTTTCCAAGTCATTAATTCAAGTCCCAAATGACTTTCACACTAATTCTCCACTGAATTTAGAGTTCAAATCACTATTTTATGGTTCAAGTTTGAAAGTCTCTTTTTATGTGTAACACTTGAATCTCAAGCACTATTATTAGTAGTAGTTATATATTATTATTAGTCTTGAGCATTATATAGTAGTAGTAGTAGTAGTAGTAGTAGTATTTTACTTAAATATTTTTCCAGCTCTAGCAGTTCTTTTTCACTGGGCTGATGTTTTGATTTTTGTGTAGATCTTCCTTTCTCTGGCTGCTAGCCTCCCTGAGGTGGACAGTCATTTTTCTTGGTTGGTTTATTGGGGCTTACATCTGGGTTTTGGTATGTTAGGTGTTGGAAACCCTATAGCTGAAAGATAAAAAATGGCCTCTAGGCCATATGCGAGCAAGCTGTCATTCCCTGTGGGAACAAATGGTAAGAGCCCTTACAGAGCTGGTCTTCAAAAGAAATTCTGCTCAGCTCTATCCTGGGCTTTCGAGGGGGTGGGGGAGGGGGTTTAGGAAGCCCAGTGAAGTCCAGTATCAACCTGGCCCTGGGGAGTAACAAGTCTGTTTGTTCTTCCCAAAACTGGTGGTTGTCCCCAGGTTCCCAAATTTTATCCCCCGTGACTGAGCTCAGGCACTCCCCTAAGTTGTCAATGGAGAAAGCACCACCCTGCCCTCCCCTTCTCCTTAGTTCTAGGCCAAGAGAACTCTAGGTCTCACCTATGGCCGAATGCTTATGAGCACAGGTTCCCATTGATTCTAGAGAGGCAAGAAAGGACTGGAGATGGGGGTAGAGAGTAAAGGTATAGAATTCAGATTGCTCTGATCCCAAAAATATTTTAAAGATTATTTTAGGAACTGTGTCTATTATCTTCAATTTAAATGAGAGTTTTATAAAAGAAAAACTTGCTCTCTACAGTTATGACATGTATAGAGATAAATTGATTACCAGGAACAGAATATACACTTTGTATGGCGAGAGAAATACAATATATTATAGGAGGTAGGTACTAACATCTTCACTCGGTCATAAAGATTTGGGGCTGAAAGGGACTTTAGAGATCATTTCATTTCCTCCCATCTTTGTATCCCCAGGACTTGGCACATAGTAGAACTTTAATAAATACTGGATAAATAGAAGGATGTGTAAAGAATGAATGAATGAATGAAGGAATGAAGGAATAAGTGAGTGAGTGAGTGAAGATTGCCAGTAACTACTTATCTGACTCTGGACAATGTGGCTAATAGAATCACACCTTCCTCTTCTATAGCATGACAGAAAGCAAATATAAATGACTCTGACCGTTGAGTTCTTTTATTTTTTTTTAATTTTTTTTAAATTTTTTATTAACATATAATGTATTATTTCCCCCAGAGTACATGTCTGTGAATCATCAGGCTTACACATTTCACAGCATTTGCCATAGCACACACCCTCCCCAATGTCCATAACCCTACTCCCCCCCACCTCCCAGCTACCCTTAGTTTGTTTCGTGATTTTAGGAGTCTCTTAAGGTTTGTCTCCTTCCCCATCCCATCTTGTTTCATTTCTCTTCCCCATCCCCCCATAACCCCCAGCCCTGCCTCTCAAATTCTTCATATCAGAGCGATCATGTGATAATTGTCTTTCTCTGACTGAATTATTTTGCTTAGCATAATACCCTCTAGTTCCATCCATGTCATTGCAAATGGCAAGATTTTGTTTCTCTTTTTTTTTTTAAGATTTTATTTATTTATTTGAGATAGAGACAGTGAGAGAGAGCATGAGAGGGGAGAAGGTCAGAGGGAGAAACAGACTCCCCATGGAGCTGGGAGCCTGATGCGGGACTCGATCCCAGGACTCCGGGATCATGACCTGAGCCGAAGGCAGTTGCTTAACCAACTGAGCCACCCAGGCACCCAAGATTTTGTTTCTCTTGATGGCTGCATAGCATTCCATTGTATATATATACCACATCTTCTTGATCTATTCATCTGTTGATGGACATATAGGTTCTTTCCATAGTTTGGCTATTGTGGACATGGCTGCTATAAACATTCTGGTGCATGTGCCCCTTCGGATCACTACATTTGTATCTTGAGGGTAAATACCCAGTAGTGCGATTGCTGGGTCATATGGGAGCTCTATTTTCAACATTTTGAGGAACCTCCATTCAGTTTTCCAGAGTGGTTGTACCAGCTTGCATTCCCACCAACAGTGTAGGAGGGTTCCCCTTTCTCCGCATCCTTGCCAACATCTGTCATTTCCTGACTTGCTAATTTTAGCCATTCTGACTGGTGTGAGGTGGTATTTCACTGTGGTTTTGATCTGTATTTCTCTGATGCCGAGTGATGTTGAGCATTTTTGCTCAACATCAATGTCTGTTGGCCATTTTGATGTCCTCTTTACTGAAATGTCTGTTCATATCTTCTGCCCATTTCTTGATTGGATTATTTGTTCTTTGGGTGTTGAGTTTAAGAAGTTCTTTATAGATTTTGGATACTAACCCTTTATCTGATATGTTATTTGCGAATATCTTCTCCCATTCTGTCAGTTGTCTTTTGGTTTTGTTGACAGTTTCCTTTGCTGTGCAAAAGCTTTTGATCTTGATGAAGTTCCAGTGGTTCATTTTTGCCCTTGCTTCCCTTGCCTTTGGAGATGTTTGTAGGAAGAAGTTGCTGCAGTTGAGGTCGAAGAGGTTGTTGCCTGTGTTCTCCTCAAGGATTTTGATGGAGTCTTGTCTCACATTGAGGTCTTTGATCTGTTTTGAGTCTATTTTTGTGTGTGGTGTATGGAAATGGTCCAGTTTCATTCTTTTGATGTGGCTGTCCAGTTTTCCCAACACCATTTGTTGAAGAGACTGTCTTTTTTCCATTGAATATTCTTTCCTGCTTTGTCGAAGATTAGTTGACCATAGAGTTGAGGTTCCATTTCTGGGCTCTCTATTCTGTTCCATTGATCTATGTGTCTGTTTTTGTGCCAGTACCACACTGTCTTGATGATTACAGCTTTGTAATA
>CM052806.1:11777342-11803707 GCA_028533885.1 Nasua narica
TCTTATGGTTTTGGGTGCAATTTTAAATGGAATTGACTCCTTAATTTCCCTTTCTTCTGTTTTGCTGTTGGTGTATAGAAATGCAACTGATTTCTGTGGATTAATTTTATAACCTGACACTTGATTGAATTCCTGTATGAGTTATAGCAGTCTTGGAGTGGAGTCTTTTGGGTTTTCCACATAAAGTATCATATCATCTGCAAAGAGTGAGAGTTTGACTTCTTCTTTGCCAATTTGGATGCCTTTTATTTCCTTTTGTTGTCTGTGACGTTTGAGTTCTTAATACACAGGCTGATTAAGGACACACACAAGCAAATGAGTAACAGACTGTGATCAAAAGTCATCATGAGCAAATTTGGGATCCGGATGAAAACTATGGGTGCCTGTGTCCTTTTCCTGGATCCTCTCAGCCGGCCAACAACTGGGTCCAGTGGGCTACTGCTGACATGCAGAAAGTTTTCCCAGACCGTGTGGGTTCACATGTGAGTTTTTCTCTCTGGGGACAACCACCCTGACCAAGAAGGGGAGCTCTGCTCATGTTCACAGAAGAGCCACCTACCGCTCCCCGTATAATTGCCCTGCTTTTAATTTCCTTTCTTCCTCACCCACCAGCCCCACCAACACCCAGAGAGGAAGGTGAGGAGACTCTGAGGTAGGGGAGAGGTAGCCATAAAGAAAGTGAATAGACGTGTAAATCACTCATGAGAGTCTTTGTCCTTGATCTTTGGGTTCTGGGCTTAATTAAAAGACGACAGTAGGAGTGCTTGGCACCTGTTACGCTCTGCTCCAGAACACAAGCTGCGAAAACAGATTGCCAGACAAACACACTCCCCACCACTCCATGCTGCCTGCCTGTGGCCACTGCTCAGGAAAAACATGGGCCAAAGGCAAATGGAGTCTCTAAGTCCGGAAAGAAAATACTGCAGACTCTTCCAAAGCAAGATTAACACATCTCACTCCATGCCCACCCTGCCAGTGGCCTAAACTATTCATGTTATTATGTCAGTATTCAACGACCAGAGACAACTTCTTTTCAAAGCTGGATGTGATGCAGACTCACCGGAATGATGGCACCAGCAGAATGTTGACTTCTCTTATGCAAGCTGCCTCAATGAGTGCTTCACAGAACATTTTTTTAATGATCAGAAGTTCTGGTATGAAGTCTGGTACCTTTTTGAGTGCAACTCTCCCCAACCAAACCTTCCCTCTGACCACTGACTGTCATTCCTCCTTAAAACTGTAAAATTAAGTACTGCTTTGTTCACAAAGCCCTTTGCTGACAGTTGACTTAACTATAAACCCCTCGATCCCAATTAAAATTTGGAACTAATGACCATAGGGTCACGCTGCTACCTAAAAAGTATGACACCAGTAGGAACCAGCAGATAAATAGCTACTCAAGAAAAGCCACTACACACATTAATAAGACCACAGAGAAAGTTTTGGAGATGCCCTGCCAGAAAACGCAATGAAGATGCGCTGTCCATTGGAAAGAGACACATCACGGAATCTCAAGACTCAGCTCCTCCCAGCAGGTTCCTGCTCACCCACCTTTGTTTCAGGCATAGCCCTGATGACTCTTGTGGTAAACTGAACTTTCAGAGTCTTCCGAAGAATAAAAGACACAAATGGCAGTGCATAAAACCAGCACTGTGTCTAGTACTTATATTCATTTTCAAATATTTAAAAACCCATTAGTGAAAATACACAGCCATTTGGTTCTTAGCAATTTATAACCACTACCTGCCTTAAGTGAAAAAGGGGAGAGAGTATATCCATTGCCTTTAGTAGGACGCAAGGCAGGTGGGAGTGAATGTGGGGAGACAGGTGAGGAGAGAGACCTAGCAGGAATGACACATGGTCCCAATGTAACCCTGAGGCCCCAGGCTGGGAGGCCAGACTGGTGTGTCCAGCTTTAGAAAGACAAATAGGACACACTTTTCACATTTTTCCCTTTCTAATCCTCTTGACATAAACTTTCAGGGAAATCCCAGCTTTATTGTATATATAGTTTTTTAGATCAACTGGAAGAAACACTTGTACATCCAACGTAAAAATGTGTGTTTTTGGGGGGGGCGCCTGAGGGGGCTCAGTTGGTTAAGCTTCTGCTTTCGGCTCAGGTCATGATCCCAGCATCCTGGGATTGAGTCCCGCCATCGGGCTCCCTGCTTAGTGGGAGGCTGCTTCTCCCTCTCCTTCTGTGATCTCTCTCTCTCTTAAGTAAATAAAATCTTTTAAAAAGTGAGTTCTTAGATTTTGAGACATTTGGATATTACACTTCATTACCTACTAACTCAATATCTAATGGTAGATTTCCTGGTCTTGAGCTACCTGTCCCTCTTCTTCCTCATCACTGGAGTCATGGCCACCACAGGGTGATCCTCTTCTATTTCTTTAGCTTCTGTCTCAAGATTGGATTCAGTTTCTGCCAGGGTGGCTTGTTCTTCATCTCCCTGAGATATAACTAGAATATGGCTCAGGCCACTGGTCATAAAAAGGACAAAATCTTCAAAGTCAGGCTACAAAATAAGATGATAAAATGCTTACTTCAGGCTTCTGAGATAGATAAACTAAAAAGGCAGCCACTTCCCAACTCAAGCAACATCGTCCCCTTCCCGACTACTAGGCAAGGGAGCGTTGCCTCTATCAGCCCCCAGTGAACACGTTTGAAGGATGGGAGTTCAGAGCTCACAGGGATTGACCTTAAGGATGGTCTAATAACCATTCTCAAACTTCAGGATGCTCCCAAAACCTCTGTGGGGCTTGTTAAAACACAGAATTGGGAAGCCCAATCCCAGAGTTCAAGACTCAGGATGTTGAGGGTTGGGCTTTGAAAGTGGATTGTCTCAAAAGTTCCCACATGATGCTGAGGCAGTGGGTCCAACCTTTTCCTGGGGCCAAGAAAGGCGGTTTGAGTGTCACAGCCAGGTGACACAGTGCCGTTCTCTAGAACTTTCTCTGATAACAAACATGCTCTTCTGGGCTCTCCAACACGCATAGCCATGTGCAGCTACTGAGCCCTTGAAATGTGGCCAGTGCAACCAGAAACTCTGAATTATTTGTACTCAATTTGATTTTAATGAATTTAAATTCAAATGGCCACATGTAGCTGATGGCTACCAGACTGAGCAGGAGATTTCCAGAAGCTATGTCTTCTGACCCCCAAGCCACTGCCCTTTCCAATACACAGCACTGCTTCTCTTATACTCCCCCAGAGAGAAGAGAAAATAGCTTAGGATGTGGGCCTTTAGGTAATGAAAGGGTTAAAGCTTCCCTGTGAGGTTTATGAGAAGGAGCTTTCAGCATGGGATAAAAATCTATAGGAAAGGCCTGGATATTCACTACCCGAGGCCGATACAGGGAGTCAGAGCATGTAAGCTGGACAGGGCTTCACTCCAGTCACAACTGGACCATCCGCCCTTGCTCAGCCGCTACACTACTGTATATACAGGAGACTTCCCCGTCGTCACCTTCTTTTGGCATTACCATCATCTGAATGCCAAGAGGGACAATGGGAGTTTATCTGGCTGGTCAGACTTACCCATTTGCTTTTCCAAAAGGAGGGTTCCAAACTTACAGGAATCCACTGCATTTGAAAACACAGCAGCTTCTTTTGGTTTGTGTCTAACATCCTTACCTGGTCTGCTATCCGACTATAGAAGTCCCTTACTTGATGTTCAGTGAGCACTGTCTTATCCTCGATTTCTATGACAAAGCCTGCCTTGATTATCTTCACAGAGAGAGTGAGTCGGATCCAGATGCAGTGGGGAGCACATGTAAGACAAGTCAAGGACATTTGTTGCCTGTGTTTAACAAACTACCCAGATTTGAACACATTTCAGGTAAAGACCTCAGCGTGACCCATAGGGCACTAGGTCTGAAGAGGTCAAAATTACATAAACAAAGAAGGTCCTCATCATGCCTCCTGTTCTGTAAGTTTTCAAGGCTTGAACTCTGCAGTATTTCTATTTTTTGACTTTCCCCAAAATGTGTAAATTCCAAGGGAAGACATCATACTTTCTGAATCATTCACAAAGACACACATATATAAGCGCTTTTTAACCATCTATCTTCAAAACTGGTTTAACATTATTTCTTAAAAGGCTTTCCTTTGTTAAGGCTGTAACTCATAATCCAGTATATTTTACATTTTATAGCAAAAAAAACCAAAAAAGACAACTATCCAAGCTATGGGGAAAGTTAGAATTTAAGATTTAGCCATGCTCTGTCTTTAAAACAAACAAACAAACAGACAAACAACTTACTTTAAAGACAAATCCAGTTTGCATGTCACTCAAATATAGTAAAATGTAACAAAAAGAAGTTTGAAGCAAATATGCCAAGTCTACTGAGTACTAAGCAATGTAAAATAAGTATAATCTGGGTCCAAAGCAACTCAGTAATTACAGTTTGACGGGGTGTCCGACACCAGGTACCTTCTGCTTCTATGATGAAAGTAAACACTGTACTGAAAGTAAACACTGTTTCCATTGGTCTTTGATATGGCATCCTTCTGCATTCTCTCCTAACTGGTAGTCCAATTTGAATAATTTCTAAATACTCAAATTCTGTCTTTTTATATTACTTAGCGTCTGACAACAGAAAGCAAAATCCAAATAATCAATAAACTTCATAAGTTTTCCTTTACTATCATTGAAATATGTAGCATTTTCATTTTTTTTCTATTTAAAACATTCTCTTGTTTTTTGTCCTGTTGGCTATTAGCCCATTACTGTATTCCAGAGAAGGGAGATATTCAGGAGATATTCATAATTTAAATGTCTGAAATGTTATTTTCTATGTCAAAACAAAAAAACTAAGATGAATTTATGCTTAATAGAATTGCCCCAGCTGAAAGAACTATATAACTTTCAAACACTTTACTGTCCTACTAATTAAAACATACTCGAATAAGGAACAGTAAACCATTACTACATGATACTACTTTTTTAAACTTTATAAAGTATAAGTAATCTATGGGGAGTGGAGGTACAGTTTGATACCCCCCACATACACACAAAAATCTGATAGAAAAAGGCTATCCATAGAGAGAGATATTATTAAATCAATGCACAAATGGAAGAGACCATATATCCCATGACCGTGGACCACCGACTTTCTCATAGGTTAATCAGTGATAATGCCGCTGTAGTTAAAGAAATAGTGCATGATGGGAAGTTCATCAGGGGATGGCCAACCCCTCCTGGTAGCTCCCAAGGTGACCTCCTCTATTCCCCAGGCAACATTCTTTCAAATTTCAATTTACTGTTGCTGTATCTACACAAGTCATTGTTAACCATGTAACACCTTAACCATTGTTAAGGAGTCAGCAAAGTAAGCTTGCAGTCAACATCTGGCCCACCACCTGCCTTTGGAAATAAAGCTTATTGGAGCATGACCATGCCCATTTGTTTACCTACTACCTACACTGCTTTCTCAATGTGATGGCAGAGTTCAGCAGTGGTGACAGAGATCATATGCCCCACAAACCTGAAAATAGTTACTCTCTGGCCCTTTATAGGAAAAGTCTACTGATTGGAGTAGAATGCAGTTTTCCTCTTACAAAAATTTATTTTAGCTCTAAAGCAAAGCAAAACATTAAAGGCTTCCTTACTCTACCATGTGTCCAAAAAAGACCATACATTTGTGACAACAAAAGAAGCCAATGTGAGCTTGTAACAAGTTTCCACCGTTAGTAACTGAGCAGTAAGAACATTTGTTATAATTCAATATAAGAACTGTAATTTTTATCATTTATATTGGATGCTGGTAGAGCAGAGTTCTTTAAATAAAGATGCTTGAGTAGGTCTAACTTTTGTCAAGACAAAACATTCCAAGCCTTTGGAGGTATCCAGCACCAAAAATTCGTTATGTTCCATTTCACTCTAAATGATAAGTTTGTCTCCAAATTGACAGTTCAGAGGTTGTTATGTTGCAACTAATTTAAAGAATTGTGGGGAAATATCACTTACTTTTTGCTTAATCTCTTGAGATTTTCTACTAAGCACAGCATCAGGTTTGATAATAGCAATACTGTAGAGTTGATCTAGGGAAAAAAAATAGAAGAATTTCATTTTCTTGGCACAAAGTCTAGATAATGAAGGATTTGGAAATGTAGAAATGTAAATTATTAGAAATGTAAATTAGAAATGTAACTAGAAACTAGAAATGTAAATTATTAATGTCCAGTGAGTTTTTGTTCATTGACAGCTTTGTTGTTATTACAGCATTCCAACTACCAAAGAGTTTCTCGTTAGAATCAAAGTGCAGTTCCTATATTTGCATGCAGGAGAAACATTCACAAAAATTGGTGGTCCAGAGGCAAAAAAAAAAAAAAAAGAGTTAGTTATTTTAATATAATTCACATGCATTAAAATCACACCCACAATCCATCCAACTTAGTATCACTGATGAGTGGAGTTTCGACACAAGCAAACATAACAGACTGATGGATTTCATCTAGAGATTTATTTACACATTCTTATGATGAACTTTTAGTACATGATAGCCCACTGAGCACACTATTTGTCTCTGTTCCCTCCAAAGTATGAACGCACACTCATACATCTACACAGACAATCCAGGAGGAAAATTATTAACTGTAAAGTAAACTGGCATGTGGATCATTGAGAAAGAAATTATTTTCACAAGGTTTTGGAAGATGATGAAGGGTGAAATAAGAGGAAGCTACTGTCTAGTTAGTCACAAGGGACAGGAATCGCTGGTCCTGGGTAACCTCTGAAGGCTGCAGGCACAGAGACCAAAGGGAAGGCAAGGGGAGCAAAAAGGTTTGCTTGTTAATGACTGAGTCTAGTATTATCCAGTCAGTCCCTTATCAATAACATTGAGGTCACCACCAGCTTTTCTGGTCCTATAACTAGTGCTCTACCGAACATCCATGTACACAAATCCTTTGCTGTTACCCTGAAGGAAATTTACTTACCAACACTTTCACTGGGTGCTTCCCCATCATCATCCTCATCTGAGTCTACAAACGTAATTTCATGATACTGTGGAAGAGAAATGCAAGTAGAAGTTACAGTTTAATATGATAGGAAAAGAGTTTGTAGAAATTTTGTTCTAATAAATATTTATAATCCAAGGAATAGAGAGTAAAGTGGAAATGTGCCTACATATATCTAACACTACTTTTCCCCATCTTTCCACTGAAATAAAAAAAAGGAATGTTTAAAATGATTAGGATATTAAGACTATCAGAAATAATACATATGGAAACTGGTTAAAAACCAAAAACCTTAACACTTAAAAAGAGCACAAGGAATAAAATAAAAAAGAAGCAGAAATTAATAACAGAGCAATAAATTAGAGGCACCTGGGTGACTCAGTTGGTTGAGCATCGGCTCAGGTCATGATCTCAGTGTTGTGGGATCAAGCCCTACATTGGGTGGTGCTCAGCAAGGAGTGCTCAGTGCTCAGTAAGGAGTCTGCCTGAGATTGTCTCTCTCCCTCTCCTTTGCCCCTCCCCTTTATGCTCTCTCTCTTTTTCAAATAAATAAATAAATAGAAAGCAACAGATACATAACTATCATGTTAAAGATCAAAAGGCCATTCGATGAGTTTCAGGATCCAATCCTGACCATTACCCTTAGTAAACTAGAAACAGAAAAATACCTCCTTAACTTATAAAAAACTGTCTTGCTCAAAACAGTAACCAATTTTCTACTATAAAGTAAAACACCAGGAAGGATAGGAATGGGAGTCCCTTAATTTCTTGAGAAACCCTTAAAATGTTTCTGTGATTCTGTTTTAACTATCTGAAAGTTTTATTTATTTACATATATACATTTTTTGGCAAGCGAATGCATAATTTCAGAGTCTCGATGAATTAAAGACCCCAAAATGTATGGAAATGACTATACTGGAAGCTTTCATTCTTATTATAATCGGGAATAAGATATATACCAGCTGTAACTTCAAATTGATCTGACTTTATATTTGCTGGACATGTGCTGGCCAATAGAGCAGCCACTAACCACATAAGGCTATTTCAGCACTTGAAAATGAACTTTGTCCAAATTAAGATATGCAATAAGTGATAGCTCCACAGCACATTACGAAGATTTAGTATTAAAAAAATCATTGCAGAATACCTTATTTTTATACTGAGTACATATTTACATGGGAATCTTTTTAATATATAGGATTAAAAAATTAATTTCACTTTTTTTCTAAAAAAGAGAGAGGGAAATAAGCCATAAGAGACTCTTAACAGTAGAGAACAAATTGAGGGTTGATAGAGGGAGGTGGGTGCAGGATGGGCTAGATGAGTGATGGGCATTAAGGAAGGTACTTATTGTGATGAGCACTGGGTGCTATATGTAAGTGATGAATCACTGAATTCTACTCCTGAAACCAATATTACACTGTATGTTAACTAACTAGAATTTAAATAAATAATTGAAAAGAAAAAATAATAATAATAACTTCCCTTTTTTTCTTTGTTGCTTTTAACGTTATTAGTAGAATATTTTAAATTATGTATGTGACTCACAACAGGACTTGTACTTTTTTTACTATCAGACAGGGATGTGCTAGACCAGTCAATTAAATAAGAAAATTAAACAACAGAAGCATTCAACAAAATGGAATAGTATAAAATAAATATATTAATACATTAATATATTGTATTGTATTTAAATGCATTAATTATCATTATAATTATATTATTAATATATAATTATATATTATATATAATAATCATATTATTATACAGATAATATAATTATAATATATATTAATATATAAATATAATATATAATTAATAATATAAATATAATATATAATTAATATAGTACATTAATTATATATAATTAATATATTATATATAATATATATAAATAATATACTATAAATATCATAATTATATTAATTATATATAATTAATATACTATATTAATTACTAAATATTGTAAATGTATTAATTAACATTAATTAATTAATGTTAATTAATACATTAATTACAATATTGTATTGTAAATGTATTAATTAATACATTAATTATTTAATACATTAGTGTATTAATTAATACATTTCTTACCTTCACACAGGATATCATTCTGTAAAAACAATTCCACAGAACAACATAACCACAGAACAGAGTACACACAGAGAAAGGTACATAGAATATAGCAATTAAGAGTTTATGTTTAGGAGTTTTTCCGCCTGACATCATATTCTGGTTTCAACACCTACTAGCTATCTGTTTTGGGGGAAGTGACTTAACGTTTTTAAAGCCCTGTCTTATCATTTGTAACTATCTCATAAGATTTGGTTTTTTTAAAGATTTTATTTGACAGAGAGAGACACAGTAAGAGAGGGAACACAAGCAGGGGGAGAGGGAGAGGGAGAAGCAGGTTTCCCACTGAGCAGGGAGCCTGATGCAGGGCTTGATCCCAGGACCCTGGGATCATGACCTGAGCCAAAAGCAGATGCTTAACAACTGAGCCACCCAGATGCCCCATATCTCTTAAGATTTCTTGAGCTTCCCTTCAAGATGGCAACATAAAGGCTGAACTTAACTTCCTCCCATAAGCATACCAAATCTATAGCTCTATACAAAAAAAATTTCCCCTGAAAGAAATCCAGAGAAAGGTTGAGCAACTCCTACATGTCAGACAAACAAGGAAAAACAAAACGAAACGAAACGAAAGGAAACGAAACGAAACGAAACAAAACAAAACAAAACCCATATTGAAATGGGTAGGAGAATAGCAGAGTTTCAGACACAACTTGACTGTCAACTTCACTTTCACCACAATGACGCACAGTTGGGAGGGAAAAATCAGCATTTCCCTGAGGAGTGAAGGGTCTAGACTCACCCTATTACGTGCCAAATTTTAAGACTTCCATTTGAGAGTTAGGTACCCCAAATCCTTAGCTCTGAAAGCAACTGAGGCTTATGTCCATGAGTCCCAAGAGGCTAGAGTAACAAACAGTTCTTAATAGGCTGGTAAGGACGGGCTGTGGCTAACCCATCAGGGCTCAGTGCAGAGGCAGCTCACTGAAATGCCCAGTTTTTCTCTGAAAGAAGCCTATTTGAAACTCTTAAAAGCTGTAGCCTGCGAGGCAAGCTCCTAGATGAACACAGATCTAGGGGCTGACTGCAGTCCTGTCTGGAGACCAAGGAGGATGACAGTCACCTGGTGCCATCTTGACACCTTCCCTCTGCCCTGTTCTAGGTGGCTGATGTCCACATGAAGATGGCTTGAGTGCACATCTGGCACCCTACCCCAGCTTTTGTGGCTGCTCCCAAAAGACACGTCCCTTACAGCCTGACTATGGCGGCCATCAGAAGGGATGTTGTTGGGTTCAGTGCAACCAGCTATGTTTGGATAAACCATCCATACAGAAAATCAATAAGAAAACACTGGACTTAAACCATATGTTAGACCAGGTGGACTTAACATTTACAAAACATTCCACCCAGAAGCAGTAGAGCACACATTCTTCTCAAGTGCACATGGAACATCCTCCAGGATAGATCACATGTTAGGCCATATCGAGCATCTTTTTCACCACAACAGTATGAAACTAGAAACCAACTATAAGAAGAAAACTGAAAAATTTACAAATCTGTGAAGATTCAATAGGTTACTGAACAACCAGTGGGTCAAAGAAGAAATCAAAAGCGAAATTTAAAAATACCTGAAACAAATGAAAATGGAAATACTACATACCAAAACTTTTAAAGTGCAACAAGATTTCTAAGAGGGAAATTTATAGTGATAAATGCTTGCATTAAGAAAAAAAAGACCTCAAATATACAACCTAACTTTCCACTTTAAGAAGCTAGAAAAAGAGAACTAATGGAGTCAATGTCAATAGATGAAGGTAATAACATAGTTCAGAGGAGAGATAAATAAAATAGATACTACATACACAATAGAAAAAATCAATGAAACTCAGCTGGTTTTTTTAAAAAAAATGAAATGACATTTAGCTAGACTCTGAAGAAAAAAGAGGACTCAAATAAATAAATTAGAAATGCAAGAGGAAACATTAAAAAAGATACCACATGAATACAAAGGATCTTAAGAGACTACTATGACCAACTACGAAATCACTATCTCAAAAAGTTATGTGCGGGGGTGCCCGGTTGGCTTAGTCAGTTGGGCGTCCTGCTCTTGATTTCTGCTCAGGTCACGATTTCAGGGTCATGGGATAGAGCCCCGCACTGGGCTCGACGCAGCTGACATGAGGACTGCTTGGGATTCTTTCTCTCCTTCTGCCCCTCCCCTGTCTCTGTCTCTCTCTCAAAAAAAAAAAAAAAAAAGTTGTGTGCATATCCATGTTCCCTGTAGGATTATTCACAATAGCCAAAATATACAGACAACCTAAATGTCCATCAATGGATGAATGGATATAGACAAGGTGGCATATATACACAATGGAATATTACTCAGACCTAAAAAAGAAGGAAATCCTACTATTTGTGACAACATGAATGGACCTTAAGGGAACTATGCTAAACGAAATCAGTCAGACAGAGAAAGACAAATACTATACGATCTCACTTATATGTGGAATCTAAAAAAAAAAACTAAACTAAACTAAACTCATAAAAAAGTACAGAATGGCGGTTACCAGAGGTAGAGGCAGGGAAGTGGGGGAACTGGGTAAAGGTGCCCAAAGGTACAAAACTCCAGTTATAAGATAATAAGTTCCGACAGTATAACATACAGCATGGTGACTATATATAATAATACTGTACAGTTTACTTGGAAGTTGCTAAGAGAGTAGATCTTGAAAGTCCTTGTCACAATAACAAAAAAATTGTTAACTATGGAAGGTGACAGATGTTAAACTTAGTGATCATTTCACAATATGTACAGATCATTATGTCATACACTTTCAATTAATACAATGTTATTTGTCAGTTATGTCTCAATAAAACTAGGAAGGAAGTATTTCTGTCTCAATTAAATGAGGAGATCTCTTTGAAAATCTTGGCAAACATCAGCTCCTCAGTAATTCCAAGTTATTACAATTTTCACAAACAAGTAGGGATGGGGTGAGGGGGATGGCGGTGAGAAGGAGACAGAGACAGAGAGCAGGAAAGAGAGAAGATTCCCTGACAAATAAGAAAACCTGAAAAGCAAAGAAAAATGTCCTTGGGTGAGAAAAATCACTATTATAAATGTAAATTCCCCAAATGTTCATTTTTTTCTTAACACTCAACTCAAAAAGTACTTTGTGCATATTATGGATATTAGCACATTGACATAAAGTATAAGAACTTTTCCCAGTTTGCTATTTTCCTTTTACTAATTTTAGGGTGCACTTTAAGGTTTTAAATAATCAAATCTATCAACTTTTCCTCTTTTGATATCTCTGTGTTATGTTTACAATGCCTTCCTCAATCTATAGTAATACAAACATTCATCAGTATTTTCTTCTAATACTTTCATGCTTTGTTTCTTCATATTTGGCTCTTTAATTCATCTGTAATTTATGTATATGATATGAGAAAATGATATAAATTTCTTATGCAAATAGTTAACCCAATATTCCTTCCTAAGCCTGTTTATCAAATTTTTTATGCTTTCCTGATTTAAACTGAAACTTTTTATAGCAAATACTTAATACAAGCTTGAACCTATACCTTCTCCTTTCTATTTTTCAGTATTTCTTGCCTTGTCTCTACATTCCACTTTTTAAATTCATACTTTCCATTTCTGCTCTTGTGGTTGGTTTGGCTTGCATAGATGTATTGTTTGTGTGTATGTACTGTGTGTGTGGAGGTATTGTGTGTGTGTGTACATGAACACATGTGCGAGCTCAAGCGTGTTCATTTCAATAACACCGGTAGCTCTTCCTTAACTGCCTGTATTTCTGATCACTTCCCTCTGTGGCTTCCTTTCTCATACTGTTATGTTCATACCTCCACATGCTTTGTAGTTTCTTGATTTTTAGTTTTTCTTTCATTACATAAATGATACACTTCACATGCAGGATCTTAATCGAAGTATTCTCACAAAGTGATGTCTTGTTTTCATCTGTTTATCTTGGTCCTCTTTCCATATCAGTAAGTACAGAGCCAGAGCACACTAAATAATATTCGACTGTATGGATTTGCATAATTTATGACAAAATTATGGACATTTTATGGAACTTATTCAGCAATGCTCGACATTGAAAGATTTTTAATGATTTATTTGAGAGAGCGAGAGCGAGGGGGGAGGGGGAAAGGGAGAGGGAAAAGCAGGCTCCCTGGCTGATTCCAAAACTCTGAGATCATGACCTAGACTGAAGACAGATGCTTAACCAACTGAGACACTCAGGCACCTGAGGGGTGGCTCAACATTTAGATTCATACCAATTTTTTAATAACAGACAACACTATAAATGTTCTTTTCTGTATTTGTCTTATTATCTTTGTTGGGAAAATTATTGGAGTGTAATTGTTCAGTCAAAGGATACATGAGTTTTTTAAGGCTTTTGATTCATATTGCCAAAATACCTCCCAGAAAGTCTGTATTATTTAGACACCTAGATGGTTATAAAACTTGGGAAATTCAACGAAAAAGATGTAATGCATTTTTTTAAGAATAAAATAGTAAAGTATTACCTGAGGGCGAAGCATTTCACCTGCTGCAATTTTCTTCTCCTCATCGACCAAGTTAATAATTTTTTGATTAACAAGTGGTGCATTTGCACCGTGGATCTTTGCAATAATTTTGCCATCCTATATGGGAAAAGAAAGCATGAAGGAAACTTCCATTTTTAGGAAAAATCTGGTATTCAACTTGACAAAGTCACTCCACCCAGCCCCACACCCCCCTAATCCTTTCTAGCTATTATAATTAGCCATTTTAAAATAAAGTATTAGTGATGGGAAAGTGTGTCTTAATTTGAAAAACCCAGCTTTTTGAATTCTCCCTCCATAATGTCTGTTTTCCTACAACCAAAGGCAAAGCATCCCTGCATTACATTTGATGGTTCTATACAGGCCGCCCAATATTACCTTCCCTAATTATTTTTGACACTATGCCCCCTTTTGTCCATCTTTCAACACATATTTACAAAAAAACCTGTTTACTGGCACAGTTCCAGACATGATGGTATGGAACAGCAATCCTGGCATGTGGCCTAATTAAATTACAAAAAAGGAGAAAAAAAAAACAAACAAACGCAGACAAACATATGTAATACAACAACCTTGATAAGTACCACCAAGCACAAAGCACCCAGGGCTTCTACAAGAATCTGTCCTGGTCAAGGAGATCAGCAAAGTTGCTTATCAATATCAGGAAGGGATTCTTCAGTTAAAAAATGTAGGACGGGTAAGGGATAACAAGGCAAAGTGGAGAAGAAAGAGCATTCCAGGCAAAAGGAATAGAGATGCAACAGTCCCGAGGCCGGAAGGGAACATGGCAAATGAGAAGACCAGCCAAGAAAGTGATGGGATGCGTGGTATGAGATGAAGCCTAACAGCGAGTGGGAGCCAGACCATGCAGAGGCTTGTGCATGGTCTTAGAACCACACAGCTTTTAACGTAAGTGCAGTGGGAAGCATTAGGCATGTTTAAACAGAGGCAGTGACCACAATTTGAACCGTTAATTGTTAAAGCTCATTTCAGGGCACCTGGGTGGCTCAGTTAGTTAAGCACCTGCCTTTGGCTCAGGTCATGATCCTGGAACCTGGGGACTGAGTGCCGTGTGGGGCTCCCTGCTCAGCGGGGATTCCGCTTCTCCCTCTGACCCTCCCCCTTCTCATGCTCTCTCTCCTTCTCTGTCACAAATAAGTAAATAAAAATCTTAAAAAAATAAATAATGATCATTTCATCTACCATGTTTAGAAAAAGTTAGAAGGGAGAAGACGTTTGTATGCAAATCAGGGGCTATCCTAGAGATGACGTTGAGAGAGATAGTTGCTCAGTCCGTGGTACTAGTGATGGAGATTGAAAGAATGGAAAGACACAGATGCGTGTGAGAAAGACTTGGGTGGTAAAATGGACAAGTCCAAGGTCTGGAGTGGATTTGGTGCGATGTACAGAGATGTCACTAAGCTGAGTTTTCTGTTTCTGTCAAGAAAGTGGATAAGTTAAGATAGTAATCATCCCATGTGATGACACTTAGAAGACCACATTTCCAACAGGGGGTTGGGGGTCTGGTATTGGACCAGTCCTTTGTGAATAACCCTTCAGACAACAGAGCGAAAGTCAAAGCACCAGCTGGGTACACAAGTCTGGAGCTCAAAGTATAGGAGTTAGCAGAAGATATAAATTTGAGTTCTTGATACATAGGTGGTGACAACTGAAACAGTGTGGAAGAAATTTTCTAAGGAGGGTGTATAGCATGATAAGATAAATATTTAAGGGCTGGATAAAGAAAGATAAACCTGTAAAGGAGATGGAAGGGAATAACATCTAGGTAAGCAAAAGCGAAACCAAATAATGAACCAAAAGTACCAATATTTCAGAAAAGAGGGCATGGCCACCACATTAAATACACTTGAGAGGTACAGAATGATGGGCCTAAAAGTGGCCATATATGTAACAACAGGTTGGTAATTGGGTACACTAGCAACAACAAATTTGCTTGAATAATCAGACAGAAGGCAGATGGAATGGGTTGAGGCATTAATGGGATGTGAAAAAAATGGAGTAAAAATAAATATTCAAACTCTTCTGTGAAATTTAGCTGTGAGATAAAGGAGAGAGATGGGTAGTAGCTGGAGAGAGGCTTGGCATTAAAAAAAAAAAAAGCATTATTTTTTTACTCGAAAATAGTTCATCACCTTCAAAGGGCAATGAGAAGGATCCAGCTGAGAAAGGTTTAAATAAATACTGCCACTCTAGTTACCATTTCCCACCAAAAGAAACCTTCCAACAATTCTGGGGACTTTCTAATGTCTCTTGAAAAAACCCCTTCCTGCTGAAACTTGCTGGAATGAATTTGTTGTCAGCTAAGTGTGCAAGCAATACAAAAAGCTGCTGTGGGAATATCTGTATAAACAAGCGATGGGCTTGGTGGTGGTTTTGTGGGCACAGACTGATTCTTAGATGAAGGTTATGGAGCAAAGTCTGAGGCATGACTGTGCAAGCAACAGTCTGGCTGTTGTGCCCTGGAGGAAAGTTCATTGGCAGCAGAAGTCAGGATTGAGAGGCCAGGATGTAGGTGGGTTGCCAGGGTCCCCAGGGGGATGGCAGGACAGGGGTTTTGAAAGGGGTTTGAGCCCACATGCCAAAGTCCTCAGTCATCGATAGGATTGATCTGAAGACCAGTAAATGACAGGGGTGAGGTGGGGGAGAGAAGGAGGTATAGCCAAATAGCTAAGTTAGCAGGAAGAAGACCTCTAATTAGCAAGAAAAAGAAAGTTACTGAAGTAAGAAGAAATAAAGGGAATATCAATTCTACTCCTGGCCTCAAGACATATAATCTGAGAAAACAGTCACCACTCTGGGCTGCAAAGAAGTATGTTCTAAGTAAGGAGACAGATTTAAGAAAAGTCAAGGAAATGGAGTAAAGGCAAAAAGCCATGATGAAAGATCTTTGAAAGTGTGCTAATTGCTCATTTCAATTACAGAGGTCATACAGTGAAAGGGTTTGCAAGGTGGTCAATTGGGAGAATTGGTCAGGAAAAGAATATTCTAAGCATGAGAAAGATGAACAATGCAGGGCTGGGAGGAAGGGTGGACCTACAGTTCAGGCACTGATTGCAGATAAGACAACTCGGACCAGATGGTCTAGTTAAGGAGGATGGGGATGGTCTCCTGATCAGAGCTGACCAACCGGGCAGGGTGATGGTGGTCCCAGAGCTCCAGACTCTACATGACGGTCCCCCTGCCCCATCTCTCTTCCTCAGTCCCATGCTTCTAACTGCTACTGCTACTAGTCTCCTCACTGTTCCTAATATTAGTCCACCAAGCCTATTTTTGGGTGTTACTCACTCTGGTTCCTTAAACTATGTCTAGGCCAAGGGTCAGCAAACAATGACCCAGCACAGAGACTATATTTTGGCAAAGTTGAAAACGCTATCTGGCCCTTTATCGAAAGAGCTGGCTGATCTCTCACCTAAATCACCAAATCCTACATGTTGAACTGAGGGAAAAATCTGCAATGCAATTTTTTTTTAAAAAATTTATTTATTTATTTATTAGGAAAGAGAGAGAGTGAGAGAGAGCATGAGAAGGGAGAAGGTCAGAGAAGCGGATTCCCCATGGAGCTGGGAGCCCGATGTGGGACTCGATCTCGAGACTCCGGGATCATGACCTGAGCTGAAGGCAGTTGCTTAACCAACTGAGCCACCCAGGCGCCCATGCAATGCAATTTTTAAAATTCAATTAACTCAGTAATTTAATTCCTTGAAATTGTTATGAAATTATTATTTCACAGAAGAAAAAGTTCCAGCCAAGAAGTGTTTTTAAAATAATGATTTCTAGGGACGCCTGGGTAACTCAGTCAGTTAAGCATCTGCCTTTGGCTTGGGCCATGATCTCAGGGTCCTAGGATCGAGTCATGGATTGGGCTCCCTGCTGCTCCCCCTACTTGTGTTCTCTCTCTCTGACAAAGAGATAAAAATAATAATCCAAGTATCTGATAGTAGAGGAAGAGTCCATGTCCTCTCTGGGAAGCCTTTCCTTACTATACCTGACTCTCTAGCTCTGTAGCAGCTACCCTCTATGTCACATAGCTTTGAACTGTAAATATTCTCCTTCTGGAAAATAGCACTTATTATGTCTTCCTGATTATGAAGGCTGTATATTCATCACAGAATTTTGGGAAAATATAAAAAAAGTAAGAAAGAAAGAAAAAACTTAACTACTACATCTTTCCCCCATATATAGAAAGCTACTACTGATAATCTGGGAACTGCTCTTCCTGTCTTCTTTCTACACATTTGTATATGCAGAAACAGGAGGAACATACATTACAAAATAGCGATCGGACAGATATGTCTTTGTATTAGTATACATGAATACTTAGAACCAATTCTCTGCTATTGGGTATCGAAGAATTTTCTAATTTTTCACTCCTGTAAATAACAATTCATCACACAAATCTCTGATTATTTTCTCAGGAAAGCTAAATACTATTATCTTATTTTTCTTTTCTCTGATCAACTCAGTGTGTGGTTGTCTAGCCTCCTCAACCCATTACATGCTCCCAGAAGTCAAGTTATAAAATATATTAATATACAAGCAAAGATAAGGCAAAAGAAATCTATGATTACTACAATCAGAAAATAGTTCCATGGTAATTTTACAATGCTACTTGCTATTTAACCATAAATTAGAATCTGATAATATATATGAGGTGATAAATATTATACTTACAACACAAAAGAGAAAAACAGGTTCACATTTATCTCTAAATGGCTGCAAAGTCACAATGTTGTCAGCTTCTGCCTGAAAAAATATAAATATTTCATATAATAATAGAAGAAACTATATCCAGGTCACTATATACACTATGTTGAAAAAATGCAGATCATGCAAATTTTTTATTTTTATGTTTACTACAGCATTTTATGAGTATGTTATAGTTGTTCTAAGGATCCAATTGCATACACTGGCAATTCAGGCCATGCATCATTTTGCCTTAATCTTAATTCTCACCAGTCACCTTTGTGGTACCAACCTGCAATTAAACTTACCTACTTCTGGCTTCCGATACAACACCCACACTTTCCTCCCTCCTTACCTGCTCTTGCCCTTCCTTTTCCAACCCAGGTCAAGTGTCCCTCCACCAAGAACTATCTTGCTCCCTCCTGCAGTATATCCTCTCCTGCTCCACATGGAACTTTACTGCCCTTCCTTCGGGGACTCCATTGTCCCTTTCAGTATCCTACCATCATCATACAGGACTATCTCACTTTCTTTTTTTTTTAAGTGGAGCTTAATGCATGACTTAATCAACATGGAGCTTGAATGCACGACCCTGAGATCAAGACCTGAGCTGAGATCGAGAGTTGGACACTTAGCCAACTGAGCCACCCAGGCAAGGTGCCCCCCATCTCACTTCTTGTGATCAGATTTATGATGTTTCATATTGCCCTTTACATGTCACCCTCCTGCATCAGTCATGGGGCCATACTTATATAAAAATTTGATAGAAAGTAAGCTCCAAAGAAATAAAATTAAAATTTAAAAAAGGAGCTTACTAAGCTTCCTAAGTGCTTCTTGAATTAAGTGTCTTTTTTTTTTTAATGTTTGTAAATTTCTTAATTTTTTTTCACAAATTTCAAGTTGTCCTGGTGGGAGCTAAGATGGCAGAGTAGTAGGCAGACCCTAGGTTTGCCTCATCCCTTGAACACAGCCAGATAAATATCAAATCATCCTGAATATCCAAGAAATCTAGCTGAGGACTGATAGAACAAACTGCACAACTAGGGAGAAAGAGAGGAGGCCACACCGCAGAAGGTAGGAGGTACGGAGATGTGGTTTGGGGGAGAAACTCTGAACAAGATCCATAGGTGCTGCAGAGGGGAGGGAGCCCTGGTCTTGGAGAGAAGAGAAAGAGACAAAAGAGCACACAGGGGGTCACACAGGGAGAACATTTCCCCAAAGCCATTGACTGAGAAATGAGAGAAGCTGATTTTTGTGAGTTTTACAACCAGGAGGGCTCGGAGACTGGAGTTTTAGAGGTCCAGGCTGTGGCTGGAATAGAGCCTGAGGGCGTTGCAGTTTTCCTGCAGAGAAGGCATGCAGGTAACCCAGGGACTCACAGCAAGATCTGTGGATCACCTGAGACACTGGGAGAGATCGATTCCCCTTCTTGGAGTACATCTGGAAGAGATGGCATTGCCTCTTCCGGGACAAAAGAACCAGCAGGCACAATTTCCCTCCCCTGCCCATCAGCATAGGTGTGGAGACACCTGCTGAGGGCAGCTAATGTGGACACTAGCTCTTCTGTGTGCTTTGCCCCAAGCCCCAGGCTCGTGAGCCCTTCTGGGTCAAACCATAACTCCCAGGGCGGCAAGACCCTCCCCTAGAAGTCTAGTGCAGGTCCCCGCCACACCATGTCCCTAAAGTTTGGAGTTTTAAAACAGCCAGCCTGGTTGGGATAGAACCCAAAGTGCACTGCACTGGTCCAAGCAGGCAAGCAACCCAAACACAGTGTAAGCAGTGATTTGAAAAACACCCAGGACACACAGAAGGAAATTATCACTCTTCTGGGAGGGATTCCCTGACAGCAGTGAGCAAACTCCCCTCCACAGGGACAAAGGAGATGGCTAGGTCCCCTGTCCCTCAGAATAACCCAGCATCAGTAACAGCACAGCACTAACACTGGCTGCCTAAATTGCTTACACCCAGCCCCTCCACCCTGCCCTCTGCTGCTACTGCTTTCTTGAGCAAGTGTGCTTGAGAACAAGAGCAGCTGGCCCCTCTCCCAGAAGACCAGCACAGCCCCCCTACACACACACCACTACTGACCACACAGTTCTGCAAAGCTTCAGCTCCAGTGGAAACAACTCAGGTCTCTTTTAACAAGCCTACCAGAGCACACCTAGTTTAAACTCACCACACTCTGACCAAGATCCAAATACTTCCCACTGCAGGCTAGGAGAGCCTCTGCAGACAGGTGACCTGAGGGAAAGAGCAGCCATAATACAATAGCTGAGTGCACACAGTATATACCAGAGACACTTCCTG
The DNA here is from genome assembly GCA_028533885.1 of Nasua narica. Classification (NCBI taxonomy): domain Eukaryota; kingdom Metazoa; phylum Chordata; class Mammalia; order Carnivora; family Procyonidae; genus Nasua; species Nasua narica. The sequence goes on from CM052806.1 coordinate 11,797,960, forward strand.
AGGCACCAGTCCTGAACACTGTATGACCTCTTCTTCATAAAGCCATTACTCCCAGGGGCAGGAAACAAAACGAGCTTTTCTAACACACAGAAGACAGAAACCTAGACAAAATGTCAGGACAGAGTAATTTATCCCAAGAGAAAGAAGAAAAGGTCACAGTTAAGGATCTAATTGAAACAGGTGTAAGCAATATGCCTGACCCACAATTTAAAGCAACAATCATAAGGGTACTAGCTGGCCTTGAGAAAAGCAGAGAGGACATCAGGGAGTCCCTTACCACAGAGATAAAAGAGCTTAAAACCAATCAGGCCAAAATGATGAACTCAAGAACTGAGATTCAAAACTGACTGGATGTAATGACCACAAGGATAGAAGAAGCAGAGGAATGAATAAATGATACAGAGGATAGAATTATGGAAAATAATGAAGCTGATCAAAAGAGGGAAAGAAAAATCTTGGATCAAGGAAGTAGACTTAGGGAACTCAGTGACTCCATGAAAAATAATACCAGTCATACTAAAGCGGTCCCAGAAGAAGAAGACAGAAGGGGGCAGAAGGTTTACCTGAGTAATAATAGTTGAAAATATCCATAAAAAATCTGGGGATGGATACAGACTTACAGATCCAGGAGGCAGACAGAACTCCCATCAAAATCAATGAAAGTAACCCAACACCAAGACATATTATAGTTCAATCTGCAAAATATAGAGATAAAGAAAAAAGTCCTGAAAGCAGCAAGACAAAAGAAGTCCCTAACTTATAAGGGAAGACAAAAAAAAAAGTTAGCAGCAGATCTCTCCACAGAAATTTGTCAGGCCAGAATAATGTGGCATGATATACACAATGTGCTGCATGAGAAAAATCTGAAGCCAAGAATATACTATCCAGCAAGATTATCAATCAGAATAGAAGGAGAGATAGAGTTTCCGGATGAATGAAACCTAAAGGAGTTCGTGACCACTAAATCAGCCCTGCAAGAAATATTAAAGGGGACTCTTTGAGTAGGGAAGAAAGACAGAAAACAACAAAGACAAAGGAAAACAGGAAATTTTCAGAAACAAGAACAAAACAAATAACAAAATGGCACTAAATTCACATCCATTAATAATTACTCTGAATGCAAATGAACTAAACGTTCCAATCAAAAGCAATAGAGTGTCAGAATGGATAAAAAACAAGCCCCATCAATATGCTGCTTACAAGTACTCATATTAGACCTAAAGACACCGGTAGGTGGAAAGTGAGGAGATGGAGAACCATCTATCATGTTAATGGAAGTCAAAAGAAAGCCAAAGTAGCAATACTTCTATCAGACAAACTAGATTTTAATCCAAAGACTGTAGTAGGAAAGGACACTATAGCATAATAAAGGGGTCTATCCAACAGGAAGATGTAACAATTATAAATATTCATGCTCCTAATTTGGGAGAAGCCAATTCTGCCAACCAATTAATAACCAAAGTAAAGAAACACATTGACAATAATACAATTAACAGCAGGGGACTTTAATACCCCACTCACAGTAATGGACAGATTATCTAAGCAGAAGATCAAGAAAACAAGGGCTTTGAATGACACACTGGACCAGATGGACTTCACAGATATAGTCAAAACGTTTCATCCTAAAATAGCAGAATACACATTCCTTTCATGTGCACATGGGACATTCTCCAGAATAGATTACATAGCAGGTCACAAATCAGGCCTCAGCAAGCACAAAATGATTGAGATCATACAGTGCATATTTTCTGACCACAACACTGTGAAACTTGAAGTCAAGCCCAAGAAAAAATTTGGAAAGATGACAAATACATGGAGGTTTAAGATCATTCTACTATAAAATGAATGGCTTAACCAGAAAATTAAAGAAGAAATTAAAAAATACATGGAAGCAAATGAAAATGAAAACATGATGGTCCAAAACCTTTGGGATGTAGCAAAAGAGGTCATTAAAAGGAAATACATAGTACTTACAGACTACCTCACGAAGCAAGAAAAATCTCAAGTACACAACCCAACTTTATACCTAAAGGAGCCAGAAAAAGAACAAGAAATAAAGCCTATAGTCAGTAGAAGAAGGGAAATAATAAAGAAGAGAGCAGAAATAAACGTTATAGAAACAAACAAACAAAAACCAGTAGAACAGATCAATGAAACCAGGAGCTAATTCTTTGAAAAAATTATAAAATTGATAAAACCCTTAGCTAGATTCATCAAAAAGAAAAGAGAAAGGACTCAATAAAATAATGAATGAGAGAAGAGAAATCACAACCAACACCACAGAAATACAAACAATCATAAGAGAATATTATGAAAAATTATATGCCAACATATCAGGCAATCTGGAAGAAATGGATAAATTCCTAGAAACATACAAACTATCAAAACTGAAACAGGAAGAAATAGAAAACTTGAACAGACCAGACCCATAACCAGCAAAGAAATTGAATCAGTAATCAAAAATCTCCCAACAAACGAAATTCCAAGGACAGATGTCTTCACAGGGGATTCTACCAAACATTTAAAGAAGAGTTAATACTATTCTTCTTAAACTATTCCAAAAAACAGAAACAAAAGGAAAACTTCCAAAATCATTCTATGAGGCCAGCATTACCTGATTCCAAAACCAGACAAAGACCCCATTAAAAAAGAGAACTCAGGCGAATATCCCTGATGAACATGTATGCAAAATTTCTCAACAAAATACTAGCAAATTGAATTAATAGTACATTAAAAGAATATCACAATCAAATTGGATTTATTCCTGGGTTGCAAGGGTGGTTCAATATTCACAAATCAATCAACGTGATACACCACATTAATAAAAGCAATCAACGTGATACACATTAACAAAAGAACGGATAAGAATCATATCACTCTCTTGATAGATGCAGAAAAAGCATTTGACAAAGCATTTTATTCTTGATAAAAACCCCCAATAAAGTAGGGATAAAGGCCTGTAAAAATCATAAAGACCAGGGCACCTGGGTGGTTCCATTTGTTAATCCTCTGTCTTCTGCTCAGGTCATGATCCCACGGTCCTGGGATCAAGCCTTGCAGTGGGCTCCCTGTTCAGCAGGGAGTCTGCTTCTCCCTGTCCTCCTGCTCTCTCTTGCTCTCTCGCTCTCTCTCTCAAATAAAAAAATAAAATCTTTTTAAAAAATCATTAAGGTCATATACAAAAAAAAAAAAAAAAAACCCACAGCTAATATCTTCAATGGGGAAAAGCTGAGAGCTTTTCTTCTATGGTCAAGAACAAGACAGAGATGTCCACTCTTACCACCATTATTTAACATAGCATTGAAAGTCATAACTTCAGCAATCAGACAACAAAAAGAAATAAAAGTCATCCAAATTGGCAAGAAAGAAGTCAAATTTTAACTGTTCACAGATGACATAATGCTCTAATAAAAAAATCCCAAAAGACACAACCAAAAAATTGCTAGAACTGATGCGCATTCAGTAATGTCACAGAATACAAAATCAATGTACAGAAATCTATATTTTGCATTTCTATACACCAACAATGAAACAGCAGAAAGTGAAATCAAGGAATTGATCCTATTTCAATTGCACCAAAAACCATAACATACCTAGGAATAGACCTAACCAAAGAGGTAAAAGATATGTATTCTGAAAACTATAGAATACTTATGAAAGAAATTAAAGGTGACACAAAGAAATGGAAAAACATTCCATGCTCGTAGATTGGAAAAACAAATGTTGTTAAAATGTCTCTACCCCCCAAAGCAATCTATACATTTAATGCAATCTATCAAAATACCACCAGCATTTTTCACAGAGCTAAAAACAAACAATCCTAAAATTTGTATGGAACCACAACAAAAGACCCCAAATAGCCAAAGCAATCTTGAAAAGAAAATCAAAGCTGGAGGCATCACAATTCCAGACTTCACATTATATTACAAAGCTGTAGTGATCAAGACAGTATGGTGCTGGCACAAAAACAGACAAAGATCAATGGAACAGAACAGAAAACCCAGAAATGGACCCACAACTCTAAGGTCAACTAATCTTCAACAAAGCAGGAAAGAATATCTGATGGAAAAAAGTCTCTTCAACAAATGGTGTTGGGAAAACAGGACAGCAACATGCAAAAGAATGAGACTGGACCACTTTCTTATACCATACACAAAAATAAATTCAAAATGGATGAAAGACAGGAAATCATCAAAATCATAGAGAAGAACACAGGCAGCAACCTCTTTGACATTGTTTATGGCATCTTCTTATACATCTCCAGAGGCAAGAGAAACAAAAGCAAAAATGAACTATTGGAACTTCATCAAAATAAAAAGCTTCTGTACAGTAAATGAAACAATCATCAAAACTAAAAGTTAACCTAAGGAATGGGAGAAGATATTTGCAAATGACATATCTGTTAAAGGGCTAGTATCCAAAATCTATAAAGAACTTACCAAACTTAACATCCAAAAAACATATAATCCAGTAAAGACATGGGCAGAAGATATGAATAGATATTTCTGCAAAGAAAACATACACATGGGCCAATAGTTTTTATATTGATGAAGTTCCAATAGTTCATTTTTGCTTTTGTTTCTCTTGTCTCTGGAGTTGTATAAGAAGATGCAATAACGAATGTCAATATGAAAAGAAGCTCAATATCATTCATCATCAAGGAAATAAAAATCAAAACCACAATGAGCTATCACCTCATACCTGTCAGAATGGCTAAAATTGACAACACAGAAAACAACAGATGTTGGAGAGGATGTGGAGAAAGGGGAACTCTCTTACACCGTTGGTGGGAATGCAAACTGGGCAGCCACTCTGGAAAACAGCATGGAGGGTCCTAAAAAGTTAAAACTAGAAATACCCAACAATTCAGCAATGTACTACTAGGTACTTACCCAAAGGATACAAAAATACTGATATGAAGGAATACATGCACGCCAGTTTTATAGCAGTATTATCAACAATAGCCAAATTCTGGAAAGAGCCAACTGTCCATCAACCAGTAAATAGATAAAGAATTATATATATGGGAGGGGGGCAAGATGGCGGAGAAGTAAGAGATCCTGCAGCAACCGGCCCCCAAAAGTGAGCTGGAAATCTACCAGAACACGCTGAACACCCATGAAATCACCCTGAGGAGAAAGATTTCTCACTCCGGGATCTCTCTGAGAGCAGAAGACAGCAGTGGAGAGGTAAAAGCAAAGTGGGAACACTGGAACTGATATCGGAGGATAAACAAAAGGGGGAGGGAGCCACCAGAAGCTAACCAAAGACAGTAATACCCCAAAGGAAAGTGCCTGGTGGCGGGGGACCAGCATTAACGTAGAGCCCGTTAAAAACACTTAAAAAGGGCAAAAAGTTTGGAGGAGTAACTAGTGGAAGGGGGTGGTCACGGGCACTGGCGCTTGGACCCACTCTCCCAGGAAGGAGCGCCCCAAAGTGAGACTCGTGGGGGTATCCAGTCCTCGGTTCCTGAACCTGCAGATTTCCGCTCTCTGCAACAACCTGTGGGCTGGGCCCGCACCTGCAAGCGCCTTTTTGAGAGTCTGCGGTGATTCACGAGCTGCAGTTTTTCCCGGTGTGCGCCAGCCACCGCGACATTCCGGCGCACTGCAGAGCTTGAGTGATCCCCGCCAGCTGCAGAGAGAATGCGGTCAAGCAGCCTAACCTCCCAGGCGCCCCTCAAGGAGCCGCAGAAAGGCAGCTGGGGTCGTGACTTTCCTGGCCCGCCACAGGCCTCCTGGGTCCACA
>CM052806.1:11804207-11828257 GCA_028533885.1 Nasua narica
TGAAATAAGTCAAGCAGATAGAGGCAATTATCTTATGGTCTCACTTACGTGTGGAGTATAAAGAAAATCATGGAGGACATTGTGAGAAGGAAGGGAAGGGCGAATGGGGGGAAATCGGAGGGGGTGATGAACCAGGAGAGACTGTGGACTCTGAGCAACAAACAGGGTTTTGGAGGGGAGGGGGTGGGGGGGGTTAGCCTGGTGGTGGGTATCGAGAGGGGCATATACTGCATGGAGCACTGGGTGTGGTGCATGAACAATCAATCTTGTAACACTGAAAAATTAAAATAAATTTGGGGAGAAAAAAAAATAAGTTATATATATAAAGGAATATTAGTTGGCCATTAAAAAGAATGAAATCTTGGGGTGCCTGAGTGGCTCAGTTGGTTGAATGTCTGACCTTTGGTTCAGGTCATGATCCAGGGTCCTGGGATCAAGCCCTGAATGGGGCTCCCTGCTCAGTGGGGATCTGCTACTTCCTCTCCCTCTGCCGCTACCCACCCCCCTTGTTTGTGCCCTTGCTCTCAAATAAATCTTTTAAAAAAGAATGAAATATTGCCATTTGCAACAACATTTATGGAGGTAGAGAGTATTTTTTTAAGATGTTTATTTATTTATTTGAGAAGGAGAATGAGAGAGAGCAGTGAGGCGGAGAGGGGCCAAAGGAGAGAGAGAATCTCAAGTAGACTCCCATTGAGAGCAGAGCCCAACTCTGGCTGAATCTTACGAACCTGAGATCATGACCTGAGCTGAAATCAAGAGTCAGATACTTAACAAACTGAGCCACCCAGGCGCCCCAGAATGAGAGTATTTTGCTAAGCGAAGTCAGTTAGTCAAAGACAAATACCGTATGATTTCACTCATATGTGGAATTTAAGAAACAAAACAGATGAACATAGGTGGAGAAAAGAGAGGCAAACCATAAAATAGGCTCTTAACTATAGAGAACAAACTGAGGGTTGCTGGAGGGTTGGGCTAGATAGGTGATGGGTATTAAGGAGGGTACTTGTGAACACCAGGTGTTGTGTAACAACAATCAGTAAATCCTACACTTGAAATTATATATTACACTGTATGTTAACTAAAATTTCTTTTCTTTTCTTTTTTAAGATTTTATTTATTTGAGAGAGAGAGAGAGCGCGCACAGAGGGAGAGTGAGAGGGATAAGCAGACTCTCTGCTGAGTGGAGAGTCCAATGTGGGGCTTGATCCTAGGACCCTGAGATCATGACCTGAGCCAAAGGCACTTAACACTTAATTGACTGTGCCAACTCAGAGCCCCAACTAACTAGAATTTATATAAGAACTTGGAGGGAAAAATTTCAAGTTGTCCTATATCGATTATAAACAATTATATACTTAATAATAGTGTATTCCTCAATATTAATATAGCATCCTTTGGGCCAGCTACCAGAATGAGATTATTTGGTGGGGTCTTCTTTAAGAGATGATTTTCACAACCTAAGGCAATGGTTTTCAAACTGGGATTTCTAGAGGTAACCATTGTAAGGAAGCCAAGAGAGGGTCCCTCAGCCCTGTCAGCCAGAGGAGCTGTGTTGTAATCTCTCTCTCTCTCTTTTTAGCATATTGGATTCTACATGACTTTCTTTTCTTTCTCTTTTTTTTTTCCAAGCTTCCATAGTTTAGAAAAAAAAAAAGTAAGGAGGTAAAAGGTACTAATTTATAATATTAAAGGACATGAGTTAAAGAACATATTTAAAAGTTGCCAGGAGGCAAGATGGCGAAGTAGGAGATCCTGTTGCAACCTGTCCCCAAAAGTGAGCTGGATATCTACCAGAACACGCTGAACACCCATGAAATCACCCTGAGGAGCAAGATTTCTCACTTCTGGATCTCTACGAGAGCAGAAGACAGCAGTGGAGAGGTAAAGCAAAGTGGGAAAACTCGAACCGATATCAGAGGATAAACAAAAGGGGGACGGAGCCAACAGAAGTGATCCAAGGACAGTAACATCCCAAAGGAAAGTGCCGAGTGGTTGGGGACCAGCATTAACGTAGAGTCCAGTTAAAAACACTTAAAAAGAGCAAAAGGTATTGAGGAGCAACTAGTGGAAGGGGGTGGGCACAGGCACGGGCCTGGACCCAAGCTCCCAGGAAGGAGCGCCCCAAAGTGAGACTGGTGGAGGGATCCAGTCCGCGGTTCCTGAACCTGCAGCTTTCCGCTCTCTGCAACATTCTGTGGGCCAGGCGTGCTTCTGCAAGCACCTTTAGAGAGTCTGCTGTGGTCCAGGAGCTGCAGCTTTTCTCTGTGTGCCCTGCTGTCTGGACTGAGTGCACCCACAACCGCGACATTTGTGGCCCGCCACAGGGTCTGGTCAATCTCAGCCGGCCCCGGAGAGAATGCAGGCAGGCAGCCCAATCTCCCCGATGAGCACTCGCATAGCCACAGAACGGTGGCAGGGGTCGTGCCACCTCTTGACACAGGCTGTGCTGTGAGCACAATTTTGCAGAGGGGAGTGTGTGTTCTGGACCACTCAGAGGGGAGCCGACTGAGGCTTCTCTGAGACACGAAGGTCTGGGTACAGGCAGATTCCTTGCTTGGACTCTCCGAAAACGTGAAAAGCTACAAAAGGCCAAAAACTTTCTGAGAGCGAAAGACTGAGAAACTGGTTTCCACAGAGCTCAGCCCCTTGCCTGGGGGGCAGGGTGACTCAACCCAAGCAAGATTGACTGGAAAACAATGCAGCAGGCCCATCCCCCAGAAGACAAGTCAAAAAACAAAAGGACTATAACCACAGGGTCCCCATAAAATTTTAAATCCCCAATACCAGGGGAAATCAATATATTAAGCTCCTGATAATACCCTCAAATAAATACTGGGTATTTACCCCAAAGAAGCAGATGCAGTACAAAGAAGGGCCACATGTACCCCCATGTTCATAGCCGCAATGGCCACAATAGCCAAACTGTGGAAAGAACCAAAATGCCCTTCAACAGACGAATGGATAAGGAAGAAGTGGTCCATCTATACAATGGAATATTATGCCTCCATCAGAAAGGATGAATATCCAACTTTTGTATCAACATGGACGGGACTGGAAGAGATTATGAGGAGTGAAATAAGTCAAGTGGAGAGAGTCAATTATCTTATGGTCTCACTTATATGTGGGGCATATGGAAAAACATGGAGGACAATTGTGAGAAGGAAGGGAAGTGTGAGTAGGGGGAAATCGGAGGAGGCGATGAACCAGGAGAGACTGTGGACTCTGAGCAACTGAGGGGTTTGGAGGGGAGAGGGTGGGGGGTTGGGCAAGCCTGGTGGTGGGTATTTAGAAGGGCACGTATTGCATGGAGCACTGGGTGTGGTGCATGAACAATCAATCTTGTAACACTGGAAAAATAAACGTATTTGGGCAAAAAAAATAAGACTATATTTAAAAGTAGTCTAGGTATCATCACCATCATTACAATGTTTATATTATAATAAAGTATTAATAATTACAGCATTTAATAATATTAGAAAGGAATTGCAATAAAAAATATTCACTGAATTTTTATACGTGTATGTACAATATTAGTACAAGTCTTCAAGTCTTTTAAAAGGACATGTAACAATAAAAAAATTATACTGGCCCCTTAACTTAGGTTGATTTCAACCTCAAAGGCTGCTCTCAATGGAGGTTTCAAGACTATATTCATTTTTATCATCCTTTAAGGCAGGTCATATAGCAAAAACCAGAATCAACTTGTATGAATATGCTATTGAGTGCACTCAAACATAACAAGAGAAACTATTCAGGGAGGCAGAAAATTTTTTGTTCTTAAATTCAACAGATGCTAGTATTATGAAGAGTAATATGAACATATTTTGGGAAGAACTTTCTAGGACTTCCCAGTGCAATGGCTATAGTAATAGAAAAGATTCCTTGTGGAGTCAATTGAGGAATTCTGACCCACTGGGCTGGGGTACTACTGGGAGGACAGTCGGAAGGGAGGGAGGGAGCAGCACCTATGTCCTCACATAGCTCTGAGGTGAGCTGAACAGGGCGTCCGACACCCCATGTGGTCTAATTCTCCTTCCATACCCACCCCTCTGCCACCAAAGCAGTGCCTGGCCTGCATATATTATCCAGGTTGGTTTCTACCCAGACTCTACAAAGAGGAATTTAATGCCGCTAAAGCACTTGGGAATACAGCATCAAGTTACACCTTCTCAGCGTCTAAGAACTTCTTGCCTTACCTTCCTATGCCCAAGTTCCCTTCCAGGTAGCCTGACAGGTGTACAGGGAACCTACCTTTTTACTGGTCTCCCCCCACTAACCTCAATTCCCTTTTAGATATTGGAGTTTTCCCTTGTTCTCCCATGATTCCTAACCCATGAACTTGCACTCCCATCACTTCCAGACAAACTTCCCTAATGCCAGCTGCCAGGACTCAAAAGAATTTTCTAACCCTTGATTCTCCATGATCCATTTGCCAACTGTTAGAGCTTCTGATATCATTTCTCAACTTCTATAACAATCCTGTGTCTACTGTATGTGGCAATCCCCATTAGGCCCCATTCTGTACTCCATTTTTCCTCCCTGCCAAGGATCAAGTCTCAAATCACATTCCAGATCCACTCAGTTGGCTCAGAATGAAGCAGGCTGTTACAGATTATCACCCTTACAAAAACTGCAACACTTACTTCAGAAGACAAAGTCAACCTTTGGATAAAAAGATTTAACAATTGTAAGGATGCCTGGGTGGCTCAGTTGGTTAAGTGTCTGTGTTCGGCTTAGGTCATGATCCCAGAGCCCTGGAATGGAGTCCTGCATAGGCTCCTTGCTCCACAGGGAGCCTGCTTCTCCCTCTGCCTGCCACTCCCCTGCCTGTGCTCTCTCTCGGACAAATAAATAAAATCTTAAAAAAAAAAAAAAGATTTAACAACTGTATATAGCCACCTATTCTCTTGAAGAGAAAAAATAATGAGGTGAGTTTTCTAAGCCATAGGCTGCTTAACTGTAACCCTGTAACCCTGAACTAAGAAAAATATAAAGAATGTACCTGCAGAAGGGGATGGACAATCAAGTTAAGGTCAACCAACAAACTCATCCCAAGGTCTGCGTTGGGAAGGGTCACAGAGAGATTCCACACATGAAAACATGCAAGGGGCTGAGGTTATGTGTTGCATTAAGGATTATGCATTTTAGGTGTAAGGAATAAAGATATGAAATCAGTTATCTGCTTCTGCACCTTAGGTCTTAAGCTGATTTGGACCTGCTTCTGCCCAACAGAAATAGAATGTGGGCTACACATATATTTTTAAGTTCTGTGGTTCTAGTAATAACAGTTAAAGACTAAAAAGAAACAAGTGAGAATAATGTAAAAATATATTTTACTTAGTCCAAAATATAGTCATTTCAACAAGTAGTCACTGTAAAAGATTATTGAGATATTTCATTTTCTTTTTCCACACTAAATCTTCAAAATCTGGTGTGTATTTCACATTTAGAGTACATCTCAATTTGTGGGCTATATTTGAATCAGAAATCATTGATTTGTAATTTGATTTCATAAAATGTATAGTCCAAAAAAGTAGATGCACATACCCAAAATGTCCCAAACAACTTAAAAAGTTTTATAATTTCTGAATTATCAGTTTTTAAATTTAAATTTTAATTAATTAAGGTTAAAAATTCAGTTCCTCAATCGCACTAGCCAAATTTCAAGTGCTCAAAAGCCATTTGTGTCTAGTGGCCATCATATCAGACAACAAAGCTCTAAGCAGGTGGTAACTTGATGTGGACAAATTGAATAATCAATACAATGAAGCCCAGTAAGTTTAGCCATAATATTTTAATCCCTCATCACATCTGGCTGACAAGTGAAAATCACTACCATCGTAAAATTGGTAACTGGGTTGTTAAGTGCCCAGAGACCTACCCAATGCTCTCCAGTAAACAGCATTTGTAGCCCAGTAAACAGCATTTGTAGCCCAGATTCTAAAAGACACAGACTAAACAGTAAACAGCATTTGTAGCCCAGATTCTAAAAGACACACACTAAACATGCAGTCAGGTGAAAAGAAACAGATCAACAGACAGACATCCATATGTATACTTTCTGATGTTCCCAATCATGGTAAACAACCTCAACACGATGGGAAATGGGATAAAAATCGTGATGGTTCTCAGATCCGGTAGAACTAGACATACAGTAAAACTGCCAAGTAAATATTGTGCATTTTTGAAGAGTTGTCAGGTTGTTTAAAATAAGACAATCCTTAAAGAAAGTATTTAAACACTTGGAAGTATCGAGAAAATAACGGTTTAGTGGAAATGAAATCCTTACTACAACAAAATGCAGAAGTTCATCTTCGTTCAGCTCATTTTTCAATTTTCTGAATAAAGTTTGCATTGCTTTGCATGGTCCACACCAGGCTTGGTAAACGTCGATCACTAGAAGATGATAATATTTATGAAAAAAACAGTCAAAGAATCTAGAATAGCAGTTTATCCCAACGCTGGGGCGGGCGCACAGACAAGCAAGTTTTTACAGGATTACTGGGGAGGTGCATTCTTTGGGGCCCAGGGGGAAGGGAGGGAAGGGGCATGAGGTTCCCAAATGGCTGGACAACCAGGGGAACCCCAGTACCGGTTAGGCCTTTGTTCTGCAACATCTCATCCCACAGGCTTTGGCTATTGACAACCGCCTGCAAAAAGGAGGTCGCTGTAAAGGGGTTTTCAAACGCCAACACCCCAAGTAAAGACTGTTGGAAGGTCACGCTCACCTGTAACTGGATCTCTCGCTTTTTGCCTGCCATTTATCCACTATCACAGGAAAAAGGGAAGACAAATAGAAAATGTTTAAGAGGAAATTTAAATGTTACTCCCTACGCATTCAAGCAGCATCTTAATGCCCCATAGAAATTTTCCTTCGATGGTATCGGCATATACACTCTCCCCTTTTCTGGGGAGAGAGAAGCTCATGCCACGGAAGGGTTCCTCAGGCTGGTCGGCCATATTATCTTACTCTCCCAATAATCCTGAGGCAAGGTAAGAATGTGACAAGGTACAGTTCCTTAAAATTTTTCTTTTCCTGAAGTTTCATGGAGTGTTCGATTTTCATTTGCACATGTGCTAATTGTGTGACCAGCTCATGGATCCTTCTCGGGTCCCTCTCCACGGAGGTTTAATTTTTAGAACAAGACCCTAGAGTGTTCTTGAGCACATCATGAACTATCCCCAGTGTTAAGTCAGTGAGGCCCTAACGGTCCATTCCACGAGGTCAGGGGCGCGCAGTGTGGCTGTGCCTGGGTGCGGGACAGCGGGCCTAGCACAAAACAAAGGAGTTATTCAGTACAACGAAACTCCATCCCAGCTAAGGTGCTGGATTCTCCAACAAGCTTTACACAGAACAAGCTACACCGGGATGTTTACAAAAACGAGAAGGAACAGACCCCAAGGATCCAAACCAGCCCCCTGGATGAGACCTGTGGCCTTTGTGAGCAAGGATCCAACAGGTCCGAGTACCTGGGCGCGGAGCAGGTAAACAATGAACTGTTTGTCCCTCTGCCCGCGAAGGTCCCTGGGGAAAAGACCGACAAGGACCCTGGGACCGACCTCAGAGGTGGGGGCAACGTCTGCGGCCGCCCCTCCCGCGCTGCGGGCCTGGCCCTCCCCCGCGGGGGCGGTGCCTCGAGGCTGGGGGGCGGGGGGGCGCCTCGCGCAGGCCCAGGACCGCTAAGAGCCCGGGTCCTCCAGCTCTCTCCTCCCTCTCCCGCCCCGCTGAACACCCCCCACCCCACTCCCCGTGAGACCGCTGTCCACAGCCCCAGCCTGTCTCTCTGCTCAGTGCTAGACAGTCTTCTCCGCTTCAGGCGCGTTCGCCACCTGCCGGTTTGGTCGCAGCTCATCCGGGCTCGTGACAACTGAGACATCATCAGTGGTGTGCCGGTAAATGTTAACAACCTTGGAAATTATTACAAATTATAATAAATTTTACTGACATAAATAAGAACAATGTGTGGCAACAAGTAACGAATACTTATAAAGCATACAATATTCTGTTGCAAATTCCACGTAGCCAATAGATTTTTACAGAATGTTTTCACTGATTTTTGCCAGGCTCTAGCATTCATAGCCAATTTATAGTTGCAGTTCATTTACAACTTGCCAGATTCCAAACATGAATAAATGCTTGGCCACCTTCACCATTAAAATCATGTTAAATACAGAAACATGTGTATATACCAGGTTCTGTACAGTTTTATCTCCTTACCATGAGTTGTTTCAAAAAGTAGTAATTTTCTCACTGTCCTAAAATAGCATTCTAATCTTGAACAAACAGATAAGGTTGATTAGGTTTTAAAATACATGTTAGATAGCAAAATATTGATGAGCACATGTCCTCAAATTTGAAACACTTTCTTTTTGCAAAATAAAAATAAGCTTTTCCATGAGATGACCAGTGAAAGTCTATGTGGGAAAAATATTTTCATAGGTACTCTCTATGCCACAAAAAGCATTGCAACGATTCTCTTATTTATGGTCATGATTCTTTTATTATTATTTTAATAAAATTAACAGCTTCGGTGTCATGTGACACCTATAGATTGCCCTAATCTTGGCTGGTATGGATTGATGACATGCTTATTTCCCAAGCTACTTGGAGCACCATAGTGACTCTTAGCCAACACAATGGAGTATATTAAGTAAAGATAAATGATATTCTGTAATTATGGGTCAATGAGTGGTTTTGGAGTGGATGTGTGAGCCTGTCAGCATCATTAGGGAATAATAATTGGATTTAGGATTTGTTGAAACTCAGAAGTTAAAAGTGAAAGATGAGAGGGGAATCAATGACCACACATAGCTGGGAGGTGCCCATGTGTGACCAGCTCGCTACAAGAAACACTTAACAGAACTTGAGCTTCCCGGTGCCTTCGCATATATGTGGGTGGTTGAAACCTAGAGACAAAGCATGTACTGTGCAACACAGAAATGAGAAAACAAAGAAGCCATTGAGGACACTGCTGATAATGAATATATAAATAATAACAAAGCATTATATCCTTCTCATTTCTCAGATTAGAAAATAAACACAATTAGCAATATCTAACTTTTTCTTCCTGGAAACTTAGAGATTATTTTGCACACCTCAAAGAAGGTGTGCATAACACATTGGGGACCACCAGAATTAGAATATCAAGATATCCACAAAATATCTGGGCAGGAGATAGAGATTTGCAGATAACTGGCATATTTAAAGGACAAAGGAGTAGAGCTGATGGCCCAGGAAAGTATGGTATTTGAGAAAGTGAGGCCCCAAGAGAGTACACTAGGAATATCAACATTTAGGAACAGAGAAAGTGAAGCCAATGAAGGAAATTGAGAAGGAGTAGCCAAAATGGTAGAAGAATCAGGAGCAGGTCATGTCATAGAAATCAAGGAATGAAACGATGTAAAGCCAACAATTGTCAATATTGCCAAATGCTGCAAAGTGGTCAAATAAAACAAACAAAGGTCAAATTAACTGTTGCTTATGTCGACTGAACAACAAAGAAGTCAATGTTGATGTCATTGGAATGGTTTCAGTGGAGTGTTCTGGGGAAAGTCACTGGAAGAGAGAATGTCAAGTCAGAAAGTGGAGGCAAAGAGAATCAACCTCTCTTTCCAGAAACCTAAGGATGAAGAGAAGGGACTTTGCCCAAAGACTGTGGGCTGGTTTTAACTTCCTTTTCAATAAAGTGGAAGAGGTTGGCTGCACTGTATTGAAATGGTGATTTTTCAGTCAGAAGAGTAAAGATTGAAGAAATAGAGTGAAGAGATGGGAGGACACAGAAGGGAACAAGGCTCCAATGAAAGGACTGGCGCTCCTTCCAGCATGAGCAAAAGAAATATGACCATGTTTTTGTATCCTGTTTTCCTCTATTTTATAAAGTTATCAAAATGTCTTATACTTTTAGTGACTTTAATTATTTCTATTACAAGTATCTTGGAGACTCCCTGTGGTTTCAAGTTGTTAGCATTCAAAAGTCTGTATCCATAGGCTATCTTTTTATCAGGTCAATCTGTGACCAACTCCCAAGACTAGACCTTTACTGCACACCTGCTCACTCTCCTGACCTTTGTCCCACATTGTCCCCTGAGCTCTTCTTTCCAGTTTAGCTCTTAACCCAGCCAAACAGAAAGCAAAATCCCTTCCAGAGTTAACAACTGCCCTGGCAAGACCTCCAGCCTCCCGCGCCCGCCCAGACCAGTTTGAGCTGAACTCCTGACTCAGGCCTATGTGGAAGGACAGTAGAGTAACCTCTATCTAGAATGCAGGTCAACTACCTTTACTCATTATAATGCCAAAATCTCCGCCCCAGGAGGAGCGCAAGCCTCATTTACATAACATACAGAAGGTCTCTCTGCTAGATCAAGCATGTGGGCTTAAGGGAAAACAGTATGAAACTTCTCAAAGTTCAAAGTGGGAAGATTTACAACAGATGGATGACATAAAAAGGTTTCAATTCTTTAAAAAAAAACACTCTGTGACATCAGTGTGACAATTAGGATAATAAAATAGAAAACTATTGTAGCAGTCTGAGAGGGCTGGGTTAGGACCTACAAAAAAGCAGAGACCACAGACTCCAGGGCAAAAAAGTTTTGTGAGATATTTTGGGGTTAGTATCAATAGGACTTGGGAAATAGCACTTTGCAGGGGTGACCAAGGAGGAGAAACCACGGAAAACTGAAGTTTCAGATTTGGCTGAGTGAAAGATGCCTTTCACATGAGGATGGGAAAAGAAATATTAGAACTGGAGGGAAGATCATGAGGTCAGGGGTTCTAGGATGACAAAGTGGGAGAAGACTAATGAGTCCCACCGTTATTGACTGTTAAATCACGATTATTAAGATCCACAGAATGAATGACTCCCCAGGGAAAAAGTATTAGGGCAAAAGTCCTTGAGTAATAATAGCAGGATCAACCTTGCTCCATGTGATCAGTAAATTGTGAATATATAATACTTATTACATTAAGGCTTTTCTAACTGCCCCCCAGTACACACATTTTTTGTGAAATCCTTGTGAGGCAGTATTCTGTAATGGGGGTCTTTGTGACTTTGGGAAAGTTTCTTATCTGCTTTGTAGTCTAGTGTCTTTACTGGAGATGATAATAGAACCTATTTAATCACTTTCTTGAGGATTCAATGATTTAAAGTAGATGTACAGGGGCGCCTGGGTGGCTCAGTGGGTTAAAGCCTCTGCCTTCAGCTCAGGTCATGATCTCGGGGTCCTGGGATCAAGCCCTGCATCGGGCTCTCTGCTTGGCAGGGAGCCTGCTTCCCCCTCTCTCTCTGCCTGCCTCTCTGCTTACTTGTGATCTCTCTCTCTCTCTCTCTCTCTATGTCAAATAAATAAATAAAATCTAAATAAATAAATAGTAGACATATGGTTTAGGGCAGTCTCCAGCTTTCAGTGAGCATTCAATAATTGTTACCTATTGTCATGCAGAGATATAACTCTAAAATATTTCAATTAGTACTCCTGTGTGGGCATCATCTATCTAAAACCTGTGCCTTTCCACAAAAATCCCTATCACTGTTAAATTGAATGAAAACTACTGCCCTAAAGCAAATGCATCAAAGTAAAAAAAAAAAAAGGTCATCTCCCTGCCACAGGTGTATGATATTGACCTTATGGTATGACCCTGCATCATTTCTTCTTGAGAGGGTACCATTTTTTTTCTCCTGCAACCTACCTGATATTTCCACCTGAAATGGCCCAGTGGAAAATTAAGTGGAAATAATAGAAACTCGAAAGACTGTTTCAAGACACATATGCATTTATAAAATTATTAGTGGATTTTTTTTCAGTTCTCTCCAAAATCCAGAATGAGCTGGAGGGCGATGGAGTCACATCAGAACCTCTTGCTGGACTCTTTGGTGCCGTGGCATGAAGTTGTCTTGGTTGAGCTCAAGCCTCTGACCTTGCTCGAAGGGAAATGGGGAAGAGGTGGCAAGTCCTCTTTATGGATGCATCCAAGGCCACATTTACCTTTTTATTCTGATGATATCACTGTCAGTATCTCTGCCTCTGCACTTCACCTCATTATTTGTTTGAATCTGTTGATAGTCATGAAATCTTTACTTTCATGAGAAGGGGAAGAGGACACCGGAATCAGGGAAGCCTAAGAAAATGCAGAGAATGGGAGTTTCCCTTGCCACTCTGCCTTCAGGAATGAATTTGAGTTCTTAAGAAATATCAGCCAGCCTCTTTGCAGGAAACAGGCTGCAACTCAGATGGAGAAACTGAAGAGATATTAATGAAGGTACATTTCTGTGACAGAAATGAGGGAGCCAACAAGGGATACTGACATAAACAGAGAGTCCAGCACCAAGTCCAGGGCTGAAGGGACAAAGAGAAGAAAAGACCTTGGAATTCTCCATGGAATGCAGGGAGATCAGGGCCACGAAGCAGGAGCCGAAGCCTAGAAGAGCTGCGGGCCATGCTAGATGTGTGATGACAAGGTGGGGAAGGGGCAGAGAATCAATGCCTCATCCTCACTCCTCTCTCTGGACTGACTCTCCTGCTGGTAACTCCCAGTGGTCAAATCCAACCAGGAGCCCACTAACAAGAAAACCCAAAGCACCATGCATCAGGGCCAGATTCCTGGTGCTCAGAGCAAGGCAAGGAAGAGAACAGCAAATGGAATAACATATAGGGTTAGAAAAAGATCAGGGACAGATAGGGATGTTTATCCAGAGACTTAAAAGATTCTAGATATGGAATGAAGGCTAGAGCTAATAGAAGTATGAAAGACAGTTTTAGAGACTCTGGGCCTAGGCAGAACTGAGGACCATTCATTCTGTCCAGCCATGGCCTTGGATAACAGCAGAGCTCTTGTGTTTCAATGACTGTAAACACTGGAAGAATCAGAGAATCTGGGGCATGGACACTGGAGATCTTGTGCCACTTTGTGGGGAGATGATTTTGCCAACCAGGAGCATGAGTAAGAGAAGAAGGTCAGGGCAGACCCATGCAGTGGCTGCAGCTGATGGTCCTGTGTGTGGATTTGCAAGAGGAAGGCTTCCTGGCCCTTAGGTCTCTGGGCTGGAGCAATCACAAGTTGCTTAATACAAGCATACGGGACATTTTTCTATGAACAAAAACTAGTGACATCTGGGATATCTTGCATCACACATGCATTAGTCAGGGTTCTCTGCAGAAACAAAACCAATATATACATGGATAGAGAGACAGACAGAACTGTATTTGCTATGCACTGCTATTTGCACTCATAAAATACCATTTAATTTTTATATCAGCTCTCTGAAGTAGGTTCTATTATTCCTGTTTCACATAGAAGGAAAGTGAATTTCAGACATACACAAGGCCAGTCTCCTATAAGAAAAGGATCCTCAGGTACATCTCTAGATGATCTCGGAGTGATGCCGACCTGTGCTGTCTAATATATTGACCATGTGTGGCCACAGAAATGCAGCTACCCAGAATTAGGATGTGCTATGAGCCTTAAATACACAACAGATTTTGAAAAGCTTAACAGGAATAAAAGAATGCAAACAAATCTCATTAATAATTTTTACATTGATTGTTCTTTAAATGATAATATTTTGGATAGAACAGATCACATAAAGCATATTAAATTCAATTTCACTTGTTTCTTTTTAAATTTTTTTTAAAGATTTTATTTATTTGACAGAGAGAGACACAGTGAGAGAGGGAACACAAGCAGGGGGAGTCAGAGAGGGAGAAGCAGGCTTCCTGCTGCGCAGGGAGCCTGATGTGGGGCTCGATCCCAGGACCCTGGGATCATGACCTGAGCCGAAGGCAGACGCTGATGACTGAACCCAGGTGCCCCTCTTTTTAATTTTTTAATATGGCAACTAGAAAATTTTAAATTACATATGTGGCTCACCTTTGTGACTTGCATTCTATTTCTATTGAGTGGCACTTATCTAGAATTTCATTTGTAGGGGCACCTGGGTGGCTCAGTGGGTTTAAAGCCTCTGCCTTCGGCTCAGGTCATGATCTCAGGTTCCTGGGATCAAGCCCCACATCGGGCTCTCTGCTTGGCGGGGAGCCTGCTTCCCCCTCTCTCTCTGCCTGCTTCTCTGCCTACTTGTGATCTCTCTCTCTCTCTCTCTATCAGATAAATAAATAAAATCCTTAAAAAAAAAGAATTTCATTTGTAGTAAGACATGAATTGTTCCAAGTTGCATAACAAGTTGCCCCCCAAATCTAGTGGCTTAACACAATCATATCATTATATCTCTCAGTTGTGTGGATCAGGAATTCAGGCAGGATTGAGTGGGCAATTTCTCTGCACCAGCTGAGGTGGACTGGGATCACTTGGTGGTGCCCACATGGCAGTGGGGTGGTCTGGCGAGCCCAAGCAGTTTCATTCCATGCATGGTGCTTTGGCTGGAAGGCTGGGCTCCTCTGAGCTCATCTCCCCTTCATCTCCAGCTGTCCATCACAGGCTTCTCCGTGTGTTCTCCCCAGCAGGGAAGTTGTACTTCTTCCATGACAGTTCAGGCTCCAAGAGCGAGTGTTCCAAGGGATGGGAAATGCAGGTTTCCCGTTTCTTAAGGCCCACTTCTGAAACTGGCCGTGTCATTTCTCCTCTGTTCTGTTGGTTGGGGCAGTCGCAAATTTCACTCCCAGTGAAAGGGAAGAGAAAGAGATTCCATCTCACAATGGGAGCCGTGCCAAAGAATCTGTGTCCATTTTTAATTTGTCAGGTAATCTAGGGCAGTGATTCTTATACTTTAGCTCACATGAGAATCACCTCGAGGGTTTGTTAAAACACATTATCACTGGGTTCCACATCCAGAATTTCTGAATCAGTAGGTCTCAGGTAGAGCTCAAGAATTCACGTTTAAAAAAAAAAAAAAAAAAAGAATTCACGTTTTTAATACTCCCAGATACTGCTCCCGCTGGTGGGGATCTAGGAACCACAGTCAGAGCACCAGTAATCCATACATCAGTGTGACTAACAAAGAGCAATTCCTACCCACTCCCCAGCTGTCCCCTTTGCAATCTTCACCCTAAAACCACCCCAATGTATGTCCATGTAATATCATATATTCCTACTTCTATTCTTCAGGGGTAGAAGCAAAGCTTATATAATACCAGACACAGTTCTTATTGACTCAGAAAACAGGCAATGATGTTTCTTGTTATCATGAACAGCTGGAGCAGGCAGGAACTAACAAGTGGATTGTAAATCTCAGACACAAGTGCCTTATGTGGCAGCATTCCACGGGTGTAAATAACTCGCCTACTGTATTTATTACCTATTGCTGCATAATACATTATTCTGAAACTTACTAGGTTAAAACAACAAACACTCATTGTCTCCTAGTTTCATGTCAAAAATCTAGGAACAGATTAGCTGAGGGGTTCTGGCTCAGGGTCTCTCAGTGAGGCTGCACTCAATGTCAGGCAGGGGTGCCATCACCTCAAGACTCAGGTAGGAGGGGATTTGCTTATGAGCTTGCTGCATGTCTACTGGCAGGTCTCAGGAGATCCACTCCCAAGCTCACTCACATGGTTGTTAGAAGGTCTTGACTCTTTGCCACTTGAGCTGCTCCATGATGTGGCAGATGGTTTCCTCGAGAGTGAAGCAATCCAAGAGACAGCACGAAGGAGAGAAAGGATGCCCAAGATGGGAGCCACAGTCCTTTTATAACCCAACATTGGAGGTGATATCTCATTGCTCTGCCCTATTTCATTCATAAGAAGTCAGTAGTAAAAGGGGAGCTTGCACAGGGGCAGGAATATCAGGCAGGCTTCATTAGAGTTCTCCTGAGCTCTGCTGCCCACAATATGAAAAGGAATTCATGGAACCCAATAAAGTGGTAAGTCGAGTACTGACTATACCCTAAAGTTATAGAATCAATTACAGTCTTGAAGTTACCCAGGACATAATATATCGCCTTAAAAAGTGATTACATGTAATTTAGGTGCATGGCTGTTTATCTTGTTCTATGACAGCAGGCTTATAAAATGGTTCTTCTATAGTATTTTAAGTATTATTAATAATTATAGAATAATAATAACAAGTTCTTATAGGCAAAAATAGGAATAAGCATCCATCAAGTTACTGACAATAATTACATAAAGCATGAGATTGACTTTGACAAATAACATCTGAGCCCCTAAAGTATATTTTTACATAAGTCAACATTTTGAGTCTATTTTAAAATTATTTGTAAAAAGGTGTTACTGGATTTGGAAAATAAGTAATATTATCCTGAGGATCACATGCCTGGCATTATGACACTACTTAACACACACAACTGTTTTATTTCAGCTTTACCCAAACCCTGTAACATAGACTGGGGTTCAGAGATTATAAATACTTCATCCATGATTCCACAGTTACCAAAAACCTTCGAATTCAAAAACCTTTGAATGACTCTCAAAATCGTTTGTATTAATGATGCTGCCTTATTAGCTGGTAAAGGTTTGGTTATTTGATTCATTAAATTTAATATCAAAGGAAGCATTATTATAAGCAAAGAATAAGGGCTTGTCAATTTCTATGTCAAGTAAGTATCAGCTAACGCAATAAAAATAACTAAAACAACCAACTTAGATTCTACTTATCTCAGTCCAAGTTATTTGTCTTGGTTATTTTTATTGAGTTTAACTGATACCAGAGTTGATTTTCACTGTGTAATATTACTTGGTCATATAGGGTGCCTTGAATAAGTCTTAAAAACAGTCCCACACTCTCAAAAGTTTGGGCTCTAATATAGTCTAATGTAGTCTAGTATAGCATGCTTCGACTAAGACCAGCTGCTTTCCACCTTTTCCAATTTCTTTTCCTGCTTAATGGATCCATACCTGGAAATGTCAATCTGGGAGGCATTCTCTATTTCCTGAGTACCTACAAAGTCTTAGCCTGAATCACACCATATTAACGCTCCAGCAATCCTGGAAGTGTTTCCTCCCAATAGTCAAGTCTATTGACTATCAAAGCTAGTTCTTTCTTCCAAATACCTTGACCAGCAGCCATAGCTTCACTAACTGTCAGTCATTTTCAAGAGGCATATTTATCAGGTTGAGCATAAGTTGAATAAATTAAGGCTCTAGAGTCCATATCTTCACATTTTCTGGACCTTGAAGAAGAGACAGTTTGGAGAGGGAGGGAAAGAAATTCTAAGATTAAAGTTCAGCAAGAGCAAAGGCAAAGAGAACACGCTGGATTGTTGCATAGGAAAGGAGTAAGTACTACATGAAAAAGCGGTAGTAGTTGAGTCTGGAAAGGATGTTTGGGGTTCACTTGGGTAGAGTCATGGCAAGGGAATGTATTCTACAGTTAACAGAGAACAGATCATCCAAGAAGAGGGGAACAATCAGTCTTCACTACCTTTTCATGGAAAAATAATTCTGTTGACAATTAAGAGCTGAGAATGTGAAAAATTTTGAAATCATGGTAGCAGCCATTCATTTGAAACTGTTTTGTCACAATGGTAAAAAAACAATTACAAAGTGAGGGACAAGGAGTACTTAATGGATAACCCCCCCTATGAAACACACCATATCCAGGCAACAGACAGTAGTCAAAGCAACAAAAATTTCATTATAAAGAATTAACTCAGAACTGCCTATCTCTGAATAATTTTGAATAAAATGTACCCGGAATACATGGTGGGGTATAAAACAGACCACTATTACAAGGAGGAAGAAGAAGCTCTTGATTTGAGCTCTATAGTCTTGATATGCCCACATGTCAGGCCAGAAAGCTTTTATCAGTTGAACAATGACGCCCATCTGTATCAGAAAGAGTATCACAACTGTTGAGATCATAATGACAATCATAGAGTAGTTCAAGATAATGAGTTCCCTGTGGTTGAGATCTCTGTAGAACTCAAAGCACTGTTGTTTTTCTGAGTAGCTTGGATGTATGCCATATTGTAAAAATAATATTGGCCAAAAAACAAGGCTGCCCATGGTCCAAATAACAATGCTTAATACTACCATGTGGTACTTTTGCAACTGTTGCATTTGGAGTTTCTTAAAATAGATGAGCAATCGGAGTATGACAACGGCCACATAGAAAACAAAGGTGAAGTACATGTGACCATATATTATGCTGCTGACCAGTCGGCAGAGAAAGGATCCGAACTCCCAGACCCCTAAGATATAATAACTGAGGCGGAATGGGAGGCTGACCAGGAGGATTGAGTGTAGCACTATGATATTGAGAACGATCATGGCAATCATGGATTGGCTTTTCCTTTTGCACATCATACGTGACATCAATACCATCCCCGTCGTTCCTCCAAGCAAAACCATGCTGTAGAGTGTTATCAGAATCATCCTGCAGTGCCCCTTGCAGTGGCCTTGTTCTGTGTTTGAGATGTTTGGCAGGGTGGTCGTATTGTTGGGCTCCATGTAGTGCCACAAAATGCTTAGAAGACCATAAACCCCTAAATCAAAAGTTTCACAAGGTTATAATGGATATATGGAAACTATACAGCAACCACACTTTAATAGTATTGAGTTTTACAATCCCAGCCAACTATTTACAAACCTCTAGCTATAGACCCGATAAATATTGTCAGGGACTCTTCTTAACTACCCAAACATATTGAAGAGACAGAGGGAAGCAACATCACAAAAATAAGTTTGTTTGAGTATAAAATTCATAACTGTACACCCAGTTATTCTATTTACAGATAGGTCTAAGCTCACATACCAGGGCTGGGATTAGCATGGGACATGTTAGCCTGTTGCATAAAATTTAAGGAAGGGCCAAAAACTCAGCAATCAAAATCAATGGTATTTTAATGCAATTTTTTTTAAAAAATCAAAATTAATGCAAAAAATTTATGATGAAT
The DNA here is from genome assembly GCA_028533885.1 of Nasua narica. Lineage (NCBI taxonomy): Eukaryota > Metazoa > Chordata > Mammalia > Carnivora > Procyonidae > Nasua > Nasua narica. The sequence goes on from CM052806.1 coordinate 11,823,011, forward strand.
AAAATAAAATTTTAAATAAAGGCAGAGTCAGCATATGCACAGTACACACTCATATCATTTCTACAAAGGTAATTCCTCCTATTGTCAGAAATCCAATTTGGGATAACATAGAGAAGATCATATAAATCGTGTGCAATTTTTGTAAGAAGATACATCAGACATTTTAAAATATTTTCTGTTAGGGGCACCTGGTTGGTTCAGTCCATAGAGCATGTGACTTTTGTCCTTGGCGATGTGAGCTTAAGACCCATGATGAGCATAGAGCCTACCTTAAATAAATAAATCAATTTATACAATATTTTCTATGAAAATAGAAAATAGCTTCTGAACAGGGAGCAGCACACACCGTACATACTTCCTGCACTCTTTTCTCCTTGCTAACCCTGAATCTTTTCTTAGACTAGTGTGTTACCTTTCAGAGAAAAGTTGGGGTTGATGGGTGAGTTCTGTTTAGTTTTGTTTTTTAAGATTTTTTAATTTACTTGACAGAGAGTGACACAGCAAGAGAGGAAACACAAGCAGGGAGAGTGGGAGAGGGAGAAGCAGGCTCCCCGCTGAGCAGGGACCCTGATGCAGGGCTTGATCTCAGGACCCTGGGATCATGACTGAAGGCAGATGCTTAAAGATTGAGCCACCCAGGCACCCCTGTTTAAGTTTTACGTAAGTTTTTTAGGTCTGGATGTGTAAGGAGCAGTGACTACATAGCAATCTGCCATCCTGCAAAGGAGAGACGGATCTGTTGCTGTGGGAGTGTGTGTCACCTGGTTCCACGGAGCTCAAGCTGTGAAATGGAAGAGGTCCTAACGTCTACGTGAAGGGGTTATTGGAAAGTTACATGAGCTAGTGTACTTGAGATAGCCAGATAACAACAGCAAAAAAAAAAAAAATCCATGTACAAGTTATGATATCTAACATGAAACCACTGAAACAAAAAGACATTGACTGCTTCCTCTTTGCTCTATATACCTAGACAGATATACGGTTAGTCACATAAAATTGTTATGGCATCAGTAAGTATTTAATGAGTATCCGGCATGAAAAAAAAAAACAAAAAACTTTTCAAACCTTTGATTGGACAGTATGGGACTCAGGCATCGACAGGTCGGACTTCCCTGTCCAGAATGATCTGTGTCCCTTCTCCTCATGTACCTCCCACCCACTTGGCCAGAAGCAAAGTTTGAGCATTTGTATCTGAGGGAGAAGCTATTCTACAGTGAATGTCTAAGATATCTTAGAATTTTTCTTCTGCTACTGCAACATCTCCTCAGAGGAAATAACTAATTTTTTTGTTTGTTCATTTGTTTTTAAACACTTTATTTCTTCATTTGAGAGAGAGAGAGCACACAAGCAGGGGGAGAGGGAGAGAGAGAGGGAGAAGCAGGCTGCCCACTTAGCCAGCTGGGAGCCCGATGTGGGGCTCGATCCCAGGACCCAGAGATCATGACCTGAGCCAAAGGCAGACACCCAACCATCTGAGACACTCAGGTGCCCCTTGTTTGTGAAACATCATATTGGACCTGGCATATTTAAATAAGATTTTATTACAACTCAAAAATATGATTATAACTTGCATAACAACCTAAATTTTATGTGCTGGAATATGCATTTTCACAAAGTACATATTTAAAATATATAATGCTGGGGTGCATGGGTGGCTCAGTGGTTGGGCATCTGCCTTTGGCTCAGGTCATGATCTCAGTGGTCCTAGGATCGAGCCTTGCATTGGGCTCCCTGCTCAGTGGGGAGTCTGCTTCTCCCTCACTCTCTCCCTATGCCCACTCATGCTCTCTCTTGCTCATGCTCTCTCTCTCAAATAAATAAATGGAATCTTTAAAAAAATTTTTTAATAAAGTAAAATATATAATGCTTATGCGAGGTTTGTGTGAAACAGAATAGTTTCATATAACTTATGAACAAATATGATACCAATTTAGTTTTAAAATGTTGGCAGTCTTCAAATCTAAGAAGAAAAGATTCAAATTTGAAATTATTTTAAAGCAGTGAAAATCTAAATTATTTGTCAGTTGCAGTTTCAATGCACACACCTCCCCAGGCGGTATGACATTTGAAAACAGTGTACCCTGCCACTTACTAGCAGCCTAATTGTGGGACAAATGCTTAGCTCTAAAGTTGTCTCTTAAGCTGTAAATATGGGAACGAGAAGATCTATTTTGTAAGAAGGAAGTTAGACTGTGTCTGTAAAGAACCTAACAGATTCCCTGACATAGAATAGGGCATCAAAGTACCAATGCCTCTGCTCCCTCCATAATGTAAACAAGGTTATTTCATAAATGCAAGATCCCATTCTTCTGTAGTTACTTCTCAGAATTATCCTAAAAATATTTAAATGCATGGGGTCTGGGTCGCCTGGGTGGCTTAGTGGGTTAAAGCCTCTGCCTTCGGCTCAGGTCATGACCTTAGGGTCCTAGGATCGAGTTCTGAATTGGGCTCTCTGCTCAGCAGGGAGCCTGCTTCCCCCTCTCTCTCTGCCTGCCTCTCTGCCTACTTGTGATCTCTCTCCTCTCTGTCAAATAAATAATAAATAATAAGTAAAATCTTAAAAAAAATAAAAATAAATAAATGCATGGGGACTATGTTCCAGTGTTTTCCCCCTGCTCTCAGGACTTAAGGCTATGGTCCCCACCTCCACACCAAACATTATCCTTCAATAGCCTGTAATTTCTAGGTATTTCTTTGCTTGTTTTCTATGCAGAAACAAATGGCTCCCCCAGACTACTTACGTGTTCTTTTCCTCTTAGGATTTAGTTCTGCTGGAAGACTCAGTGCAAGCTGCTTATTTGTGGGTGATATACATCAGAGCAGGCAACAAGAACAAGTGGCTAGAATCAAGACTTCAGCAGCAACAAGAGTCAAGAGAAATCTCGGGATGGGCTATGAATGACGAACGCACTTTAGACTGAAGCCTTCCGAAGTTGAACAGTCAAGATGGAGGACCCAGATAAACCTCCTGAGGGCCACAAACGGATATTGGTCTCCACAGCTCGGCGTTAAACAGATGAAAGAGCATTCTTATACGTCAAGGCTTTCATTCTTACTGTCAGTGGTTTATTTGCAGAAATTTTTCTCATTAACCTGAAAAACTTCAAGGGTTTTCTTTTTTTCAAAAGCTCCCTCTTATGATAAGAGTATGATTCTTGTGTGTTTTAGCCCACATGTTTTACATTCAGAATATAAGAATGATCTAAAGGAGGGGAGCCTAGGTAGCTCAGTCATTGAGCATCTGCCTTCAGCTTGGGTCATGATCCCAGGGTCCTAGGATCAAGCCCCTGCATCAGGCTCCCTGCTAGGCGGGAAGCCTGCTTCTCCCTCCACTCCTCCTGCTTGTGTTCCCTCTCTCGGTCTCTCTCTCTCTCTCTCTCTCTGTCTCTCTCTTGCTGTCAAATAAATAAATAGAATCTTTAAAAAAAAAAAAAGAATGACCTAGAGGAGTACTCTCTCAGTGACTTTCATATTCTCAACAGTGTGCTCAAAATATAGCTCTGTATTTCAATTTTCAAAGACTCTCTTCTCTCAGCAACTGTATTTGGAGATGTGGTTCTTCTGAAGCCCAAACCTCTATGCTATAATTTCCACAAGAGGGCTCATTACATTTTTCTCAAAAGTCTTACCTTTCCTTACATCAGCCTCACTTTCTACCTTCATAATCATTTTCAGCTGTGCTAAGACCTCAAAGCATATTTTTAAGGAAGCACTGGGTTTGGGACATGTGAAGATGCAAGAGATCAACATGCCTTCCAGTAGCAGGCAAACCCATCCCGAATCACATAACTGTTCAGCCATAGGAATTCAAAAAGATAAAAACTCAATCACCTGAATAGCAAGTTCTTGTCCACCTACATTTTGGTAACTGATAAAATTCGCACTGACTTTGGAAAAGTGAGTACTGTCCCCACCTGTGCCGTCTGCTACGCGGTCATCCAACAGCACTTGTAGCCAGAGATAGAAGACAAAAGAATCTAAAGGTAATGGAACCATATGCTTAATTATTTAAAAAAAAAAAAAAAACCTCTCAGTAGAAGATGAGATTTCTAACTCTTATTGTCAAAAGCAAATTTATACCAACTCAAATCAACTGGAAAAATTTCACATGGAACGAACATTTCAACCAGTTTTAAATGTCTCTTCATAAATCAAATTTATTTCAAAATTACAAATTCTAGTTTGTAAGCCTGGATTGATCTGGCAGACCTCGTTTTTCAGATAAAATGTGTTCCTATAATCCACGAGATAAAGCATGTTCCCATAGAAACCATGCTACATTGAGGGGTTCCTTGTCTGTGAAGAACTAACTGGGAAACGAGGGAGGTGTGACCAAGAGTTGCATGCAAAGATAAATTCAGGTATAATTTGGGACTACGGCCGGCACACAAACTATTGCTCACACTGAGGATGTAAGGGTTGTAAGATACTAAAATGTGTGCATATTATATTTTCAGCACTGTGCACTCCATATTTTTCTCCCACTATACCTAGAATTCAGATCTTTCTTCTTGGACAGTGCCCACATTTTCAAAAAAATATAACAAAACCTTAATAGGAGAGCTTAGAAATCACCAAGTCTAGAAAAGTACAAACAGCTGTCCTCATAAACCAATGAAGCCACCACTATTTAGAGAGCTTAAAAAGTTACCACAGGCAGTAGGGCCAGTGGGGAGTAGATAAGGTTAATGACCACAATGTCATTTCAAGCCTTCATGTCCACTACACCACAATGTACAATGGTGAACTTGAGATCACTTTTGGGAGGCCCATTAACAATCAAGGGCTTCAATGTCCATCTTTTCTAAGATATCTAGAATCTTATTTTGAGGATGAACCTTAAAAGTACATTTTAAAATCCTAGAAAGTTAAAATTCTTCTTCAGATGTAGTTCTTTGCCCCCAAATAAACTGTTAGAGTAAGGCATTAACCTTGGTGACTATCCTAAGTTGGTTTTCAGAAGACAAAGTCAATCTGTCCTGCTAAGGAGCTGGTCTGAAGCAGAAGCTGCTGGAGATGGAGAGTACATAAGAGTACTATGTGGGGCTGTTCAACACAAATGTAACAATGTATTTTTGTGAATGAGAGTTGGCATGTCAAGTGCATCCTCTAGAAAAATAATTAGTGTAATAGTCTTAAGATTTGTTTTCTAAAGTTGATACTGTGGGTTATTTTTGTGAACAGCCTGATGTTTGGGACCCTTTTTTCTCAAAATAAACAAGTCCTTATTAAACCAGGAATTTGGAG
>CM052806.1:11836931-11868402 GCA_028533885.1 Nasua narica
GGAGAGGGCCAAGTCCCTGGTGGTGCCTCCAGTATCTGGGTGGGCTTTGCCTTTGGGTGTTCCGGATCAAACAGGGCATCCTGCCTGGCACTTCAAGGTCTTGCTTAATAATTTAGGATTATAAACTGGTTTGGGAATTAGCAGTTGCAGATTTTGTTACCACTTTCCTAAGGATGTTTCACAGTGGCAATGTAACAACGGTAGAATGCTAAGCAACTCCCATCACATCTTTCCAGGAGCAGAGACTACCCACCAATGGCCTTCTCCAATGATATCTTCCATGGAGGGGGACAGTGGGTCAGATGGTGACATCTCCAGCAGCTTCTGCTTCAGACCAGCTCCTTAGCAGGACAGATTGACTTTGTCTTCTGAAAACCAACTTAGGATAGTCACCAAGGTTAATGCCTTACTCTAACAGTTTTTGGGGGAAAAGGCTATATTTAAAGAATTTTAATCCCCCAGGATTTTAAAATGTACTTCTTTTTAAACATTGAATATACATATCCTAATTTTAGGACTTTGAGAATGCTCAGTTAAGCGCTTAGGGAATATTTCACATAAGGAAGGAAAAAAAAAACTGTATTGAATCTAGTTCTACTTCAAAACTCAGCCTTCTCTGTGAGATTCAATCTCTGCTTATTCCAACCAGCAGCAGCCATGAGACTCCATCCTCCCCACCTGGAAAACCAAACTTGTTCTTTCTTTATCTGGGGCTGGAGTTCACCGGTACTAAACACCTAGCCCTCACCTCAAGAATCTCTTTGCAGATAGAATGAGATGTTCTGAGGATTGACATTATTCCGACTTTGTTTTTAATTGTTCTCCAGAGGTAGCCATTACACTTATAAATTTTCCTTTTCCAGATCGAATAGATTGCTTTCTCTCTTTTCTTTTTTTTGTTATAAAATTATTTTCTTATAATGAGAACTTTTAAAATCTCCTGCCTTAACAACTTTCAAATATGCAATACAGTATTATTAACCATAATTGCCACGCTGTACATTATATCCCCATGACTTAATTTATTTTGTAACTGGAAATCCGTATCTTTTGACTCCCTTCACCCATTTCGCCTGTCTCCCACTCCTCACCTCTGGCAACCATGGATCTCTTCTTTGTATCTAGGGGATATTTTTGCAGGGATGGGGTTGTTTTTGGTTTTGTTTTAAGCTTCCAAATGTAAGTGAGATTATATAGCATTTGTCTTTCTCTGTCTCATTTCACTTAGCATAATGCCCCCAAGATCTAGCCATGTTGCTGCAAAGGGCAAAATTTCATTGTATATAAATACCATATTTGCTTTATCTAGTCATCCATTGATGGCCACTTAGGTTCCTTATTCTGACCCTGACCATAGTAAATAATGAACACTGCAATGAACATGGGTACATACGTCAATTAGTAGTGTTTTTGTCTTTTTTGGGTAAATATCCAGAAATGGAATTGCTAGATCAAATGGTAGTTATATATTTAATTTAGGGGAAACTCCATACAGCTTTCCACAGTGACTGCACCAAATTACATTCCCACCAAACATGCACAAGTGTTTCCTTTCCTCCAAACCTTCTCCAACCCCAATATCTTTATGTGGTGTCCATCAGATAATTAGTGTTTCAGAAATTGTTGGGGTAGCCTGCCTGCCACCCTGACTCTTTCCATATTACACTTCACATTTTGAGTACCATCTTACTTCAGTTGAGGAATTTTTTTTTTCCTACAGTTTACTTTACTTAAAATCATTAATTCAGTTTACTTTACTTAAAATCATTAATTCGAATTGTGGTGGTTGGCATATTAGCTCTCGAGGCCCCCTCTTCTCCCACGTTGCCAAATTCCTGGCCTTGTACATGTTTGGCTGAAAAAATCAGGAAGCTCTTTAGCACCTGGGTTTTCTGGCTGAGATGAGATGCTCTCTGGACCCACGCATTGTGATTCCCTTGAATTGTTTCATTTCCTAATCCTTGGGGGTTTGGAAGGTGCATCAGGGTTTCTGACTATTTCAATTTGCATAGAAGCTTGCTTCGCCCACAGTGAAGACCATGACTCACATGGTTAAGCATTAGCTAATGTTCCTCGAGAGAACTCATTTCCCATTTCTTTTAGACAGGACTTTTCCTCTTCTTCTCAAGCTGTTCAAGCTGAGAACACCTTGAGAAGATTTTCATTGATCGTTTATTTAATCTGAATTAATTAACAGTTGGTTTGCTTCTTTGTTTAATCTGAAGTCACTCTGGGAACTTCCTTTCAGGTCCCATTCTTCCCCAGTAATCACTTTGGGCCTCCTTCCAGGAGGTCCTCTCTATGTGTTTTTGGCTAGTCCAGCCGCATCACATCCCTAATCTAAATACTCAAAATGGAATGAAGGGTCAAATTTCTATTTCACCAGAATTATATCCAACTAAAAATAACCATCATCAAAAGGACCACATTCCTAGGTTAGCCACTTCAGGGTGTTTGTGATTTAGCTTTTTATAACATTTATAGCCTTATTTCCCATCCCATCACCTAAACCTTTGGCTTTCAACACATTCTCGAATACAGAATTCTTAGTGAAATTTGAGTTTCAGAGACAAATAATTTTTTTGGTATAAGCATGCCATGAAATATTCATTTTGCTAAACCTTGTGGCCCTATTCCTATCCCCTTTCTGGAATCAGTCACTGCCTCCTCTGAATTCTCACATCACTTTGTCAGTTCTTTTGTTATATAACATATTTCATTCTTCCTTGTTTTGCAGCAAATTCAGAGATCTGCCTATTCTATAAGTTTACAAACATTTTGAAGGCAAGAATTGCACCTAGTTCCTTTTTTTGCAAATAGTCTGTATTCATAAATGTCATTAAAAAAAATTTTTTTTTGAGAGAGAGCCAGTGCAAAGTTGGGGGAAGGGAAGAAGAAGAATGAAAGAGAGAATCTCAAGGAGGCTCCACACTCAGCATGGAACCTGAGGTGGGGCTCACTCTCCTAACCCTGAGATCATAACCTGAGCTGAACTCAAGAGTTGGATGCTTAACTGACTGAACCAGCCATGCACCCCTCATAAATATCATTCTTACTGAGTGGAATTAGACATTCTACTACTGGTTCAGGTAGCCTCTTGTTTCAGATAATATCTCTAGAATGCTATGTACTTCTTTTCAGCCCTGTTAATTTGGTACTAATATGCTAATAATATTAACAAAATTTATTTAGTATATTCTCCACATGCATATCACTGAATTGCTCAGTTCACAAGGGCTGGTACCCCATTTCTTTTACTGATCAGTGTATATTCAAAACTACCACAATAATCAGGTCATAAAAAGTGTACAATAAATGTTTTTTTAAATACTAGGCATTTCACATGTATTATGTCATTTATGTCTCTGTAAAACCCTATAAGATCAGTATTATTGGACCCACTTTCTTTTGGATGAGAAAAGTAAGATTTAAACAGATCATGAGAGGGGTGCCTGGGTGCCTCAGTTGGTTAAGTATCTGCCTTCAGCTCAGGTCATGATCTCAGGGTCCTGGGATGGAGCCCTGCATCAGGCTCCACACTTAGTGGGGAGTCTGCTTGTCCCTTTGCCCCTCAGCCTGCTTGGGCTCTCTTTCTCTCTCTCTCTCTCTCTCTAATAAACAAAGAAAATCTTTTAAAAAATAAAGAAATAAAGACATCATGAGATACAAAATAATAACTCTGGTTTATATATCTTGAAGTCCATATTTGTAAGGATTTTATGTTATGATATAAGCAATTATTGATGCCCTTTAAAAATTGACATGCTATCTCAAACTGGACTCAAGCACCCTTGAAAAGGTCCTTGTAAACAGAGAAAGCATTTTTCAGACATTGGAATTTAGACTTAAAGGTGAGTAATTTGGGATGACTGGGCGGATCAGTTGGTTGAGCATCCAACTCTTGGTTTCAGCTCAGATCTTCATCTTGGGGTTGTGGGATTGAGTCCTACATCAGGCTCCATGCTCAGTGGGGAGTCTGCTTAAGACTCTCTCTCCCTCTGCAACTCCCCACTGCCCCATCTCAAAAATAAATAAATAAATCTTTAAAAAAACAAAAGGTAATTTGCTCAGGTAAGTGACAAAATTAGAACTGGAATGAGCTAAGGCTACCTGACTTCAGAGTCCTGGCTTACCACAAGCACTGTACTTCCTAGACAGTGTTAGTCCCTGACCAGCCTCCCTGACCAAACTCAGAGACTTTAAAAAATATTGAAGAGCTACTTGTTCTCTCACATCTGGGTACTGACTCATTCATCCTTCTAACCAGACCTTTTTGCTTTTCTTCCCTGCATTCTTCTGCTTCTAGGAAAAACATTTCCCCCAAATTCTGTGGTTCTATAGGAGCTACTGTTTTCTTGAAAGCTCCAACACCCTAGGGCACTGTTGAGGAATTTGAGGGTGCCCTTCCATACTGTCCAAAGTACCTCAGTCCCTGGCCACAGATCATAATCCCTTTAGATGATGGAATTGAGATTCCAAGAATTTTTTACTGACGAGAAAGGGGAGGCTTGCACAAGTTATTTGCCCAAAGTTTCACAACCACTCAATGATAAGGCTAGTACTCCAACCCTATATTAATTCTGAAGTTGTCCAACACAAATATTGATACTTGGCTACAAAACATTGGCAGTAAAACCCACTATCCTACAAATAAATATTAACATAAGGAATAATCTATTAGGTAAAAGGTAAAATGTAACTTATGTTCAAAAGCAAGTTTAAAAATATAATTATGGAGGGTGCCTGGGTGGCTTAGTGGGTTAAAGCCTCTCTCTGCCTTTGGCTCAGGTCACGATCTCAGGGTCCTGGGATCGAGCCCTGCATCAGGCTCTCTGCTCAGCAGGGAGCCTGCTTCCCCTCTCTCTCTGCCTGCCTCTCTGCCTACTTGTGATCTCTCTCTGTCAAAGGAATAAAAAATCTTTAATATATATACATTATATATATATATATATTATATATATATATAATTATGGAGATGTGTGGGTGACTGAGATGATCAAGTGGCAGACTCTTGGTTTTGGCTCAGGTCATGATCTCAGCATCATTGGTTAGAGTCCCGTGTGGGGTTAGGCACTCAGTGGAGAGTCTGTTTAAGATTCTCTCTCCCTTTTCCCTCTGCCCCTCCCACTCGCTTTCTCTTTCTTTCTAAAATAAATAAATAAATCTTTAAAAAATGTAATTGTGTATGTCCTTAAGATTTTAATTTTGTGTTATTACTCTTATGCTAAAATCTGTGATACAACTTGCCTCTGAATAATACTATTCTTTCTTCACTCAGGAAACTATGTCATACAGCTGATTTAGCCACCCTGGGAATGTCCCAGCAGGAGGTTGGATAAACTGGTTCAAGCTTTGATATATCAAAGCTTCAAGTTTATAATGAGGGCTGGACTGCATATACAGATAGGCAAATTCTTTAAGGCAATTTGGGAGAGGGGGGAGAAGAAAGGATGATTTTATTAATAGATTAAACAGAAAACCAACACAAGATAACAGGGCTAACAGGATCTTTTTCACATCTTGCCTTCTCACAATGCCAAAAGGAACCTACCTAAAACTTAAATTTGACCAGGGGCATCTGGGTGGCTCAGTCAGTGGAGCATCTGACTCTTGATTTTGGCTCAGGTGACAATCTCAGGGTCTTGATCTCGGGGTCATGAGATCGAGCCTGGGAGTGTGCTCAAGATTCTCTCTCTCTCTCCCTATCCCCCTACCCCACCTCTCAACACACACACACACACACACACACACATGAACCCAAAACTTAAATTTGACCATATTACTCTTTTGCCTAAAATCTGACAATGATTCTAATTACCTAGATGATCAAGACCAAGCTGGGTCTCAGCATTCACCTAACTCTCTTATCCCATTTCCAGGACCAGCAATAGGGAACAGAGGATAGCTCCTTTCATGAATCCTGGCAAGCACTCAATGACTGTGTTGATTTTTATTTCATCACGTTTGATCATGATGTCTACTCTCCTCTGTATACTCTCTCCCTTGTCTCCACACCTTTGCCACCTCCACTACTACCATCTGCCTTGCTAACAACTCCACCTTTTAAGACTCAGCTCAAAAGTCTTCTCCTCGGGCGCCTGGGTGGCTCAGTTGGTTGAGCGACTGCCTTCGGCTCAGGTCATGATCCCGGAGACCGGAGATAGAGTCCCACATCGGGCTCCCAGCTTCACGCAGAGTCCTCTTCTCACTCTGACCTTCTCCCTTCTCATGCTCTCTCTCACTCTCTCTCTCTCAAAGAAAAAAAAAAAAAAAGTCTTCTCCTCAAGTGAGACTTTCCTAACCCCACAGGCTGAGCTGGGTATCTCTGCCCTGAGATCTTATAATACTGGGTGCATATCTCTATTAGAGTTCTTTCCACATTAGTAGTATAATTACCTAAACTTGCTCCATGAGTTCTGTGAAGGTTCTACAATTTTTTACCAAATAGCTTGGCACCAGGCACTGCAAACACTCAGTAAATAACTGTTGAAGCAGTGAATCTAATTTATTCGAGATGCACACATCATATATTACTGAGTACCAACTAAATGCCTGCTTAGTTGCTAAGGTCTAGATGCTAAGGATCAAAACAGGTAAGTCCTTGCTTTTGTGTCTTCAAACAATAGAAAGGCAATTGTATTAATTTCCTATTGTTGCTGAAGCAAAATACCACACTTTTAGTGACTTAAAACAATTCAAATTTATTGTGTCACAATTTGTAGGTCAGAAGTCCAGGCCTACAGGGTTGGCTGTTTCCTCTGCTCCAGGTCTCATATGGTGAAAACCAGGATGTCAGCTTGTATCTAGTGGCTCTGGGGGAGAACACACTTTTAAAGGTAATTTAGCTTTTACAGGGCACCTACGTGGTTCAGTCCATTGAGCAATTGAGTGATTGAGCGATTGAGTGTCCGACCCTTGGTTTCAGCTCAAGTCATGGCCTTGGGGTCCTGGGTTGCCATGGGGCTCTGCCCTCAGCAGGGAATCTGCTTGTCCCTCTTCCTCCCCTCCCTCTTGCTCACTCTCTCAAACAAATAAAATCTTTTTTTTTTTTTTTTTTTTTTAGAAAAAGAAGGTAATTTAGTTTTTAGCATAATTCAGTTCCTTGCAGCTCTAGGGCTGAGGTCCCCATTTCTTCGTTGGCTGCCAGCCAAGAATATCTCTTAGCTCCTTAAGGCCATCTGTATTCCTTGTTAAATTGTCCCCACTTCTTCCTGCCACTCCTACGACCCATGAATCTCTCCAATTTTTCTTCTGCCAAATCTCTACTGCTTTCAACGTGAGAAAGTTTTCCACTTTTAGGGGAACATATGATTAGATTGGGATAATCCAGGATAATTTCCTTTTCTTAAAATCTGTATCCTAATTACCTCTTCATATCCCTTTTGCCATGTAACATAATATATTCACAGGTTAAGGGCATGAGCATTTTTTAAGAGGTCATTATTCTGTCTACCACAGTAACTATTCTAGAATTATTTCCTGGCATACTCCTCACTGAGGTGATTTGGAGAAATACCTCACAGCAGTATGTCTAAATTTATTTTGGCTACAGCATTAAGTTTTGTTTGAACAGTGAAGAGACTAGGCATTCTTTAACAGGTATTATGAGCCAGACCTTACTAGTTAATAGAAAAAAGGGTAGAGGCGCCTGGGTGGCTCAGTGGGTTAAAGCCTCTGCCTTCGGCTCAGGCCATGATCTCAGGGTCCTGGGATGGAGCCCTCCCCGCTTTGCTCAGAGGGGAGCCTGCTTCCTCCTCTCCCTCTGCCTGCTCTCTGCCTACTTGTGATCTCTCTCTCTCTCTCTCTCTCTCTGTCAAATAAATAAATAAATAAAATCTTAAAAAAAAAAAAAAAGGGTAAAGAGCAAGGGCCCTGTGGAAGGTTGGTGGGGTCAGAGCAAACCATGCTATGCATTTTATTCTATGGAGATGGAGTGATAGCAAAAACTTTTTAATTAGGGACAACACATGACTGGATTTGTACTTTAGAAAGATTACATTGTCAGGACAGAAGAGAATGGCTCTGGGTTGGAGGTCAGTTATAGCCTGGAAAACCAGTTTGGGTAAGATTGTGTCTCAAGGATGAAAGCCTAAATTAATGCAATGGAAATGACAATGCAGAGCGGTAAGAAGATGAGAGAGATTTGGCAGTAGGAATCATCAGACTTCATGATTGTTAAAGGTATGGGGGTAAACAGGGAGGGAAGGGAAAGGCAAAAGAGAAGGGGGCTTGAGAATTATTTGAAGATTTCTGACATGGGAGGAAAATCTAGATATTTGATGAAGCCTGACTAGATAAAGGAAAACAAGGGGAGAATAGATAGTGACAAAGACTTTCTGTTTGACCAAATTTTAGGCATCTGTGAGTCCTCCTCTCAGGTAGGCTCCCTGCCTGGGCCCTGTCTTTGGCTGGCCAAGTCCAGTTTTAGTAAAAATCCTGCTAAGTCAGTTTGGAGAGACTCTCCCACCCTTTCTATCTGATCACTCTTGACATCTAATCAAAATCCTCATCCCTCACTTTTGATGTATGACCACACTGGCCTCCTCAGCAAGAATCCTGTGAAATCAGTTTAGCAAGAATCACTCCCACCCTTGATGTCCCCTCTTAGTAATTTTCTATCCACTGACCCCTCTCTGCTCATCAGCTGTATATCTCCAGCTGTCTTTGTTGTATTCATAGTTGAGCCCAATCTCTCTCCCCTACTGCAATAGTCTTGACACCTACAGCAATAGCCCTGAATAAGGTCTTCCTTATAGTTTTAACAAATGTAAGGATAATTTTTTTTAACAATGGGGAGAAGCATCACCCCAGAACCAAAGTTACTTCCAAACACCTCTAAAGGGTAATTTGTTGTGTACATCTTTTAACTATCATATAAATAAATAACATGTCTGGATTATGTCCTTCAGGCATTGTGATGTACACAATCCAGCCACCTGTGCCCCAAGAGCCTAGTAAGATAATAAGATGGCTTCCTTGCCATTATTTAAATAATTTAAATTGCCATTATTTAAATATACACATTTACATACACATATTTACATCTATATTTACATATGTACACATATTTACATATATATGTGTGTGTATATATACATATATATAAAGAGAGAGAGAGTAATCAGTTTAATACCCACTATGTTTGACAGCTCATGCAATTACTTCTTTAAAGATTGTACAATAATCTTACAGGGTGCTAAAGCCTGGTGAGCTTTAAGGGAAAAGAGTCTAGGTCTTGGTAATATTTTGAAGTTGCAGTCTAGTACAGGCTGATTTTCTGTTTCCTAACCTCGATTTAATTGCAAGGTCAGTTCAAGAGAATAAAGGAAGCTGTTTTAACTACTCACATTCACTACTGTAGCCTGAAAGTTGCTTGACATGTAGAGGAATGGGCGTGGCTGTTCTAATAAAACTTTATTTTTTTATGGACATCGAAATTTGAATTTCATGTTATTGCACGTGTTCCAAAACATGTTTTTTTTTATTTTCTTAACCACTGAAAAATGTAAAAGGCATTTTTAGCTCACAGATATACAAAAACAGCCCACGGGCCGTATTTGCCCTAAGGCTGTAGATGGCTCATCTAGTATGTATACAACGTCAGAATTCGAAAAATGCTAAGTGTGAAGTATGAAACCTTCCTCAGGACATATATGGTAATGTCACAGGCTAACTTCCAATACGATAATACAAGTGGCAGCCGCGGTGGCCATGCCCAAGAATGGCGACAGCAGACGGCTTTAGCTGAGGGCTACGAGCACGGGTCCACGCCGCTCGCCACCCACGCGTTCGCCACCCTCTCAGCCGCGGGTAACCCAACCCCTCCCCCACCCCCCCCTGCCGGCTCAGCGGATTGGACCGCGGGCAGCCGCGGAGGTGGAAGCCCACCGACAGAGTAAAGCAACGCCCCTCAGCCCCCACCCACCCAGTCGCGCCTCCCCTGGCGCAAGCGGCGCGTGCGTGCACGCACGCACGTCTACCGCCCCTCGCTCACTCAGACTCTATTGCGCAGGTCTGGGAAAGGGAGCGGCGATTGACAGGAAGGCCCAGACCGGAGCCGGGCATAGGGCCTCCTCCTGGCCGGGCGGGTAGACGCGGCGTGCGCGTGCGTCATTTCCGCTGGGGCGGGACGGAGCAGTGGGGGTGGCGCCTCGGCCACTGCTCTTCTGTTTGTGTTGGAAGCTCAGCTGATGCGGGCTGGTCGAAGTGGACGTCAGTGCCTGCCAGAGGCGCGTCGCTGCTGCCGCCCAAGTAGTTGCGGCCTGCATCCCGGTGAGTGGCGGCGGGGGGACAGAGGCGGGACGATAGGCTAGGGAAGAGGGCAGCTTGGCCTCCCCGAGCACTTGTCTGGCCCTTCTTCTCTGTCCTCGTAGGACACTTGCAGAGTGTGAGGGCTGGGAGCCGCCCGGCTTGGAGGAGGTCCCAGGACCAAGGTTCTAAGAGGCCGCCGAGCACCGGAAGGAGCCGCGGACCTGGGGCTGATTGGTGCGCGATGTCGGCCCCCGCGTGTTCTGCTGGCCTGAACCCAGACTGTTGGTTTCCCTAGTCCCGCCCGGCGCTTTCTGTCCCACCCCCGCTACTCCCAGCCTGGTTACCCCGAGCGCGTTTGCTCCTGGACTGGAGGGTTGTCCAGCAGTTCCCTGGTGACGGTCAGAATGGTTCCCTCCACTGTCGGTGCACCGGGGCGTTCCGCTGCGTGATGTTTTAGTTACCTGCGGTTTCTTTTTAACCCCACCCGCGTTTAACTCCCTCCCTTCCTCCGCTGCTGTTCACTCGGCAGGTTCAGGTGTGTGCTTTTTCAAAGATGAAGCTGTGTGAATCATTGTGTTGCGGTGCTCCTCGTCATTGTCGTTTCTGTCATCATGCTGGGAGGAACCTAGTTTCTACGCCCAATACAATGATAACTTAAAGTGGTGACTTCTTGGCGAAACAGAAGTGTCCATAAGGGACACGCTCTTCTTTATAGAGGTGTTTTTACTTCCAGTAACAATTGCATCTGGTTCTTGCATATAGTCCTTGTTGCTGACATTTCAAACTAAAGTATGCTTCGTTGTGTTGAGGAAATGCTGTTAAAACAGTGAAATAGTAAGCATTTTTAAATCCGAGAGTTAAAAAAAAAGTGTATTAAACTGTGAGCCGAGAATTGATGCCTCTTATAGAGGCAGTTGTTTCAAGTCCATTGTAGTTATTTTGTTAAATTTGCGCGATTTACTTGTACTTTAATTATAAGAACATGTTATTTCATAATTTATATTATCAAACTTTTTCTCAATGTTGATCTTGCTTTCCTATTTCTGTCTGAGATCTATATTAAAATCTTGAGAGAATGTCTTTATAGTAAAGTTGAGGGAAAAGATCAGTTGACCAGTTGGTGTATTTATTTGCATCATTTGCGAAGTTGATTAAAGTACAGCTTGTACTGAGTTGTTCTTTTGCTCAGTAATGACAAAGGAATTGTGCTGAAGGGTACATATTGCCTCACTTGTGGAACACATATTTGTGAAAAGGTCAGAGTTAGAACTCTTAGCCTTGGACACCTTTCTGTCATGTCCTGTCTTAGTTATAATCTTTCTCTCCCATGTTATATATTTTACTTTGTTCATTATCCAGTCCTTTTTAAACTTGCTGTTGTATTGGTTTCCATGACCCTGGTTTTTCAGAATATCTTTTCACCTGTGCTTTTTTGTTTTCTGGAAAGACTTCTTCCTTACTCTGGATGTCAGTCAAGGCTCTACCCTTATTCTTCTTTCTAAAGAAAACAGAGTTTCAAATTTTCAAATTCAAATACTTTAGTAGGGCCATGAATCCTGAAATGTTATGGAAATTACAGTGTGTATATATATGCAAATAATCATTTCTCAAGGAAGAGGAGCTGTGATCCCCCAATTCTCAGGAATTATTACTATAAAGTTTTGTGGGTTTTTTTTTTTTTTTTTTGTAAATTCAGTCTTGGGTTTTTAGTTGTCGCTGTGCTGGTAACTCCAGACATAAATAAACCACAGCCTATGTTCCTATATTACATCTCCATTAGAATCTCCCATGTTACTTCTTCCAAGAGATTTTTCTTTCATCTTAAATTGGTCCCCTTCCCAGTCATCTCATATTCACAAATGGTATTCTCCAGGTGTCTCTGAATAAAAACACTTGAGTTGTTTTGACATTTTCTTCTTATCCCATTCTTCCCTGTTACCAAGTCTTGTGTTTTTCTATTTCCACACTTTCAAATTGTGGCTCACAGTATCCCTTTCTCTAGTACAGTACCATTGCCTTAATTCAAATCCTTGTCACATTGTGTCTGCATTATTGCAATAATTAAGGGAAGTCCTGTGTAGATTCATTCTTTCATCCTCAGCTGAGCCTCCAGCTAGCAGTTCCCTTATTTTTCTCCAGTTAAAATGCAGTTGCATTTCCTAAAAGTTGGTCTCTACCTCCCTATTGTATTTATTTCGCCACTGTATTTATACTACTCGATAAATAGGTACCCTGGTCTTCCCTGCTCTTTTCTCAATAGGTGATGGCACCTGGTACTTGATCTTCTTCTCTTTATCTTTTTGCAGTCTTACTCCAGCGGAATTTACTCTCAATATTTTTATCTGCATTTACCAGTGTTGTGATTTGGAAGCAGTTAAACTAAGCTTGTTGATTTTGTTGACAGTTCTATGTTTATTAATTTTTGCTTGGTAATTGTCATTTCTAAAAGGTGTATTAAAATATTATCATGAAATTGTCTAGTCTTCCTGTAATTGTTCCTTTTTTTGTTTTGTTTTTTGCTTTATATACTGTATTTCAGTGCCTTGTTAGGTGTCCTCATAATTGGTCATGAGAGTTATGTCATTGGAAAGAAACAATACAGACCCATTACCGTAGTCTAGGCTTGTATAACTCTATCTTCTGCTTGACTATTAGGCCCATTTTTCCAGCATTTTCCCTGTTTTTTACTTACCTTCAACCACCTGGTTCTTTTAGTCTTGAGTAGACAGAGCTAATTACTGTCTCCAAAGCCTTTGTTGCTTTTTTCCATTGCCTTTAATGCTCTTTTCCCAGATTTTAATAATTTGCTTTGTTACTTATTTCGGGTCTCTAGTAAAATGTCAGCTCAGTTCTTCTCTTGATCATGTCAAGTAAAATAGCCCATTTGCCCTGAGTGTTGGAAATATCTTTTCATGGTAGTTTGTTGTTGTTGTTTAAGGATTTATTTATTTGTGAGAGAGAGAGCTCGAGCTTGAGCACACATGTGTGAGAATGGGGGGAGGGTCAGAGAGAGGAGGAGAGAGAATCTCAAGTAGACTCTGAGCTCAGTGCATGGCAGGAGATGAGACTCAGTCTCACACCCTGAGATCAAGACCTGAGCTGAAACCAAGTCAGAAGCTCAGTGGACCGAGCCACCCAGGTGCCCCCTTTCATGATACTTTTAGTTGATTCTACTGAACCTCCTTGGGATTTACCAACTCTGACTAGTTTTCATTTGCTTAGGGTCTCTGCACCATTCAAGGCAATGTGACTGAAAAAGATCCCAGGTTTGTGATTTGTCAACTATGGATTTACCACTATTGGGGTTTTTTTAATTGTAATAAAAACAAGTATAACGTATACCATCTTTACCATGTTTAAGTATGTGGTTCAGTGGCATTAAGTACATTCACATTGTTCTAAAACATCTCCAGTACTTTTTCATTTTGCAGAACTGAAACTCTGTGCCCATTAAACACCCCTTTTGCCCCATTCCCCAGCCCCTAGAAATCACCATTCTGCTTTCTATAGCAATGACTTTGAATACTCTAGGTACTTTGTGTAAGTATCCATACTTTGTGTAAATATCCATATCTTTGTGTATGATTCCATACAGTATTCATCCTTTTGTGACTAACTTATTTTACTTAAAATAATATCCTCAGAGTTCATCCATGTTGTAACGTGTGACAGGATTTCCATCCTTTTAAAGGCTGAATAATATTCCATTGTAGATAAATACCACATTTTGTTTATCTGTTTATCTGTCCATGGGACATTTGAGTTGTTTCCACGTCTGGTATTATGCACTGCTATGAACACAAGTGTGTAAATACCTCTTTGAGACCCTGCTTTCAATTCCTTTGGATATATACCCAGAAGTAGGGTTTCTAGGTCATATGTTATTTCTATTTTTAATATTTTGAGGAACCCCAATACTAGTTTCTGTAGAAGCTGCTCCATTTTACAGTCCCACCAACAGTGCACAAGGTTCTGACTTCTCCACATTTCTGCCAACACTTGGTATTTTCTGTTTGTTTTTAATCACAGCCATCCTAATGAGTCTGAAGTGATACCTCATGTGGTTTTGATTTGCATTTCTCTAATGAATCAGTGATGTTAAGCATCTTTTCATATGCTTGTTGGCCATTTGTATATCCTCTTTGGAGAAATGTCTATTCAAGTTCTTTTCCCATTTTTTTAATTGTGTTATTTGATTTTTTGTTGTTGTTGACTTGTAGGAGCCCATTACTGGTTTTGAGCATGGCTTTTTATTCACAGGTACTTTAATTGTATTTTATCAAGTATTTCTGGGTTGGGGATTGTGGGGCTTTTATGTTAATTCAACTTATTCATTGACCATAAATCCTGAAATCAGAAAAGCCTGGAAGGTAGATAAGTCGGTTTCTTTTCTCTCTGCCTCTCTGTAAAATTGGTATTTTAAAATCATATGTATAAATAAATAAATAAATAAAATCATATGTACGCATGTGATTTACAAAGATTTTAGTTCAGACTGTAATCTGAACAGTCACAGTAGATTCTGGGTTTCTATCTTTATCAGTCTTGTCTGTTCATTCTGTCAGAGATCTGCTGGAATCCTCTTTTCTAGTGTTATTTCTTTGCTTAAAATACTTCATTGACAGTCTGATCTTTAATCTCCTTGGCAAGATTTGTGAGAGCCTTCATAATCTGGCCTAAAACCATCTTTGCAATATCATCTTCTATCTCTCTCTCATTATTCTCATTACTCTTTCTAGGTCCTGGAGTGAAACTAGACTGCTTGCAATTTTTGCTCATATTGTGTATGCTTTCCTAAATGCTTTTTTGTTTTTGTATTTTTTTTCCCATTATCTAAAATTCTCTCCTTTTCTCGGCTTTCCACTTGACGAGTTCCTTTTTAACTTTGTCCAGTTTTTAGTGTCTTTTTATTATTTTTTGGACTTACTTGGGTATCTACTCTGACCATTCGCATGGCACCATCTGTTAAAGTGTTCTTTTTTTTTTTTAAGATTTTATTTATTTATTTGACAGAGAGAGAGAGAGAGATCACAAGTAGGCAGAGGCGGGGCATGGGGGGGGAGTGATGTAGGCTCCCCGGTGAGCAGAGAGCCCGACGACATGACTGACGCTGAGATCATGACCTGAGCTGAAGGCAGAGGCTTTAACACCCTGAGCCACCCTGAGCCACCCAGGTGCCCCCTGTTAAAGTGTTCGAAACCATTTGCTTTTCTTTTTTTCTGTTTGCCTTTTCTAATTACAAAGGTAATACCTGCTCATTGTAAAAAATACAGAGACTACAAAAGGAAAAAGCCCCTCTCCTTATTCTCTTTTGATCCCACTCCTTGATTCACAGGAATAAACAAACTAGTGCTTATCCTTTCAGAATCTGCATACGTGCGTGTGTGTGTGTGTGTGTGTGTGTATGTGTATGTATGCACGCGCCCACACACACCTACCCACGCATGTGCCGCATGTGGACAGCCACACATTTAAACTATATAGGTTTTTCTGTCTTTCATTACCTAACATCTACCTGTTTACCTTTTTGTATCTCCACATGTGTATAGTGCATGTAGTATTGCCGCTGGCCTTTTTCACTGTAGTGTATATGAAGCATACGCAGATCATCTAGTTTCTTTAACTGCTACAGAATATTATATGGTAACCCATTCTGCTGTGTAAATTATGTGCCATAATTTATTGAGCCATTCCTTTCTAGAAGACCTTTAGAGTTGTTTTTCATTATTTTATTATTTCAATCAATGCATTAGGGAATGTGTATATAAACTTTTGCACTCTTATACAAGTATTTCTGTGGGATTCTTAATAGAGTTTTAATAGTGGAATTGCTGATCAAAAAATATGTACCTTTAAGATTGTGATAGATAGTATTTAAGATTTCATTAGATGCTGTCAAATAGCCCTATGTGTCCCATTTCTTCAACCCATTATTAATACTGAATATTATCAACCATTTACATTTTTACCTATTGAAAGAACAAAATATGTTTTAATTGGTATTTTTCTTTAATGTGGTGCAGGGTGTTTTCATAATTTTACTGTTTATATTTCTTCTTATTCTACATAAACTGGCCTATATTTCTATTAGATTAATCTTTTCTTATTTATATGTATTCTTCTTATATTGTGGTTATGAACCCCTTGTCTGTTAGATGTGGCACATAGCTTCTTATAGTAAGACCTTTGATTTAATAAACACAAATAGGTAGTGAAATTTTTTTTTGCATGGCTATCTATAGCTTTAGACTGAAAGTTCCTTCATATCCTGTTTGTCTTTGTGGTCTCCGCATCTAGTACCCTGTCTGTGTAGATTAAATAGTCTATAAATGGTTTTCAATGAACAAAGTGGTATAAGACTTGACTCTTACAAAGAATTAAAAGTCTAGTGTCACATAAACTATTGTGACATAAACTATGTCATATAAACTAGTCCAGACTTTGACAGGGAAGAAAAACAGCATAGTATCTAAATTGCATATTCAGTTATGTGTTGTAGGAAAACTTAATATATTTGGTAGCATCCCTAAATTAGTTCTCATGAAACATCCTACTACTCTCTTTCTTTTTGCACTGAATTCTGTACTGAAAAATGAATTGTCTTCTGTGAGCTTAAAAGGCAAATCTGCATTTTCCCTAATGGAAATACAATATTCTGTCTTCTTTTGAGAGAAGCTGCTGAGTTTAGTTCAAGTAAAAATGTATTTTATCTTATACCAAGTTTCAATTTTACCTTGTATCTAATTTTTTTTTCTTGCTATTTCAGGTAAGACCATGAATTATGGCATTTCTTAAATGAAGCATTCAGGAATGAAGTGAAAATCATAACATATAGAAAATAAATGATTTTTAAGTTATGTCTATTAATTTGACTATAGATATATATTATATTTACCTCCTTAGTAATGCAAGAAGTCTTTGTGGGAAGCAGAGAAGCAAGCAGCTGCATTTCTTATACTCACCTAAACATTACTGGAGGATAAGCCACATCAGTCTACAAAGCGGTTTTCATACAAGCAAAATAAGATGTAAATTGACCAAAAGTGATGCCCATTCTTGTAGCAAGCACTGTTACTCTCCAAGCAACCATGGTTTACATATTGGAATTTTGAAACTTAGCACTTCTACTCCCAAGGGACTTACAAAAGTGAGCATTCGTATGTCCCGTATTAAAAGTACTTTGAACTCTGTTTCAAAGGCTGTTTTTGGCACTCAGAATGAAATGATCTCACGTTTGGCTCAATTTAAGCCAAGTTCTCGAATATTAAGAAAAGTATCAGATAGTGGTTGGTTAAAGCAGACAAGCATTAAACAAGCCATCAAATCTCTGAAAAAACACAGCGACAAATCAGTAGAAAAGAGTTCTTTTTCAGAAAGTCATAGTCTGGATAAAGATGAAGATATAGGTAAACAAAGTCTTTTTCGTTACACAAGTAGTATAACCACAAGATTTGGAGAGTCATTCTACTTTTTATCAAATCATATTAATTCATACTTCAAACGTGAGGAAAGAATGTCTCAAGAAAAGGAAAATAAACATTCCCAGGACAAACTTGAAGATAAAAAGGTTGAAGAAGAGAAATCGAGCTCTCCAGATCCTGGCATCCTGACTGATAAGCTAGATTCAGAATCTTCTTTATATTCTGTGGACAAGCCTGAAAGTGCCAGTGGGACTCCTGAGGCTCTTCCAGTTTCTACTAAACAAAGTATTGCTAACTTTCTTTCTCGTCCCACCGAAGGTGTCCAAGCTTTAGTAGGTGGTTATATTGGTGGACTTGTCCCCAAATTAAAGTATGATTCAAAGAGTCAGCCAGAGGAACAGGAAGAGGCTATTAAAGCTGAGCAACCTGTCAGCAAAGACAAAAATGCAGAGGAGAAAAAGCGGTTATCTCTTCAGCGAGAAAAGGCAAGTCATTATCAGTGTCACTTGACATTTTAATTTTTGTCAAATGCATAAGTTTAATTTCCCTATGGGACCTAAGAAACTTTAATCATGTGTTGGTATTACTAGAGAAATTTCACATTCTAATCATACATATTTTAATATGTCTTTGTAGATTATTGCAAGAGTGAGTATTGATAACAGAACCCGGGCATTAGTTCAGGCATTAAGAAGAACAACTGACCCAAAGCTCTGCATTAACAGGGTTGAAGAACTGACTTTTCATCTTCTAGAATTTCCTGAAGGAAAAGGAGTGGCTGTCAAGGTAATTCTAATTTATTTAATCTGGTTTTGTCTTGGAATAAAAATACTGATACACTTTCTAAAATGGAGACAGCAATACCTTTCATTTTTTAAATTTAAATATTTTTAGTTTTTTATCATATACATGATGTGTCATGGAGTCAGTAATTGGCCCACTTATTCTATTATATGAATTATGCTAAACACTCTTTTATTCTGTGATGATAAATTATGCTGTTGGTACTACTATCTATACTTTGAGATTAAACATTTTAAAATAGAAAGTAAATCTCAATATGTTCATTGAATTACCAAAGACTTGCCAAATTTTTCTTAACTTCTCTTAAGACAGGAGGTATAATTCATAAGTAAAACCATTGCTAATTTTTATTTTATGATCTTTTTGTATTTGCAAGTCTACATTTTAATGATCTTAATGATAATCGTATTGATGATTATATTAGTAAAATGATTAGTTTTTCTTTGTCTCAATTTTTTCAAATATAAAATAGTGAAGGTAATTTAGACCCATGTAAATAGACTATTTTTAGAGAAATACTATAAAATATGAATGATGTGGTTGAGTCTCTTTCCATCTGCAATGCGGAGATTATTTGTAATATTTAATCAGCAATTTGCAAATATATAATGAACAGATATTGTTAACATTTGATTAAAGATATGTTAATGCTTATTTTTAACTTGCCATTCAGAAAATTTTAAGTTAACTTAGTTCATATTCCATTTTTTGACAACTATCTTGCTAAGAGTTCTCAGTTTTAAATAAGGTAGCCTTCTGTAGTTTCATATTGCATAATTCCTACATTATGAAACTAAACTTCAGAATTTCATGTTCATAGAATTGGGTCTTATCTTTAATAGCTATTTAATCTCTTATCTAAAAGACAAATTTTCCAAAGATAGATATGCTTTTAAGTCCATTTAACATTTCAGGGATATACTGAAAGCAAAGATCTAAAATAGACTTGCATACTTTAAAGAACTTCCAAAAAATGTTTTATTGAAGTGTAACACAACTTGCAGGCATTGGAATCAAATTCAATGAATTTTTCACAATCTAAAGACATCCATGTATCTGGCACCCAGATGAAGAACAGAATTTACCAGCACTTCAAAAGCCTTCCTTGTGTTCCCTTCAATCACAATTTCCCCAAATTAGTTTAGATTAGATTAGTTTGGGTTTGTTTGTGGTTTTTTTTGTACCTTATATAAACTACTGTGATTGGGTTTTTTCATTCATCATGTTGGTAGTAATAATTCACATTGTTGTGGGTGGTTGTAGAACATTTATTCTTCTTGCTTTCGTATTCCATGGTGTGAATGTATCACAACTCATTATACTAATGAATTTTTGGGTACTTTTCAGTTTTAGTCTATTATGAGTAGTCATGTTATTAGAAACTTTGAGGGCTCTTTTATTTTGCATTACTGATCTCACAGCTAAGGACCCTTCAATACCAAGGAGTAATGTATTAAATGTGTATTCTGATCAAGTATGATTGAAAATCTGGATAGTCTATAAAAGGTTCTTATCATTTCCCTAAGTAAGAAGCATCTCAAAAAGAATGAACTTGATAAATTAAAGCATGTTAACATGCTCACTCTCATGTGAACTTTCCCAATGAAGTTTTCATTATTCAAAAGAATTGAGCTTTTGAAAAATGCTAGAATTATTTGTTCTAAAACATTTATATGAATTTTACTTTTTTGTGTGTCACATTTATGGTGGCCAAATCAGAGCGAATTGTCTTTGATAGACTAGTTTCCTCGTGTGTGTGTGTGTGTGTGTGTGATGTGCTGCATTCATGGCAGCCACGTCTAGGAAATTGTCTTTGATGGTTTTTTCATTGTTGGTGAAGGCAGTCTCCTTTCATTATTTTTTTAATAAAAAAGTAACCTTTTATTATTTAAAAAAAGGGCAGCATAAACTTCATAAACATTTTTTAAAAAATAAAAACAATAATAAGAAAATAAGAATAACATGTTTCTACTACCGAGAGATTATCACTGTAAACATATTAGTGTCTATTTGTATTAGATTAAGCTGAGTTAACCTCTAATAAACAATACCAAAACCTCAGTGGCTTAACACAACAGAGGCTTATTTGTCCCTTGTGCGTAGTCGCTTGGGAGTTGGATGACTCTCTGGGACAGTGACCCTCTGTGTGGTGGCTCCTTTGATGTTGTTCTCATATGTTTCCATATGAGGCCTCCATGATCACTCTAGCAGGGTAAGAGTATTTCAGCAGAAAGTGCCATGGGTTTCTTCTACTCATGACTTACTTGTCCTGCCCAATTGCATTGACCTGAGAAGCACTGCCTTCGTGTACCTGGAAGGAGGAGCAAATTGGATATTGGTAAACATTAGTAATGTCTACCATGGTATTTCTCTAGAAATTGTTCTATGCATATATATAAACTATAGCAGAATAAAGTCATTCTATATGTATTGCTTTGTAGTCTGTTTTTATTTTGTTTTTTCAGTTTGTAATGTACACCTCTTTGTATCAGTAAATATTTTGTCATCTCATCCTATACCCAAGTCAAAAATGTTCTTTGTATAACTGATTGAGTCCAAATGAGGGTCCAGTCTAGACTATATATACGTGTGTGTGTGTGTATATGTATATGTGTATATATATATTTTATATATATATATTTATAATATATATTTATTATTTGTATATATTTAAATATATATATATAATACATATATTATATATATATAAAATCTGGTTATTTCCCCTAAGTCACTTAGAGCTTTGTTCCTCCTTACCTGCAAAAAACTAATTGAAATTGAAGAGACCAGGCTGGTTATCTTGTAGAATGGCTCACTTTCTGGATTTACGTGGCTTCCTCCTCACTGGTGTTATTTGATGTATTCCTTGTTCCTTTGTATTTGCTGAACACTGGAATATAAATATAAAGACTTGGTTGAGTTAAACATTTTTTTTTAAGGATTTTATTTATTTATTAGAGAGAGAGAGAGAGATTGAGAATGAGAGGGGAGAAGGTCAGAGGTAGAAGCAGACTTCCCGCAGAGCCGGGAGTCCGATATGGGACTCGATCCCGGGACTCCGGGATCATGACCTGAGCCGAAGGCAGTCGCCCAACCAACTGAGCCACCCAGGCATCCGAGTTAAACATTTTTTGTTAGAGCACATTGTATATGATGCCATGTGCCTCATTTTCCATCATATCAGAATATGCATAATTGGTTGAAAAACCAATGTTGACTACTGGATTAGGGAGATGACCATCTAATCTTCTCATTGGACATTTAGGCTAGAATCATAATGCCATCAGCCATTAATCTAATTGTTCCCAAAACTAGTCATTTCATTAAGGTTGCAGAATGATAAATTTCTTATTCTGCCACTCCTTCTGCATTATAATTGACACTCTTCTATAAAAGTAGAGCTTTCCTTTACCAGCTAAAGCTATTTGGTTACTCTCAAAGATCAATTTTACAGGATAAGCAAGAAAAATGCTTTGTTTACTTCTACATAGTCACCAATTTTCAAAGTAAAGAGATGTTTTAAAAGCTGCCTCATTGGTGATATGAAGTTTTTGGCATTTTTAAAAAACTATCATTATGAACTCCTAGTTTTTCATAAATTAGGTTTTGATAATTTTTTTTTCTTCTCCCCTCTCTTCTTTTGAAAGCTGAATTCATCTCAGCTTTGGTTGGTAGAGGCCCCAAGTTCATTCATGTGACTTGAACTTTTTATAAAAGTATCATGGTCAAAAAAAGTATGTATAAGCATACAGATCCATGAATTTTCAAAAATTGAAAACATCTGTATAACCCTCACCCCTTTATGCCCCCTTCCAATTACTATCTCCAAAGAGATTGACCAGGTTTCCTGATTTTTAGCAATCTAGATTAGTAGTGCCTTTTTCTGCATATTCTGTAAATGGAATGGTATAGCTTGTGCTCTTTTATATCTCTTTTTTTATTTGACATTATTTGTGAGAACCTTCAATGTGGAGTATGGTTATGAACATTCTCATTTTGGTGTATTCTGTGGTATGAATATAGGACAATATATCTATTTTACTGCTGATGGACATTGGGTTTCCATTGGTTTCCAGTCTGGGAGTATTTAGGAATAGTGCTTCTGGGAGGTATCTTTTGGAAAACACAGGTCGTTATTTCTTTGGGAGTATATATCTAAGAGTACCAGTTTTGATTATGAAGTATGCCTATTTTCATCTTTAAGAGATTCTGCCAAATGGTTTTGCAAACTGTGTATACCAATTTATACTTTTGCCAAAATTGTATTGACTTTCTGGTGTTTTCTCCAACACTTTATCTTTTTTATTTTAGCCATTGTGTTGGATGTTTAGTGCTACTAAATTGTGGCTTTAGTTTGCATTTCTCTGGTAACTGTGAAGTTTACCATCTTTTCCAGTGTTTATTGACCATTTATTTGTGTGAAGAGCCTATTTCAGATCTTACTCACTTTTCCTTTGGGTTGACCACTTTTTCTTACTGATTTGGAGAATTTCTTTATGTATTATGGATAAAAGTTTTTATATATATGATATATATTACATATAATATTATATATAATAGTAATATACAATAACTATGTATTTTTTGTAAATGTATTTTCCCACTCTTTGAGTTACCTTTTAACTCAGCTGGTTTCTCTGTCTTCTGTTTATGGCCTTCTGTCTGAACCAATCCCAGTTTTTCAGTCTTTTGTTCTTCCCCAAATAGACAAATCCCTCAGGGGAAGAAAAGCATAGTTTATGAGATCACTTCTTTTTTAAAATATTTTATTTATTTGTGAGAGAAAGATCTTGAGAGACACGCATGCACACCAGCAGCGGGGAGAGGGAGAAGCGGACTCAGTGGGGCTCAGTCCTAGGACCCTGGGGTCATGTCCTGTGCCAAAGGCAGACATTTAACCAACTGAGCCACCCAGGCATCCTTGAGCTCACTTCTTAGCACTTCTCTCTCCAGATTCTCACCCCCTCCTGTTCGCATTGCTTCAGCAGCCCTCTGATGCTTTTGAACAGATAGAACTTCTTTTGTCTTTTATTAAAGTTTTCTGGTTATTTTTGGAAAGAGTTCTAACCAGAAATGGAAATTTACATTCCCATGTTCCACCATTGTTCAGGTTCTTCTTGTGGGACCTTGGAGCTCAACATTAGCCAGAGCAAAAAAACAACTGAAAAAGAATTTAGAACAATATTTTGGATTTGGTTTATCATAAAAAAGAAACTAAATGAGTGATACATTTGGATTTTTTTTTTTAATTTACTGAAGGTTACATAGCACAAGTGTAGCTGCTAGTCTCCGATTCCCTTAAATTTGGGGTTCTGACCAGATAAGATGCTTCTGTGCACAGAACCTAGAGAATCTCTGATACTAGAATTTAAGCTCTTGCCTCTGTGGTTAGAATCACTTAGATTCACACTTAGAATCTTGAAGTCCTAGTTTTCTTTAAACAAATTACTTAAATGTAATGAATTTGAATTTGAATTTTTTATTGTAATGGTCAGCTTTTGCCTTCTACCTTAGTTATATGTATTGACATTTATTTATATTTCACTATGAGCTACCCGTATATCCTATGTGCACAAGATGGTTTATGTTTTTTTTGATAACAAGTTTAATTTCCGGTAATTACTATGAAGAAATTTGATCTCTAGGATTTGGAGAAAACAGTTTATACAGTTTATAATGTTAATCTTTTGTCGTAACAATTAATACTTTGAAATTTGTGTTAAGCAAATTATATTTTTTCTAATTATTAAGCATTGTATCTTTTAAAGAAAATATTTGTACTGAGGTTAATTTTTAACCTAGATATTAGAAGAAGTATATTTTAAATATTAACTGACATTAATATGTTAGAAAGTAATGTCATTTAAAATTATTGAGAAAGTAATAAAACCTAGCACTGTGATTATATGTGATCTGCATATGTTTGTTAAAAATCATACATTTTCACTCTTCATTTGACAAAAGCAATAAAATATTTTTTTCTCAATACAGGAAAAAATTATTCCATATTTATTAAGATTGAGACAAATTAAGGATGAAACTCTTCAGGCTGCAGTTAGAGAAATTTTGGCCTTAATTGGCTACGTGGATCCAGTGAAAGGAAGAGGAATCCGAATTCTTACAATTGATGGTGGAGGAACAAGGTAAATCTAGAAAAACGAACTCAATCTATATCGAGCCATTACCGAGTTCCATTACCATTATCAAGTTCAGCCTTAGATATTTTTTAACTGATTCTATGTAATTATAGTAACGATATCATTGTAAAACCAAATGTTTAAAATAAAACATGAAATAGTTTTTCTTAATTTACTATTTTATCCGTCTAAGAGCTTCTTTTTTTTTTTTTTTTTTAATTTCATTTAGAGTGAGCATGAGTTTGGAGGGGAAGGGCAGGGGGAAAGGGAGAGAGAGAATCTTAAGCAGGAGCCATGCTCAGCACGGAGCCCGACACAGGGGCTTGATCCCAGGACTCTAAGATCATGACCTGAGCCAAAAGAGTCAGCTGCTTAACCAACCGAGCCACTCAGGCACCCCAAGAGCTTCTTCTACATATACCTGAATTTGCTTTTACTTTAATTTGACCTAGTATTTATTTCAGTTTGGTCTCTTCAGACCTTTTTGTTAATCTAGGACAGTATATCAACCGTGACTTAAAAAATCTTGGCAATTTTTTGTAACATTAGCATTCCTTAATTGTATTTATTTTACTGGTCTTTATCAGTCAGCTAGTCATTTAATAAAGTGATGGTTATAAAAGGAGTCTGTATCAGTAACTTTCTGACTCCCCACATCCACAGCTGCAGATGTTAGTTCTGGTGCCACAGTAGGGATATTCAATGTGTTCTTAGCTCAGGAGATAATTTCACCATTGGACTCCATTCTTACTGCTGGAAGTTCATCTGTGCTTCTTCTGATTAGTTTGTTGAGTTCCTTACTGCTTGTTGGTTAGATCCTTTGGTGTTATCCTTTCCTCCCAGATTTTCTAGCTTGGATTCTAGTTTCCTGCCATCTCTACTCTTCTGAAATTGATAGTACATGCCTTTCCTGTTGTTCCTTGATTAGTTTATCTCTGTGATTTCATTCTCTGATACACTTGCCTTGCCAGTGCAGGTAGTACTTGTATGTCCAAGTACTACCCTTATTGTTTTGTTAAATTCAAAACTCCTGTATGTCAGCCAGATTCTTTTAATTTTGACACCAATATCGGTATTGGTGTGTGATGAGGGAAGAAGGCTATTTAACAATCTAGGCAGAGGACAAGAGAATAATAACTTCAGATGGTAGCAGCAGGAAGCAGGAGGGAGGAAAAATAGGCAAGAAAACTTTGAAGAAAAGGGGGATTGGATATAGAAGGAGGTCGAGAGTGCTCTTAAATGGAGACCACATGGATCCCTGGGACAGAATTACAGGGAAATGGGAGGATGTGATTGGTATTGAGAAAGACAGTTTTGTTTTTGAACATGCTGAATATAAGTCTTCACATAGCAGTATGGAAGTGCTAATTTGGCAAATGAAGATTGAGTTGATTGAGGAGAAAAAATATTGGAAGCTCTTTTGGATGTTTCCTATGGAAGTGAAATATTCAAGAAGGTGAACATCATTCATATGATAGATAAAGCAGTAATGAATTAGAGATAATCATTCTAGTTCATAGAATTGGTTCAAAGTGATAGGAAGTAAGGAGAGTGATAGTTAAATGAGGAAGAAATTTCACTGAGGGGCAGGAAGAAGCCAGTCCTCCTGCCATTAAGATCAGGGCAGATGGAAAGGTAGATATCATTCATTGAGTCAACTAACTATTGAGAGCCAACAATGTTCTTAATCACTGATTTGGATCCAGGAATCAGTCAGTAAGCAAAACAGACAAAATCCAAGTCTTCCTGGTACTAGCATTCCAGAGGAGGAAAGAGAACAAATAGAAAAGCAAAAATGTATTATTGAATAGTAAGGGGTACTATGAAGGAAAAGAACCCAAGTGATGAAGAGTAAGTGCGGGGCGCCTGGGTGGCTCAGTGGGTTAAGCCTCTGCCTTCAGCTCAGGTGATGATCTCAGGGTCCTGGGATCGAGCCCCACATCAGGCTCTCTGCTCAGCAGGGAGTTTGCTTCCCCCCCTCTCTCTCTTTGTCTGCCTCTCTGCCTACTTGTGATCTCTCTCTGTCAAATAAAATATTAAAAAAGAATAAGTGCTGTTTTAGAGAATGATCATGGTTATGACTTTTTCATTTTAAAAAAATACTGAGATACCAACTTACTATATTAGTTTCAGGTATATAACACAATGACTTGATACCTGTTCATTTTGCAGAATGATCACAATAAGTCTAGTTAACATCCATCACCACACATAGTTAATAATTTTTTTTCTAGTGTTGAGAACATTTAAGATTAACTCTGAGTTACTTTCAAATATGCAGTACAGAATTATTAACTATGTTACTATGTTGTACCTTACATTCCCTGGACTTACTTACTGTGTAAATGGATGTTTGTACCTTCTGATCTCTTCACACATTTTTGTTATCCCCACTCACCCACCACCTTTGGCAACCACCTGTGACTGTGACTTCTTTTTGAAGTAACATTTGAGTAGAATTCTGAAGGAACAGTCAAGAACATTCAACTATCTATTTAGAGTGAGGGGGGTATGTTGAAAAGAACTTTGAGACCAGCAGTATTTGATTTTAGAGAATAGTTTTGTTAGTCATTCAGGGAGGAAATTGGAGTGAAGACATTTGGGAAAATATAAAGGTGGGTTAGGATGAAGGGAGGTTTAGATCAGCAGTTCTCCACTGGAGGCGATTTTGCCACCTAGAGGACATAGATCGGTGTCTGGAGGTGTTCTTGGTTGTTGCTGCTGGGGGACCACCAGTTTGTGTTTAGTGAGAAGTGGGCAGTTGATGCTGAAACCCTACAATCCACAGGATAGCCCTACAGCAAAGAATTGTCCAGCCCTAAATGTCCCTCTTGCCGCTGTTGAGAAACCTTGCTTTAGGGGAACATGAGAAAGCAGCCAGGATGGGAAGTTTGTGTTGAGAGGAGTAAGGTATGAGGACTTGGGAGAAAAAGAACCCATACCTTTTATTGCTTTTGTATAAGATCCTTGTACAGTGTTAAGCAGAGAGAATGAACCTGGCAAGTATATTTATTTCTAAATTTGACCTGAATTGATTTATAAATACAGCATTTTAAAATAGTTTTCTCCCAGATTATACAAGTAAAACTTGGAGGGGGAAAAAAAGAAAAATATAAAGAAAAGCAAGCCAAAAAGTAATAGCTCACAATTCCCAGATTTTTAATATTTTGATGTATTTCTTCAAATCTTTTTTTCTTGTGTATGTATATGCATGTTTTATTTCTTTTTTTATAGGATAATGGAGGTCACATTGTTAAGTATATTTACCTGGCATTATCTCTAATTCTTCATGTCTCACTTTGATTTCATCATGTATCTGTTTGATAAGCCATCTCATCTTCTCTTACCTCTCTTCAAACCCACATTACTTCTTAAAATTAAAATAAATCAACGTTTTTGGTTTTCTGCTTTAATGTTAGAGTATTTTCTAGTGATTTCTTGTTAGCGGTATCAAAGCAGACTTTTGACACTCTAGGTTGTATTTGGTGATGCCTAACTATAGCCAGGACCTCTCTGCCCCACATCTTGTATTGGGTTTAGACCATTTCATTGTTTCCATATATTCTCTCAGCATTAAGAATTGTCCATACATTACACACATCCTGAATTGGCCTATACCTCCTGGCTTCTTTCATTTTGCACATTCATCATTAAGCTCTTTTCTGCCTCTGGCTAGGATCCAGAAGTGAGCAAAGTCAGCAGCATAAAGTAATACATCCCTAATGCAGGGCATTGTCTTGAAGTTGTTGAAAGTTTTAAAAGATGAATAAAAAAAAGAAAGCTTAAAAGAATGATTAGTGAAATGCAGAAAACAAAAATGTGTGTAGAAGCACAGGCAGCCAACTTACGCTGCAGAGAGAAGAAACCAATATACAGTGTTCCAGAACTGTTGAGTGTGGGTTTTTAAGTATTGTCCATAGTCTGGGGTATTTAAAAAAATATCTTAGGTTTGCATCTTTATAGTTGTATTCAAAGAGATACTAATAATATAAATGTAAAGCGTGCTGCTGTGACACAGGTTTTATATCATTATTTAGATATTGGAGTTTTAAAAGGAATATTAAAACAGGCCATTTTTACTGACATTAATTTATATTATCAGTTTCCTTTTTAGCAAATAACCTAGAAAAGCAACTTGTAGGCTTGTTTTATTCAAGACTTAATTTCCTTGAAACAGGAATTTTCATTTGTCCTTTTTTCTGTAGGGGTGTGGTTGCTCTTCAGACACTGCGAAAATTGGTTGAACTTACTCAGAAGCCAGTTCATCAACTCTTTGATTACATCTGTGGTGTGAGCACAGGTAATTATTGTTACATGGAAACCCTGTGTCCTCGCAGTGTACGTTTAAAGTCATGGTCATTTTCTGAAGTGATGGGTATTAGTTTTATGTTTTAATAATGAATAATCCTTTGATTGGCTTAATGAACTTTATAAAATGTTTTGGGAAGAAGTTACCATTCAGAGGTGGTGTTTTGGGGTTTTGGGGGGTGTTTTTTGAGAGAGAGCACACACACGTGCCTGTGCAAATAGGGGTGAGGGGCAGAGAAAGAATCTTAAACAGCCTCCATGCTCAGCATGGAGCCCAAGTCAAGGCTTTACTTCTTGACCCTGAGATCATGACCTGAGCCCAGTCAAGAATTGGACACTTAATAGTCTGAGCCACCCAAGTGCCCAGGAAATTGCTTCTTATATTATTTCTTAATCTGATTATTTAAAGCTAGAATTTAAATCGGTAAATGTGACAGTCTATATGTTTAACATAATTTTTGTTTTGAAGATTTTATTGATTTATTTGACAGAAAGAGACCCAACGACAGAGGGAACACAAGCAGGGGGAGTGGGAGAGGGAGAAGCAGGCTTCCTGCTGAGCAGGGAGCCTGATGCAGGGCTCAGTCCCAAAGTCCTGGGATCATGACCTGAGCAGAAGCCTAATGACTGAACCACCCACGCACCCTATCTGCTCATCTTTACAGTAGTTCTACTTAAAAGGCACTTAACTTTTTGGCAAGTTATTTCTTGTGTTAATTAGGGATTTTGTGCAAATTGAAAAAAGTAATTTCAATTATAAATTAGTAATGCAATTCAATTTATTTTAAAACATAAGCTGTTTTCTTTTACTAGAATAAGACTGAGTGTAATAAAATACATACAACACTTAAAATTATGATAATAAGTTTCTGCTTTTCCTTTGTTGGCAATCTCAGAGTAAGCTGTGATACTGTATAGATCTTTGCCCCCCATCCCCAAAGCTTTCTCCCCTACATTTCTCCTTAGGTCAGGGTTAGACCACTTAGGTACACTAGGTGGCAGTGTGTCCTACCAAGTGCAGCCAGGACATGAAATCAGCTATTTGAAAGGATATCCCCAAGACCTAATTTATTTAATTATTTTAGTTTCCCGGACCAACTCAAAGGAGTCGTTTTTTTAATGAGTTGGTA
The DNA here is from genome assembly GCA_028533885.1 of Nasua narica. NCBI lineage: Eukaryota > Metazoa > Chordata > Mammalia > Carnivora > Procyonidae > Nasua > Nasua narica. Next base: position 11,866,983 of record CM052806.1, read on the forward strand.
AGTTGTCAAATATACTGTATTCTGCGACTAAAACTAAGGAATTTATTAAGGTTAGAAAGAACGTCATTGACCATGATATCTTAGTTATGTGCTATTTAATTTGATGTAAAAAATCCTATATTTTAAAATAATCCTCATCATGGTTAACATTTATTTGGTCTTTATTGAGGTCAGGTAAAGCCCTTTACATGTGTAATCCCTGTATAAGAACATTATAAATTTTAGTTATTACCTTTATTTTATAGATGATAAAATTGGGCTCTTAGATGTTAAATAGTTGGTCCCAGGTGGCACAGAAAGTATCAGAGCTAGAATTTTAACTAGGTCTGTGACTTGGAAAGTTTTATAAGTACTGTAATGTCAACACTGGTAAAAACTAAGCATTCTTTCTTTCAGGTGCTATATTAGCATTCATGTTGGGATTGTTTCATATGCCCTTGGATGAATGTGAGGAACTTTACCGAAAATTAGGATCTGATGTATTTTCACAAAATGTCATTGTTGGAACAGTCAAAATGAGTTGGAGCCATGCATTTTATGACAGTCAAACATGGGAAAATATTCTTAAGTAAGTTGTTAGTTATTTTTTTAAAAAATGTTTGATTCGATAATATGTGCGTATTATTTGAAAAATGACAAATAATTAAAAATAGTAAATTATTGATACCAGTAATTAGAGATAACCATTGTTAATATTTTGGTGCATAATTGCAGTCACTATTTTTTTTTTGAGTTCATGTGTAGATCTTCATGTAGAAATTCCAATTTCCTTTTTAAAAAATTGAGACCATATTATAGACATGTTTGCACCTATTGTTTTTACTTAACATACTAGTCTTTTTCAAGTCATTAACAGATATTCTTCTAAAATGTTAATAACTTTTAAACATTTTTTCCAGAATACTATAAATACTCACTTTCCAAAAATACATAGTTGAAGCCTTTAAAATTACCCAGTCGTATTCAGAGCTGTGGACTTTGCAGTATATTTTCTTCTTTTATTTTTTTTAATTTTTTATTAACATGTAATGTATTATTTGCCCCAGAGTACATGTCTGTGAATCATCAGGCTTGCACATTTCACAGCATTTGCCATAGCACATACTCTCCCCAATGTCCATAACCCTACCCCCCTACCTCCCGGCAACCCTTAGTTTGTTTTGTGAGTTTAGGAGTCTCTTATGGTTTGTCTCCTTCCCCATCCCATCTTATTTCATTTCTCTTCCCCACCCCCCCATAACCCCCTGCCCTGCCTCTCAAATTCTTCATATCAGAGCGATCATGTGATAATTGTCTTTCTCTGACTTATTTCGCTTAGCATAATACCCTCTACTTCCATCCGTGTTGTTGCAAATGGCAAGATTTCGGCTCCATAGTATTCCATTGTATATATATACCACATTTTCTTTTTTTTTTTTTT
>CM052806.1:11868902-11899669 GCA_028533885.1 Nasua narica
CTTGTCTTGAGCTGCTTTCAGGATTTTCTCTTTGTCACTAAGACTTGTAAGTTTTACTATTAGGTGACAGGGTGGAGACCTATTTTTATTGATTTTGAGGGGGGTTCTCTGTACCTCCTGGATTTTGATGCTTGTTCCCCTCAGCAGATTAGGGAAATTCTCTACAATAATTTGTTCCAATATACCTTCCACCCCTTTCTCTCTTTCTTCTTCTGGAATCCCAGTTATTCTAATATTGTTGCGTCTTATGGTATCACTTATCTTTCGAATTCTTCCCTCGTGGTCCAATAGTTGTTTGTCTCTTTTTCTCAGCTTCTTTATTCTTTGTCATTTGGTCTTCTATGTCACTAATTCTCTCTTCTGTCTCATTTATTCTAGCATTAAGAACCTCCATTTTTGTTTGAATCTTATTAATAGCTTTTTTGATTTTAACCACTAAGTGGTTAGATTTTATTTCTTTTATTTCTCCTGAAAGGAATTTTATTTCTCCCGAAAGGGATTCTTTTTTTTTCCGAAAGGGATTCTTTAATCTCTTCCATGCTTTTTTCGAGCCCAGCTAGCATCTTGATAACTGTCATTTTGAACTCTATTTCTGACATATTACTGATGTCTATATTAACTAGGTCTCTAGCCGTCAGTACTGCCTCTTGTTCTTTTTTTTTGTGGTGAGTTTTTCCGCCTTGTCATTTTATCAAGCTTTTGGAAGGTGGTCGATTTTCTGCTCCTAGAATTGCTCTTGTTCCTCTTTTCTCTCTCCTGTTGAGTATGCTGGCTTTTAGAATGATTTAATAACTATCTAGATGAACTTCTGGGATCCGACTCTATCTCAACCTCCTACTTCTCCGCCATCTTGCTCCTCCTCCTAGTATATTTTCTTCTAGTCTTTTTCTAGACGCTATACATTTTCACACACACTTTTTAAAAAGACTTATTTATTTGAGAGAGAGGGAGAGGCAGGGAGGAGGGGCAAAGGGAGAGAGAATCTCAAGCAGACTCCTTGCTGAGCGCAGAGCCAACACGGGGCTCAATCCCAAGACTCCGAGATCCTGACCTGAGCCAAAATCAAGAGATGCTTAACCGACTGAGCCACCCAGACATCCCTCATACATATTTTATATAGCAGAGATTATATTGTTGCAATTTTATGTCCTTTCCCTTTCTCCAACTTCATGAAAATCTCTTAACAAATTTTTAAAGACTGCTGCATTCCATAGTGTGATGGTACCAAATTTTCTGAACCGTTTAATTTAGGATATTTATGTCAGTAATTTTTATGCGGTTAGGAACAATGCTCCGATAGGCATAACTATATAATAAAAGATTGTAAAATAGGCTGTAAAATCAGTTTCTCTGTTGTGAAATGTTTTTTTCCTTGTACTCATAAGAATATCTTCATATATTTGCATATTGCTATTTCACTAATGCTTCAAAGGCTTCCTTATTTTTTCTTAAAGGTTTTATTTATTTATTTGATATAGAGAGAGAGATCACAAGTAGGTAGAGAGGCAGGCAGAGAGAAAGGGGGAAGCTCGATGTGGGGCTCGATCCTAGGACCATGAGATCACGACCTGACCTGAAGGCAGAGGCTTTAACCCACTGAGCCACCCTGGTGCCTCTAAAGGCTCCCTTATTTTTAATCACAACATCCATAACCTTTCTAAGTGTGGTTAGTTTGTGTTTTTTTTCCCCTACTTTTACACTCAGCTTTTGCTGTACAGCATACCACTCCAAAGTTTACTAGTTTAAAACAACCTGATTCCGTGGTGTAGTGTTTCTTCTATTCTTATTTAAAGTCACTCACCACAACTGAGGTGGCTGGGACGCCCATGTTTCTCTCTCTCCACATGGTCACTCATCCTGGACTTCATCTTGTTAGACTGATCTGAGTTTCCAGAGGGCCAGCCCCCTTGCATGAATTCATATTAGGCCTCAGTTTAATGGCATGTTTGCTGATGTCCCATTGGCCACAGCCACTCAAATGTAGGGCCTGTAGAAAGGGCCTCATAAGGGTATGGATATCAAGAAGTGTGATTCATTGGAGGGTCATTATTGTTATCCACCACATCTACTCTTTGGCCTTGTCTTTGTTTCCCCTCTTATTTATTGAGAGCATATTTCTGCCTTTTTTTTTTTTTTTACTGTGATAATGATTTTGTATTATATTAGGGACACTGTTTAATTATAGCATCAGTGGAATCTAGAAATTTCGAGGGCTTTTTTTTTGGTATTTTCACATCTCTCTGAAATAAGCAATTAATGTTCAGATTTTCTCTTTAAATTTATATTCATAACTTATTACATTAAATCATTTTACCTGTGTTTATAAAATCAAGGCTTAAAAAAAAGTGAACTTTGCTGAAAATGTAAAAGCAACATGCTGCCAGTGTCTCTGTCCCAATTCTATAGCAAGATGTCTGTGAAAAGATAAAGATCCTTAGAAGAATACATACGCAGAAGAAACATAGATCAGGTTGGGAGAGACAAAGAGCTTATCTGCTTTAGAAAGTATTTTACATTGATATTTATGAAAGATAATAAAGGGTAGATGATTGCCTAATTTGTATATACTAATTGTATGTGAAATTCACTAATACTCTATTTGAGAATCATGAATATTGTTTGAAAAAATGTCACTAGAAACATGTTTTTTTCTTATTGAGGCAAGTTGGTAAAAAACATAGTCCTTATATACAGGGAAAAATATACGTATTTTTTTTTAAATATATGTATTTTTAAGTCACGAAAACATCTGCTCTGAAATAAAACTCCCTTATAATGGAATTGTGGAAACTGCTGCCCAAGTACAAGATCTGTAATGTTGCAGTAATTCAGAGCCCAATTCCTATGATTTAAAAAGCATTTTGTAGGAGTGATATTGGCTCTGTATTGCTAAAACAAGTTTAAGGTCTAAATGTACTGATCTACGTTTTAGATTACTCTGCTACTAGTCTACATACTTTTGTAGTTTTATCTCAACACAACTCCTTTATGCCTCAGGAGGACCCTGAGAACAGTGGTTATTCTGCCTCAGCGCCTTTCGTTACTCCTTAGACAGGGTTGAATATGTTGCCTTGTCATCTTTTGGTGTCCTCCTCAAGCTCCACCTCAACTCTATATTGTTTTATGTGAATTAATTGTGCTATCAGGCACCTGGAGGAGATTTTTATATTTATTTTTGTTGTTCATAGTACTTTGAACAAAACCCTGAGTAAATGGTATTTGCATACTGTATGTTCCCTGATGTTAGGAGATACAATCATTTTGATATACTTTAATTTTCCTCCTTTAATAAAGGGAAAGAATGGGATCCTCGCTAATGATTGAAACAGCCAGAAATCCTACGTGTCCTAAGGTAAGTTTGGTGTCGTAAATATAATACCAACTTGGAATTGAAGGTCAGGTGAAAGCACTTATTCTAAAGACCCATTACTAAGAAATATTTCTTAGGAACCTCTTTTTTTTTTTAAGATTTTATTTATTTATTTGACAGATCACAAGTAGGCAGAGAGGCTGGCAGAGAAAGAGAAGGACTCAGGCTCCCTGCTGAGCAGAGAGCCTGATGCAGGGCTCGATCCCAGGACCCTGAGCTCATGACGGACCCTGAGATCATGACCTGAGCCGAAGGCAGAGGCTTTAACCCACTGAGCCACCCAGGCGCCCCGCTTAGGAACCTCTTTTAATAGCTTATATAGATTCCTTACTTCTTGGACCATGATATGAACATATAGGATGTGGTCATTAGACCTCATCCAGTGGTCTATATATCCAGTAAAAGTATAACAAAGGCTTAATAACATGAAAGACTTAGGACTAAAAATAAGGAAGAATTATTTTATCATAACATTAATCAAGTCCAGCAATTTAAGAAAAATTGTAGCATTTCCTCCCCCAGACTTCTTAAAAGAAATTTTATGTGCCTGTAAATATATGTTAGATTAATGTACAAATGGAATCCCAATTTTAAAAATGTTAATGCCACTAGAATATGTCTCATATGGCTTCTCTTTTTATTTATTTTGTTTGAAACCTAATAATCTGAGTATTGCTTGAGTTCTGTGTTCTTTAATAATACTTGTTATTTGATTAAGGAATAGCATTTATGGATTTCACAATCCCTTGTAACTTATATTTATTCTTGGATAACAAGCTATAACCATGAAAAATCAAATACAGCTCCTTTTATTTCTCTTTTACTCTTGCTTGTTCAAATTTCATTCATCTTTAGATATTAATTCTGAGTCCAATGTGTCAACATTGCGCCAGGCACTCTGAAGACCTTAGTAAATGCAGACATGGAGTTTATAGTCCAGTAGGGCAAATAGGTATCTATTAGGTAATCACACAAACAAGATATAGTTTCCCTGAAAAAAATGCTATGGAATACAAAAACAGTTCTCTGAAAGCATATATTTACAGGGACCGGAAGGAAGGCTATTCTAAGGAGCAGGTTTGAGGTCTCAGTGTGCAGGCCAAGGAGTAGGAGCAGTCCTGGCAAAGGGAACGACCTGTGCGGGAGGAGGCAGGGAGAGGCACAGGAACTGAGAGCCCCAGGAGACCAGAGCCTGAGCATTCAAGGGCTGAGTGCAAAATGGATCTGAAGTGGCAGGTGAATCAGACCAGCAGGGCCTTGGAGGCCATGTTAATGAAATGCGCACAGCTCTTTTGGAGAAGATCCCAGGATGCACTGTATGCCTCTTGTTTGTTCCCCTGTATCTTCAGAGCTTCTTATTTGTTTTTCAGTTGTGGGAGCTGCCAATTTTAAATAAAAGACTAGAGTAGGTGTATGGGAACTTTAGGCCCCTCAAAAAGTAATTCATTCGTGATGAATGAGTTTATCATGTTTTCCACATGATTCTTTTTTTTTCTTTTTTGAAGATTTTATTTATTTATTTGACAGACAGAGATCACAAGTGGGCAGAGGGGCAGGCAGAGAGAGAGGGGGAAGCGGGCTCCCTGCCGAGCAGAGAGCCCGATGTGGGGCTCGAGCCCAGGATCCTGAGATCATGACCCGAGCTGAAGGCAGAGGTTTAACCCACTGAGCCACCCAGGTGCCCCCCTAATGTCTTTTTATATGGCTAATCAAATCATGTAGTCAATAAGGTCTTTTATTATTGTCTCAGTCCTTGTATCTACTCTCCTGTAAAGAAATACCTGGTTAGGGCTGGTTCTCTTTACTTAACATCATATTTATGTTATACATTTATCTTTTTTTTTTTAAGGTTTTTATTTATTTATTTATTTGACAGAGAGAAAGAGATCATAAATGGGCAGAGAGGCAGGCAGAGGGAGAAGGGGAAACAGGCTCCCTGCTAGCAGAGAGCCCGATGGGGATCCGGGTCTAGATCCCAAGACCCTGAGATCATGACCTGAACCGAAGGCAGAGACTTAACCCCCTGAGCCACGCAGGCACCCCTAAGTTACACGTTTATCTTGAGTAGCTGTGAATTGTTCACTAACACTACTAAATAATATTTAATTTTTTACAGATCCCAAATATTGCTGTTTACAATGGGTATTGTTCACTTTTTACTTTACTAGGTAGCTGCAGTAAGTACCATAGTAAACAGAGGGATAACGCCAAAAGCTTTTGTGTTCAGAAACTATGGTCATTTTCCTGGAATCAACTCACACTATTTGGGAGGCTGTCAGTATAAGATGTGGCAGGCCATTAGAGCCTCATCTGCTGCTCCCGGCTACTTTGCAGAGTATGCATTGGGAAATGATCTTCACCAGGTAAGTTGACTGTGGCCTACCTTTTAAAAGTTTATGTGATTAAAGAATCAGCACTCATTAAATGTCATAGAGGGATCAAGCAAGACTTACTTCTTATGTGTGGCAAAAGATGTGCCGTTCAAAATGTTTTTATTTGTTGTTTTCTTAAATTAATAAGACTTCTGGAAAAATTATTTTTGTATTTTATATAATGTGATTCATAGCTAATTACGATTTTATTGATGAAAAAACATAGTATGTAGGATTGGCTGTCCAAATGTAATAAAAATTAAAAATAAAACACGGTCCCTGAAAACACAGAACTCAACCTGTTTGACAGTTGGGTTGGACATATTTTGAAGGAGATGATATAAGAAAATAATAACAGTAAACACTCATTAAATCAACTGTGTGCCAGAGACTTATACAGTCCTTTGCATGCATTGTCTCATTTAATCATCACTGTTTATGAATTGGATAGAGTTATTCCCACTTTTACAAATAAGGTATTGGAGTCTTGAGAAAGGTTAAGTAACTAGAGTAGGATCATGGCTGTTAAGTGACATGATTGGGATGCTACCTATAATTATGCTGCTTCGAAGTTTATGGCTAAGTGATGTATAAAGTTGAATATTATTTCTGGCAGTTTATTCCTTTTCTGTTATGTAGACTTATTTATCATAAAGTTTTCCTTTGTCAAGTTTTTCCCATTTTGAAATGTTAATTTACTTACAGTAAATGATAAAAAAGTCCCTGAAGCTTTTGAGCTGATACTTCCAGAATATATGTTTTTATAGATACTTAATTTTTGTAATGCTAGCCCACTTAAAATCAGTCTCATTCAATAGAGCTATTAACCTTAACTACCCTCCCCAGTCAGTGAAGTATTTGTACTCTGTTTGGTATTTATATATATGTTGAAAATTATAGAAAATTATTTTGACAAGGATTTTCAGATATTATTTAAAAGCTCATACATAGATCTTCTATATGAACTACATATCAACTATATACTTTATATGCGTCAGTATAGTAATAGCTAAAACACTTTTATCAGTTTTATTTTCTCCTTTATTTTTTCTTCTAGTATATTAGACATTTTTAAATATTATGGGCAGCTATCCCATTTTTTTCTGTCTTTCTAGAAGTAACGTCATGATCTTTGTAGTTAATAAGATTAACCTAAGTTTCCTTTTTTCTTTGGAGTCAATTCAGACCATTTCTTACTTTGTCAGATCAGTCATTGTTTAATAATGTAAGGCACTTCCCCTTCTTGCCTTTCTCTTCTTTCTTCCACCTACTCAAGGCAGAAACTGCTAGCTGTAGAGTTTCTCTGACATTGATTTCAAGACTTACTGGTCAGTTAAAAATTTAATTTTTAAAATGTACCTTGCTGTTTTTAACAACAATTTCTGCATATTCTTATTCTTACCAGGTTGTAAATGGAGAAATAATTTAGACAGTGTATTCAAAATAGTAGTAAAGATTGATAACATATCTTTAAGGTAGTTGTCATGCTACAGAATTATAATTATGCCAAATATTAATGAAAGTCTCAAATGATAAGTTACTATATTTTAAGACCATATGCTCCCAGACTTCAAAAGAAGCTATCTCATTTGCTTTTTATTCTTTCTCTAAGTGGAAATAGTTCCAAAGTTTAATTCAGTACATAATAACAAACCAAAGTAATTCAGTAGTGCTTTTTCCATTTCATTTAGACTGCTGATATTTCTTTTCATGCTTAGCCACTTTAATATTCATGACCATAATCTCTGAGTTTAGGTTTGAGCTACAGATAAAAGAATTTATTATATAAAGTTTATGTAAAGTATATCACCTCATGTACAGAGAATATACATTTTTTTAAGGATTTTATTTATTTATTTGAAGGAGAGAGATCACAAGTAGGCAGAGACAGGCAGAGGCAGAGGGAGAAGCAGGCTCCCTGCTGAGCAGAGAGCCTGATGCGGGGCTTGATCCCAGGACCCTGAGATCATGACCTGAGCGGAAGGCAGAGGCTTTAACCCATTGAGCCACCCAGGCGCCCCCAGAGAATACACATTTATAGAAGTCAGGGACTTGACTCCAGGAAGATTTGTACATCTAAATTAATATTCACATGAAATCTTGATTCTGAGCAAACCCTATGTTTAAGAATATTTTTCTTACTACATGTTCTCTTCTAACCTTGAGAAAAAAATGGGATATTTTACTATTTACAAGATGCCATGAAAGATTGATTAGGATATTCTAACATATGAATGATATTGATTGCTTAAACAAAAAAAAATTCAAGTGAAGTTCATTTCCAGCCCTTCAGAAATTGTTAAGAAGTTTAAAACTAAAATATAGTACTTACTATAATCCTCTTATCTTAAGCTCTTTGAATAATTATGTTGTTTTTTAAATCTCTTTTAACTATCATGTTTGACATATATTTTAATGTGAGTTATTTCATATCCTTTTGGAATAATGTAGAATATAAATTTAGACTAATATTCTGTTTGAGCAGTTACTGAAAGCAGTGCCATAATTATGAGGTATGAGAAGGTAGACATGTAGATTTCATTTGCCTTTGCTTATAAAGAGAAGAATGTTATTACAGTATTTAGCAGATTTATTACATGTCCTAGAAAATTATAAAGTGAGAAGAATTCTTTTTGAGTAGCTATCCAGGTATTACTTCTCTCCCCCTGCCCAAGTAGCATCATATTTATCTTGAAATAGTACGTTTTACACAAAACCCCTCTATTTCTTTTTAACAGTTTTATTGATATAAAATCGAGATACAAAAAACTGGGCATATTTGATGTATGCAGTTTGCTGAGTTTGGACACATGCATGTCCCTTCTCTCTGATCTTTTTCCATCTCCACCTCCAAAATTAAATCATTCATTCTCTCCCTTTGGAGAAAGAGCCTGATAAATTAATTTGCACTAAAGGTTTTGATGACAGATTCTCATATATTATTTTTCTTTGGCCTTATTTACATTTTGAAAGGTTATATCCAGAACTCAGACTACATTAACCTAAGAGGAATTATGATATTTCATATAAATGTTCCAGGTAAATAGTGTTTTCAGTAGAAACAACCTGCCTTGCTCCTGGCAGATGATGCCTTTGCCAGGCCAACCATTAATTTTCAGGATAACTGGTCAAAAATGCTTACTCAGTGCCAGGCACTGTGTTAACCGAGAGGAATATAAAGGTTTTAATAAGTGCCAGCTTATTGTTTGTGTTTCCTGGGCCCTTCCCTCATATAGCTCAAACCAGAAGAATATAAGCAGAGTCATATAATAAGATGATAAATTCAGTAGTATGGAGGCTTCTCGAGAAGTTAAAAATAAAACTACTCTTTGACCCAGTAATTGCACTACTAGTTATTTATCCAAAGGATACAAACATAATGATCCAAAGGGGCACATACACACCAGTGTTTGTAGCATCAATGTGCACAATAGCCAAACTATGGAAAGAACCCAGATGTCCATCGACAGATAAATGGATAAAGAAGATGTGGTACGCACACACACACACACACACACACACACCAGAATATTATTCAGCCATCAAGAAGAATGCCATCTCGCCATTTGCAACAACATGGATAGAACTAGAGGGTATTATGGTAAGTGAAATAAGTCAGAGAAAGACAAAGACCATATGATTTCACTCATATATGGAATTTAAGAAACAAAACAGATGAACATAGGGTAAGGGAGGGAAAAATAAAATAAGAAGGGAGGCAAATTATAAGAGGCTTGTAACCATAGAGAACAAGCAGGATTGATGAAGGGGAGGTGGATGGGGGATGGGATAACTGGGTGATGGGTATTAAGGAGGGCATTTGTGATGGGTGCTGAGTGTTATATGCAACTGATGAATCACTTAATTGTACCCCTGAAACTAACACTATACTATATGTGAACTAACTTGAATTTAAATAAAATCTTGAAAAAATAAATTCAATAATGAAAATATGCATAGAGTTAAGAAGTAGTACAGAAGACGTGGCTTATTCTGTCAGGATTGGCTTTACAAAGACATTTCCACTCCAGATCTAGAGAATGAATGGTTGGGTAGGATAGAAATGAGATTGGGGTGATAAAAACATTTTGGAAATAGTGGTGATGGTTGTAAAACATTCTGAATGTAATTAATGCCACTGAATTGTGACCTTAAAAATGCTTAAAAGGATCTATTTTATGTTTTGTATATTTTACTATAATAAAAAACTTTTTTTAAAACTTTAAAAAAAAATACTGAGATGAGAGGATTAGGAGAAGTTCACATTGTGCAATGGTTATTTTCTGGTAGGCACTTTGTATGATTTGAAATGATTAAGTGTACATTAAAAGCAATCAAAAGTAAAATTTAGGCTATTAAGTACTCATGTAATGTACTGCTATTAAAACACAATTCTGTGTATACTTCTGAGAGATAAATAGGAAATTATTCAATCAATTCATTTTTTAAGTCTATTTTACCACAGTATCTAGCAGTGGGCCTGGCAAAACCAAATACACAGTAAGTAGATAGTGAATATGAATACCTATGTGAAGGGAATACCACAGTCATACCATTGGGCTAATGACTTCTGATAGAAGAGGCATGGACAGGAATGAACTAAGCTCCTCTCTTAGGGAGCTCCAGGAACAGTGGACTCCACACACCGGAGTGAGCACCAAAAATCTTAACTTCCACACTTACTTGATGGAAAGCAGTAAAGTTTAAGGAACAGGAATTTATTGCCATGGCAATTAAAACCATCGGAAACCTGACAGCTTTTTATTTGGGGAGTGATTTTAGTATTAATCAATTCTCGTTAAACTTCATTTGCCCCTTCTTTTCTTCCCTGTTTGTCTCTTCTGATCCTTCTTGATAGGCTTTTCTATAAAATAGTGCAGCAGTGTTCCATCTAAAATACTGGGATGGTTGAAAGTTATTATATAGAGTACAGCTATGAAATTTAGGATAAGAGTAGTTTTGGGCATGTGGCTGGCTCAGTTGAGGGAACTTGGGACTCTGGGTTCTAGCCCTACATTGGGTGAAGAGATTACTTAAGGTAAGATCTTAAAAAAAATTTTTTTAAGATAAAAGTAGTTTTAAAAGTGGTAACTTTCTTGCTGAATGAGAAATTAAATGTTACTTTATTATGTGATGGGTATCATTCTAATGTCCTGTTAATTGAAAACAAAAGATAAAGTTGAAAGGATTAAATTAAAATTAAGTTGGAAGCCTTTAGGAAATAATTATTACTACCTACATTCAAGGAATCCTAGTAGGGTTTTACAAAGTTAAACAGAACAAATAGCCCATGTAAGACTTTCAACAAATATATAAAGATAATGAAATGTAAAAATAGTTCCTTTCAACTGGTAAATGATAAACTGATACATCCAAGTAATTAAGTATTACTCAGCAATAAAAAGGAATGGATTACTGGGCTGTCCAAGGACATGGATGCATCTCAGAAGCATTATTCTAGGTGAAAGAAACCAAACTCAGAAGACTACATACTATATGATTCCATGTATCTTGATAACAGGAGCTAATGTGTGACCTTGGGGAATAGACAGAAGAATGGTTTTTGAAGATGAGAGGATTGAGGAACTGAGAATCTAGGGTGTGCTAAAGATGAAAAGTCACATGGGGTATGATAAAGAATCTTTACCCTTTTCTGCATGGGATAGTAAGGAAGCCTATGAGCCAGGTGCTGAACAGTTTGTTGAATGAGGAGTTGATAGGTGACAGCAGTGATGGTAGCATGGGCCAATAATAGAGCCCTTAAAGCACATGATCTTCCAAGTGAATTGAGACTAATAATGGTCTAGAAGGAACAGTAAAGAAAAAACGACACCATTTCCTCCTAACCACTAAGGTATATGAGATAGGAAAGAATCAACAGCTACCTGGGAAACAGCATTCAGGAAGAGCCATGTCTCTTAAAGAGAGCATTCAGAAGGTGAAACCTTGGAAGTTTTAGTTGTGGAACAATATCCACACAGCTCAGTGGAAGGGTTTAAGATGTCAGAAAGGAGTGGACCACCACGTTGGTGGCAAGGAAGCTAAGAGATTCAAATGGCATTATTGAATGGAACAGAAGCACAGTGGAATTTTGAATGACATGAATTTAGTCCCTGCTGGTTCTCTGAGGAATGTGGGCTTAGTACCTCTAAAAACACCAAAATACATCCCACGCTCCATAGTGATCATTTCCAGCAGATACAGTTTCAGTTTATCTGCTTCAGGCTCAGCACACACAAGGATAGCAGTCCCTAAAACTGTAGTTACTACATGCTCTTTGGCCTGCTGTAGAGTAGATGGACATTTAAGTTTTTAATGAATGAACTGAAATTGTCTACTAGGTGTCAGAGATGCTTTACTTCTCACAGTGTTAACTTGCACTGCGATGTGTTTTAGTTTAGGATTCTGATCTTTGTTGTATCCTCTGCCATGATACTTTGAGTTTAGGAATAATAGAACTATATTACTGTGACATTGAACTTTTTTCTAAGCTGTATGCTGAAAATTAAGTCTATTGACTCTAATAGAGAATATATAATGTGTGCTGCTGTGTCCTCATTCTGCTTCTGATACAAATTTCCCTCTTCCTGAGTCTAGACAGTCTAGAAGCTTTACTCTCTTCAGAACGCCTACTGCCAGTCAGGTGGCAGACGACGTGAACCCAGGGCCCCCCCTTTCTTGTATCTCAGGTCTAGGGCCAGTCACAGGCCAGCCATCTGCTGTCTTCTAGGTCTCAGAGACCATCCCAACTTAAGCCTATCTCAGCCAAAGAGGGACTTTATGAAAAGAGCTAAAGACCTGAAATATGGTGGACTCATCAGTAAATGGGCCTCCATTGACAAGAGTTGTCTTTTGAAAGAATAGCCTTTTCTCATGAAAGTCACAAATGTGGAAACATGAACCACATTCTTTTGAAGAGATGTAGTTAGAGAGCGATGGGGATCGCACCTCAGGGGAAGGTAGAGATTAGATTGGAAATGGCAGCAAGTAACCCACCCAAAAATGGAGAATAGAGCAAGCAATGAAAACATGTGATGAAATATTTTCTCTGAGAATCCACACAGCCTTGTGTATCTCGGTTATCCCAGAGAATCATAAAGCTACACACTGGGGATGAACGCCATAGGCATATGGTAACTTTGACTTTTGGGCTTTTTAGGAGTAACTTTGTGACAGTTTGTAGCTTTTCAAAATTGAGTAGCTATGCTAATACCAAGTGAGGTTTATCCCTGCAGTGTAAGGCTAGTTATATACTTTTACTCTGCTCAGTTTAGCAGTATTCTGCCTGCATGTTTTACCCTGCTTTCCTCATGAAGTCTTCAAAATAAGTTATTATTTATAATAAATGCTTAGAAATACAAAGTTTGCCTGCTTTGTTTAGATTATATCTGCATTATAATGAATGCAATACTTTGAAATTGTATTGATAAAGTTGCAGTTAAATTTGTTGTGTTAATTTGGTTATATTTGATTTGTGAATGAAGAGCTAGTTTTAATTATTTGGTAGAACCAAAATTGTTCTGTTAGGTCTTATATAGAATCTATAGTAATCACTAAACAAGGATATAATATCTTTTAAAAATAACTTTGTTCATTTTAGTAGTTTTGAGAAAAATATGCAAAGCAATCAAAGAAGTTAAAATAACTTTCATAATAGGAAAGGAAAGCTTAATGAGGCCACTGGGCTTTCACATTACCCTTTTTTGAAGCTGTAGTCTATAGAGTAAATTTACTTTAAAGGAACTTCTTGTCTTCAAGTAATTTGTTGTTGAATTTATTGCATCATTAAAGTCTCCTTGTGTGTACATTTCAGCCTGTTTAAAATACAATTTTTGCCTTCATATTTATAAAATAGAATTTCACTTTTTAATAGTTCTGCACTATACTTTCTTGACTTACATTTTACAGGATGGAGGTTTGCTTCTGAATAACCCTTCAGCACTAGCAATGCACGAGTGTAAGTGTCTTTGGCCCGACGTCCCGTTAGAATGCATAGTGTCCCTGGGCACTGGGCGTTACGAGAGTGATGTGAGGAACTCCGTGACATACACAAGCTTGAAGACCAAACTGTCTAATGTTATCAACAGTGCCACAGATACAGAAGGTTAGTCCATCTGTTTGCCACCTTAAAGCACTTTAGCTTCCAGAGTTCAGTGTTTGGTAGCATATGCTGATGCTGCCTACAAGAGTGTGTTACGTCTGTATGGGGGGCTCAGGAAGCAGAGGGGAGCAAATCTTTTGTTGTTTTCATGTCTCCCCACTCATTTCTTCTAAGGGACCCTTGAGTGGAGACTCTTCTTCCTTTGTGCGCCAGTACTACAGTGCTTGGGTATACAGTTGAAGTACCTACCGCTGGATTAGCACAAAGGTTTAGTTGGAAACTTTAAAATATACATCGAATCATTTCTTTACCCTGATCAGAGCCTCTAGGCTTCCCATCACATGTAGAACAAAATCCAAAAGCCTCATTCACTGAAATTTAGCAGGCCCTTTGAGACCTAGCCTTTGAATACATCTCCTCCCCCATTCCTCACGTTGTCCCTGCTACCAAGTGGTCCTCAGTCTGGCTCAGAAATCTCTTGCCTTGGGCCCTCTGCAGTTGCTATGCCCTCTCCGGGTGAGGTCTTCCTTCCCTCAGTTTTACACTTGATTCACTCCCCTTTTTCAGTTAGGTCTCTGCTCAGATGTCACTTTCTCAGAGAGACTTTTCCTAATGCCTTTCTGTCCCCCTCACTATGTCATTCTACCCTCTTACCCCACTTCTTCCTCTTTTTTTTTTAATTTAGAGCATTTCTCTCATCACATGGATGTGTATTACGTATTTGCTTATTTAGTTGCTTATTACATAATAATAAGCAACATAAGGTGGGAGGCTGGGCTGTCCAGTTGACTGTGTTGACTGTGATTCCTGCACATAGTAAGCAGTCAGTGAGTATTTGTCCAATTTCTAGTTTGGGCCTTGAGGTAGATCTCGAACTCCTTATTTTATTATTGTATTTTTAAGTCTTACGTGAAATCTGTTACTCAGTTCTTATAAAGAACTGATACCACTTACCATCCCCTTGCTTCTGAATCTCATTCTTTCATATTATTATGATATTGGCCAAGTCTTTGGTCCACATGAGGGTCTTAAACTCCCCATTAAGGACTTTTATCTAGTAAGTGATAACCCAAAAGAAGCTTGTATACTGTATTTTTCACTATCTGAAATTTTGTTGTCAAACAACAAAATATTCTTTTTTTCTTTTATTTTCCCATGACATTTTTATTTTATTAGATGATAGCACAAATGCATTTGGCTTACACCTAGAATACTAAACTTCTGAATGTCTGCAGTGAAATAAATGCTTATGGCATCGTAAAACAATTTTCTTAAAGATGATGTGACATTGCTTCTATACATGTGGCATATTTTTATGTACATGCAAGTGAACAATTAAAATTGAATAGTGCTTGATTCGTGACTTAAAAATAGTAAAAGAGGGCCACCTGGGTGGCTCAGGCAGTTAAGCATTCAACTCTCGATTTCAGCTTAGGTCATCTCCGGGTCGTAAGATCAAGCCCCACATGGGGCTCTGCCAAATGTGGAGCCTGCTTAGGATTTTCTCTCCCTCTGCCTCTCTCCCACTCGTGCATGCTCTCTCTCTGTCTCAAAAAAAAAATTGTAAGAGAAAATTTCTTATATTTTTCATTAAACTATGGAATTAACACCATTGTTACCAAGAAGCATATTTCTAGGGGCACCTGGGTGGCTCCAGTCAATCCTGGAGTCCCAGGATTGAGCCCCACATCAGATTCTCTGCTCAGCAGGTAGTCTACTTCTCCTTCTGCCCCTCACCCTGCTCATTTTCTCTCTCTCTCTCAAATAAATAAATAAAATCTTTAAAAACAATTTTTAAAAGCATATTTCTAGATCTGTACAGTGTTCTTATTTTGAGCAATCTGCTGAGAAAAGAAAGCTTTAATTAGTGAGTCTCAAAATGCTTGTATGTATATCTGCTGCACGTCATGTGATGAGCTAATTTGAAATTTTCAAGAAGCAAGTAATGCTGTTTCTGCATACTTACAACCTTGTTAATGAAGAAATTGAGTGAAACACATAATTGCTGATACTAGATGGTTGTTGACCTATAAAAACTGCAATTTTATTTATCTCAATCTAATGCATTATAAGTTACTAAATAAATGGTGAATAGTTGCAGATGATTAAGACTATGAATTAAGAGTAGGAATAAGAAAATGAAACTAGATTATTGTAAATAGTTCACAAGAAGCATATTAGACTCGGGGTGCCTTGGTGGCTCAGTTGGTTGATTGTCTGCCTTCAGCTCAGGTCATGATCCCCAGGTCCTAGGATGGAGCCCTGCGTCGGGCTCCCTGCTGAATAGGGAGCCTTCTCCCTCTTCCTCTGCCTGCTGCTCCCCTTGCTTATGCTCTCCCCCACCTCTCTCTGTCAAATGTATAAAAATCTTAAAAAACGAAACAAAACACCAAATTAGACTTGATGTAGGTCTTAAAGGATCATAGGGTTTAGAGATTTTAAAAGACCGTTTCAGACTGCCACTTCTGACTGTGTTAAAATAATAGAGGCCAGATATTTCCTCCCACCGGAAACCATTAGCAAACTGAACGGAACAGTGGTTTTTAGCCATTGGGTGGCATGGGTTAGTGATCTCTGAGAGAAGGAAAATAAATGAAGTAATCCCTGCAATTGCCCAGCTTGCTACCTGAAAAAAGAGTTTCTAGGTGGTAGCCAAGAAGGGGTAGACCCAAAAAAGCAAATAGGATACAGAGTTGAAGTTCATGGAGGCCCAGGAAACTGGAATTTGTGGGCAAAATACAACAGAAGAGGCAGCTTCATGGAGAGAGTGCTCAAGAGACATGCAGGGGAGTCCCCTTGAGTACTGACGTGTGCATGCACGTGAGGAAGCTACCCTAGGCAGGGCCAGGAACCATCAGGAAGGATTAGACACAACTGTTCTTGGAGCTCACACAGGAGCCAGAGTAGCTCAGATTTTTATCAAGTAGATTAGAAGGACCTTGTAATACAGGAGATCTCAAAAGAATATTGTCTCAGTGGTGGCATCAGATTAGTTCTAGAGTGAGGACTGCTCAGGATCCACCCTACCCCTGCTTAAAAAGCAGCCCTCAAGAAGATCAAATTGAATCTAGTTAATAGCATCCATTGTTAGAATAAACTCAAATAAGATTAAAAAGAATACAGCAAATTCTAGCACACAAAAATATAAAAATTCACAGTGGTGTCCAGTACAAAATTACCAGGCATACAAAGAAGCAAGAAAAGATACCCTTCACCAGGAGAAAACCCAATCAGTGGGAACAGACCTAGCTATGAAACAGATTAATTAGCAGAGACGTTACAGCAACTATTAAAAAAATACTTTGCATGTTTACTGGTCTGGAGGAAGACTTGGATATGATAAGGAAAGAAGTGAATGATATAAAAGAGGCCCAAATCAAACTTCTAGAGGTCAAAAATACACTGTTTGAAATGAAAAATACAGCTGATAAGATTAATAGCAATTCTACATAAAAACTTGCAGAAAATAGAAGGGTAAATACATCCCAGCTCATTCTATAAGGCCAGTATTATCCTGACCCAAAACCAGGGGGGGGGAAATTATAAAATACATAAAAATACCAATTCCCGATTAGTTTCCCCATGCTGAAATCCTTAAAATATACTAATAAATTGAATTCAGCAATCTACAAAAAGAATACAGTATAACCAAGTAGGATTCATCCCAAGAATTCAGGATTGGTTTAACATGTAAAAAATTAATGAAATTTACCATGTTAATTTAAGACTAAAAAATAAACATTTGTGGTATCAATAGATGCAGAAAAGACATTGACAGAATTTGACGTCCATTCATGATAAAAACTCACAGTACGTTAGGAACAGAAGGGAACTTCCTCAGCCTGACAAAGGGCATCTTTTAAACAAACAAAAACCCCTAGAGCTGGCATCATATTTAATGATGAAAGACCGAAAACTTTCTGTTTTAAGATCAGAAGTGGAGTAATGTGTCTCTCATTAATTACTTCCAGTCTGCATTGTACTGGATGTCCTTTCCAGTATAGCAATGCACTGAAAGGAAATAATAGCTAGATTAGAAAGGAAGTAAATATTTATAGATAACACCATTGTCTATGTTGACAATCTATTAAAAAGCTCCTAGAACTAACAAGTGAGTTCAGCAAAGTTGGAGGATACAGGGTCAGTAAAACTCAGTTGTATTTCTGAATACTAGCAGTTGGAAATTGAACTAAATATATACAAAGATAGATAAACATCATTTATAATAGCATGAGACTGTTGAACACTGAAGGAATTACTTGTTTTAAATTATGTGCAAGACCCGAATAGTAAAAACTACAAAACATTACTGGAAGAAATTAAAGAAGTTGTGAATAAATCAGTAGATATACCATGCTCATGAATTGGAATCTAGTGGTATTCTAGTACCACACCACAAATTGATCTATAGACACCACGCAATTGCTATAAAAATCCAGATAGCCTTTTTCTGGGGTAGAGATTTAACAAGATGTAAAGTTTATATGGATATGCAAAGGACCTAGAAGAACGAAAACAATTTTGAAAAAGAACAAAGTTGGAGGACTTACACTTTCTTTTTTTCTCCCCAAATATGTTTAATTTTTCAGTGTTACAAGATTGATTGTTCATGCACCACACCCAGTGCTCCATGCAATACATGCCCTTCTCAATACCCACCACCAGGCTCGCCAACCCCCCCACCCCCTCCCCTCCAAAACCCTCAGTTTATTGCTCAGAGTTCACAGTCTCTCCTGGTTCATCACCTCCTCCGATTTCCCCCCATTCACCCTTCCCTTCCTTCTCACGATGCCCTCCATGATTTTCTTTATACTCCACATGTAAGTGAGGACTTACACTTTCTAATCTCCCGACTATAAAACTCCAGTAAGCAGGGGACTGTGGTATTTGCATAAAGATAGACCTATAGATCAGTGCTGCATAATAGAGTGTACAGAAATTGATCCATACATGTAAGCTTGAAAGGTTTTTGATAAGTTAACTCAATGGGAAGGGATAGTCTTTCCAACCAATAGTACAGGGACAGTGAGATAACTATATTAAAAAAAGTGAACCTTAACCCTTTACATCGTATACAAAAATTAATCTGAAATGGATCGTAGACTTAAATAAAAGAGTTAAAACTGTAAAACTTCTAGAAGAATACCGTGGAGAAAATCTTAATGACTTGGGTTAGGTAAAGATTTTTTAGATAGGACACAAAAAGCATGAACCAAAAAAGAAAAAAATAGAAAAATTAGACTTTACCAAAATACAGATTCTGCTCTTCAGAAGACACTTTTACTAAAATGAAAAGCTGTAGACTAAAATAAAATACTGGCAGAACACGTATCTGGTCCATTACAGAACCGAATATATACGCAGATCCAAACTATATAGAGAATCCTCACATTATTTATATTAAAAAATAAATAAACAAATTCACTAAAAAATAGGCAAAATTTTTGAATAGACACTTCATTTTTTTTAAAGAGTTTATTTATTTGAGACAGAGACAGAGAGAGCATGAGAGGGGAGAAGCAGACTCCCTGTGGAGCCGGGAGCCCGATGCGGGACTCGATCCCAGGACCCCGGGATCATGACCTGAGCCGAAGGCAGTTGCTTAACCAACTGAGCCACCTAGGCGCCCGAATAGACACTTCATTAAAGAAGATGTGCGGATGACTAAAAAGTACATAAGGCTTCACACCATTAATCATTACAGAAATGAAAAGTAAAGCCTCAGGGTACCACTACACATCCTCTAGAACAGCCAAAATTAAGATTGACGATACCAAGTTTTGGCAAAGATGTGAAACAGTGGGAACTCTGATGTATTAATGGTTGGAATGCAAAAATGGTATGGCCATCTGGAAAATAGTGTTGCAGTTCTTAAAAAGATAAACATGTAACATTGTGTGTAAACTATACCTCAATTAAAAAAAAAAAGATAACATGCTTTTACCATATGAGCCAGTAATTTCATCACAGAGTATTCCCTCAAGAGAAATGGAATCAGGTATACACAGAAAGACTTTTGTGTGAATGCTTACATCAGGATTATTCCTACTAGCTAAAAACTGAAGAGAACCAGAACTGGAAAGAACAAATTATGATCCTATCTGTGCAATGGAATTCTACCCACCAATAAAAAGGGAGGAGCTGTTACATACTATGACAAGTATGAATTTCAAAAGAATATTGCTAAGTAAAAGAAGCTAGACACAGAAGAGCTAGCTATATACTTCTAATTCTGTTTATATGAAATTCTAGGAAAGACAAAGAGTAAGAGGAGGAACTACAGAAAGGCATGAAGGAACTTTTTGGGGTAATAGAAATGTTCTGTCGTGACTGGCGTGATTACACAAAGATACACAATTCTCAAAACTTCTCAAATTATATACTTAAGATTGGTGAATTTTGCGTGTAAATTATACTTCAATAAAGATGATACCAAAAATTATAAAACACTAAAAGGGAAGTTGGGAAGTCATTTCAGCAGTGACTAACAATATGAACAAAAACAGAAAAGAGAGTACAAGAGCAAGTAATCTAATTAACAGAATTATATGAATGATCTTGGGAGATGAATTTCATTTTGTAGTTATAGTCATTAGTATGGATTCCTTGGACCGACTGTTAATTGGCTGGCATGATGAAATAAGGCTTTGTAATTTGCCCTCAAAGAAGATAATTTTAAATAAGGGTAAAATTAGATCATTGCAGAATAAATCAATTTTCCTATCTACCCTGTTGTCTCTTTGTTTTAACAGAAGTCCATGTAATGCTTGATGGTCTGTTACCTCCTGACACCTATTTTAGATTTAATCCTGTAATGTGTGAAAACATACCTCTGGATGAAAGCCGAAATGAAAAGCTCAATCAGCTGCAGCTGGAAGGGTTGAAGTACATAGAAAGAAATGAAGAAAAAATGAAAAAACTTGCAAAAATACTAACTCAAGAAAAAACAACTCTGCAGAAAATTAATGATTGGATAAAACTAAAAACTGACATGTATGAAGGCCTTCCGTTCTTTTCAAAATTATGATAAGGGTATATGTATATTTTATAAGTGAGGGCCTGATCGGAACATATAGTGAGTTCAGTAAGGAATTGCAGGGTTCAGCATGAGTTGACTTAGAAGTACTGGTGAAGTACTGGTCCTGGAAAAATACGTGCTTGGACCAGCTTGCATAGTGCAGAGTATGCTTGGTTACAGAATTCATATGGGAATTAGGTTTTTATGATGTGAATAATTAACAGTGCTCTAGGAGTCTTATTGTGCTAGTTGGTTTTAGTAGATATTGCTGTTCTGTTGTTTGATATTTGAAAATTTATTAATATATGTGCCAAACAAGAACTATCATCATCCTATATGTGGCATTTTTGCTTTAGTCACCATAATCATGTTGAATGTATTTGATAATGATTTTCTGTCACGGGGAAAATCTAATTTCTTCTTAAATTTCCATCACTTATGTTTTCACTAGGTACATTCTAGGATCCAAATGTTGACTTTTACTGGAATATCATATAAACAGGTACAGAAAAATAGAATTTTCTCTGTCAAAGGGCTTTTACATTTGAAAAATGAAAGAATCAGATACAGTTCTGTTCAAATATGTTTATTTCAGACAATAAACTCAAACAATAAAGTCAATCGTTTGGTTCACAAAGATAGGTAAAGCTCCAATCAACCACTGTTCCCCCTGAAATTTCAAGATAATTCTGGGTGTTAACTCTCCTAGCTCTAGCTTATCACTCACTGTTAAAAAATTATTTGAATTTACTGAGAAGATATCCCTATCATTAACAAAAATAAACTATTGAAATAATGTATTGTTAAAAGGCTAATGTCATTTGAAAATTTCTTTATTGTTCATATGAAATGTAGCTTCCCATCTCTTGTAAGCATTTGATTATACCTACCAACAGTGTGCTTAAAAATTTTTTTGTTTTATCTGATTAACTTCTTTAACTGGGGGGATTTCGTGGAGGTTGTATATATGCCAACTCAAATCATTTGTTTATGCCAACAAATTCATCTTTGCTTTGTTATCTATCTTCCATGTAAATCCTTACATCGTGTGTAGATTTGTCAAGGAAAATGAAAAAAGGTAAATGCCTTTTGCTTTGTACATATCAGCTAAAGCTAAACCCCACTGCCTAGATGATTCCATTGCTTCTTCGTAATGTGAATTCATAGAGGCTGTGAGGCATAGTTCAGAGCGCTGGGGGGAGCTGAGAGTCTGGATGCTAATCCAACCTCTGATCCAAAGTCCTGTGTGTGACCAGGAGGAGGGGGACATCGTCTCTGGGCTTTGGGTATTTTGTTTATAAAATGAGAAAAGCTAGCTCAAAAATTTTATTTACTTTTATGGCAATCCACATTCTGCTGATGTGCAAGCAGAGAAGATGGGAAGAAATGTGAAAATGAGTTTTCAGTCTACTGGTGTTAAACTGGTAGAATATCTGCTCTTTTCAAAGAAGCAAAGAGGAAAAATCGTCTATTTTAGAAATGTAAATTCTCCAACTCATCAGTTATATAAAAAAAATGGAATAAAAATTGTTTTAATGCTCAGGCCTTTTGGAGTGTCTCAAAATTCTTATTTCTGTGATAAAGGATATGCTGGCCATGTTTCAGTTCTGTTCTTGCCACAGATAGTATTCTTTATTAAAAATAGTACCTCCGATAGAGTTGTCCCTAGAGGCATATGGGCTGCATGGGATTTCCCCCAGAGTGGGGAGAAAACCCCGCCTGGGCTAAAATTACCATATGAGCCTTTTCTCCTCCCACACACATTTTATCCAAGAGAAAGTAGATGTCAAAGGAATCTTCTGAGAGGGAAGAAAGTCACAAAAAGCATGCAGTCTGAGGGGATGGAGGGAGATCTCAAAACTTTGTTTCAGCGATGGGGTAGATGGGTTCCCTCCGAGCTTCTTTGCCAGCAGCTGCCAACAGTTACCTCCCTTTTTCCCCTTCCAGAGAGCTGCTGATTATTGAAGCAGCTAGGACCCCAAAGTTTGAGAGTTCATTGGAAGCTCAAAATGTTACCGAACCTGCTGTGCTCTAGAAATAATTCTAGGCACAGTGTTGAATATTTTACAAGTATCCATGCTAGTGATGTGACTAAAAAAAATACAGGTCTGTAAGATCCAAATGACATGGTTTTGACATAATGTAAGTAAATACGAAAATATTTATGAAAATACCAGTGGTTTCTAAAGATGCTGTAAAATAGTCCACAAATACTGCATAGTTTTATGCAACTAGAACCACTTGTAGGAAGATTGCAAATAATTGACAGTCAGAATGAATACCCAGAAATATTTTGCTTGTAATAAACCATTTCAGGCACAATAAAGTAGTATGTAGTTTACATATTGGCACCTTATCATAAAGTCAGCCTTCCCCTAACATGCCGCGGCTCCTCTGTTCTAGCAGAAGTTAAGTCTCTGTCCTTGTTTTAGCTTGGCTGATCATTTCTCTCTGTTCTGAACAGTGCAAAATTTACAAGTGTCCTTCAGCCATCGCTTCTTTCTTAAAGCACATGGCATGGCACCCGAGTATGGCCCCATGTCCCCATCCCTGTTCCTTCAGCTCTTTCCACTGTCCAACAAAAGGTGAGCCCAGAACACCCAGCTCAGTGGTGTGCCAATTTTCAGTCATTCTTGTCCCCGGTTGTACTTGAACCTGGTTATCTGAAGAACTGTGTGATTCACCTGAAATAACCCTCATTTTATAATGAAACCAGTACTTTCCACACTCCAAAAGCCAAGTGGATTTCTTTCCAGGAAAGAACAGAAGCAAAGAACACTCTTCTGAAAGATGAGCTTGCTACCAAGTAGGTTATGGATTCTTCATTGCACTCTTTCTAAAGTAGGGTTAGTTCTTGAGAGAAAATGTTGAAGATAGATAAATGGCCTATTTAGGTTCCTTCAAACTCTATAATTCTGTGACAATTTATAAAGATAAACTATTCAAATAACTTACATGAAATAAGAAGTTAGGATATTTTTTCTTATTAGTTTATTGTATAAGATTTAACTGATGTCTTTAGTGAATAGTTTATGCTTCTTGATAAACGTATTTAAATCAGTTTTCATTCATGCCAATGGATGTTATTTGTAAGCCATTTTGTATTTCTAAAATATGTCAATACGTGCCTTGAAAATGGATTTAGTTTTAAAAATTGGATTGAAACACCAACATTTAACCAGTATCAATAATTTTATTACAACTAACTTTTGAAGTTGATTTAATTGTGGTTCTGTTTTTACATTTAAGGAAATTTCATAGCTGTGGAATTAGAGAAACATAGATATGTTTTGTTCAGTATTTTCACATGTATAGAGGAAACGAACATTGAATATTTTTATAATTGCTAATAGCTAATACCTAGCAGTTATATACTAACCATTATACTGAAAGCTCTATTTCCATCATCTCATTAGGCTTCATTCTATGCCTGTGAATCCTTACACTATCCTTGTACTATTATTATTCCTATTTTCCACCTAAGGAAATCAAGGCATTTAGAAAGTTCAATAATAATGAAATAAAAAATTATAAATATTTTTAAGTTTTTCTTTTTTTCTCTCCCAGTTAGCCAGGGACAAAAGCTCATTATTCATTATACAGACGTATATCGACTGTCGGAATTCACCCTTTACATCACCCATATTTGAAGATGAATTCCTATTTTACTTGAAGTGTCTTTTCCCTTTATTTTTTACAGTGTATTAAAGTATAATTTTCATATGAAAAAGTAATTGTAACTGTACAATCCAATAATTTTTTGTAGGGTTATACAGTTATGTAACCATCACCATAATCCAATTTTAGGGCAATTCCATCATTACCACCCTCCCCCAAATTTCCCTCATGCTTGTTTGTAGTCATTTCCTGTTCCTGTCCCCAGGCCCAGACATCCTCGGTCAGTAGAGATTTACCATTTCTGAATATTACATACACATGGAATCAAGCAGCATGTAATCTTTTGAATCTGGTTTCTCTCGCTTACCATGTTTTTGAGATTCGTCCAGGTCATGTCATGAGTCAGTAGTCGGTTCCTTCTTATTGTTGAGTTGTAGTCCATTGTATGGATATACCACATCATTAATCCATTCACAAGCTGATGACCATTGGAGTTGTCTTCAGTATTTACCTGTAATGAGTAATGCTGCTCTGAAATTCACAAACAAATCTCCCTGAGGACACATGTTGTCATTTTTCATGAACAGGTATCTGGAAGTGTAGTTGCTACCACTGTATGGTACGTGTGTGTTTAACTTCTCAGGAAGCAGCCAAGCCGTTCTCCCGAGTACCTGGACCACTTTACATCCTCTGCGCTGCAGGAGAGCTCCAGCTTCTCCACCTGTTTACAGACCTGGTGATCTGTCTCTCTGATCGCCATCCTAGGGGATCTGTGGTGCTATTCCACGGTGGTTTTAATGTGCAATCTTCTCATGACTAGTGATGGTGAGCATCTTTTTAGGTGCCTATTTAGGTGCCTTTTTAGGTGCCTTCTGTGGTTAAAATGTTCAAATCTTTTGCCCATTTTTCCTTTGATTTATTTGTCTCTTCTTGAGAGTTATAAGAATTCTCGGGGGGGGGGGGGAATATCCAGTTGTCCCAACATCATTTTTTTGAAAAAAAAAAAAAAAATCCTGTCACCACTGAATTGCATCTGTACTTTTGTCAAAACTCTGTTTTGTTTATATTTGTGAGTCTGCTTCTGGACTCTACTCTGTTCATCGATCTGTATGCTATTCCTGTACCAGGACCTCACTGTTTTGGTTACCATAGCCAGAGAACAAGTTTTGAAGGTGGACTATAATTCTACCAATTTGTTCTTTTTGAAAATTACTTTAGCATTTTTGGTTCCTTTGCATTTCCATATAAATTTTACAGTCAGCTTGATTATACACATACAGGTGCACACACATCACCCCTAGAATGTAATAGGGATTACGTTGACTATATATATAAAGTTGAGAGAACTGACATTTTACTATTGAGTCATTCAGTGGTCAGTGGTATCGGTCCTTTGAGGCATACAATGAGCATGGATTATCTCTCCATTTATTTGGATATTTAAAACATTTTTTCTCAGCAATGTTTTATAGTTTTCAGTGTACAAATCTTGCACTCCTTTTGTTAAATTTATTACTAAGTATTTTATTCATTTTGATGCAGTTGTGAAAGGAATTGATTTTTCTTTTTAATTTCACTTTCTAATTGGTCCTAGTATGTAGAAACAGAGTGATTGCAACTCTGATGATAACATGATTTCCCAATTTGTAAATTATCAAACTAGTAATGTCACAGGGACCTAGCCCATGAAATATGGACAGAGTGCTATAGATTGTGAAAAATAATTACAGTAGCGTCTTAATGGTCTTACTGGTAATGCATGATTGTGATAGTTCTGGGTTATTGTTATCTTTAGGCAGTGAACACCTATTTTAAAGTGTCTAATATTGGGGCACCTGGGTGGCTCGGTGGGTTAAAGCCTCTGCCTTCGGCTCAGGTCATAATCTCAGGGTCCTGGGATCAAGCCCCATATTGGGCTTTCTGCTCAGTGGGGAGCCTGTTTCCCCCCTCTCTCTGCCTGCCTGTCTGCCTACTTGTGATCTCTCTCTCTCTCTCTGTCAAATAAATAAAATCTTTTAAAAAATAAAGTGTCTAATATTAATTGTGCAACAACATGTATATGTATTAAATATCACATGTTACTGTATTATTTTGGCATAAAAGTATTTAGAGCTCTAGAAATTTTGTTGATTTAGAAAATGTCAGACCCTGGATTCTGGAGCAGATATTTTATTGTTGTCAGGCATTGAGTAACTTAGCAGTTACTAGGTGACATTTTAGCATTTATTTTACGTTATTCTTACCTAAAATATTTTGAATTTATATCTGATTAAATGTGTTAATTGGATTAGAGTTCAATCTCAATCAGTAAATACATGAATTACAGGCTATTTTAGAGAAGAAAAGCATATTAGGTGCAATATGTTAAGCATATTAGTGCAATACATTTGTTAGATTAAGAATTCAGGAATAAGAGTGCACACTTTCTGTGTTTCCATATGTATTTGTTGTGGATTCCTGAACTGAATTCATAGTTAATGAAACACAACATTTTGACATGGGCTGAGCACTTGTGAACCACCTAGTGTAGAGTTCCTGAATTGTACAGATTTAAACAGGAGTCCATCATGAATTTAAAATATGGCACAAAATTGGGGTGCTCAGTTAAGCATCTGACTCTTGATTTCGGCTCAAGTCATGATCTCAGGGTCATGAGATTGAGCCCCATGTTGGGCTCTGTGCTGTTGAAAAAATAAAATATGGCACAAAATAATAAACATGAAATCTTATGTCATGCCCTGTGAATTTATGAAAATACACTCTAATTTTTTCTCTACCAGTTAACAGGACAAGTAAGACATGTTTCTGGTTGTAGAAAATTGCCATTTGCCTTATTTTTTTAGTTTTTTTCTGAGGCTGCCCTAATTTACCTTTGTTCCTTCCAATGGATATTATTCTGACAGATTCTTGGTCCTTGTGAATGACCTCCACTAAATGTGTAAACTCCCACTTTGCTAGTTTTATGCCTCAAGGCCGTAGGGCTTGCTGTGCACCAAGAACTGAGCTAAGCAAGTACGGGGGGCAGCACACTCAATCCTCCCAGGAAGCCTGTGAGGTGAAGATCATCGTTATCCCTCCCTTAGTAAGAAGTTGTGCAACACATCACAGCGAGGAAGTGGGAGAGCTAAGATGCCTCCATTTTCTTAACCACAACTCTTTCCATCCCTCTTTCCTTTCCTGAAATGTTGCAAAGTGACTTCATACCCCCATTTACTAAACAGAATCTAACCTCTTGGGTTTAGTCAGTGAAGACATGTAATCCCAACATCAAATTGTGTATATATATGGTTCTTGTGTCCTTGTTTATTACCACAGTGATTTTCTGCTAGGACTGGGATTACCCATAGCCCCCAAAATGCAAGAGAGTAAGGAGAAATTATCTGGGGGACCATCAGCATGTGGTACCCCGGGAGTCAGAGACGAATGTTATCCTGTGGACCTGGCACACAGGAAAGCCCCTCGTAATAAAGAACTCTCCCTCCCAAAATACTGACATTGCTCCCTTTCAGAAACTGTGAGATGCTTATCCACAAAACGCAAATAAGGACTTTCTTCCACAAGAAATTGAGGATCTACTTGGACCAGAGTTAGGATGCCTACACCATTTGCAAAATTTCATTTCCAGTTCATCCCAACAGGAGTTCTCGTTGCATTCATTGCTCCCTGTTCTTCCTTTTTTTTTTTTTTTTCCGGCCAAGTTTAATTACAACTGAACTGTTCACTTAATCTCGCTTTTTTGGACCAAATCTGTGGCAGTTGCTCTTTTCGGGACCAGGAAATAGGAAGGAGGGAGGTCACATTAAAAAACAGTTTGTTCTGTTCCTGGCAGGAGCTATCCACCATCCAAAAAGATTCACAGAGTACAGATGTCCCTGGACTAAACTGTTTGCATGTACTGGTCCAAGGGTTTGATAAATGTGTCTCTCAGAAGTCACACTGATTGCCTTGTTCATTACAATCTTTATTCAACTGAGGCAAGTGAGTTGAAATTCATCATACCCCACAGAGAGGTATTATTAGTTTGGGTAATTTGTTTGTTGAAAATAAAGCGTTGACTGGAATGTTGACTTACCTTCATGATAAAAATCATTAATTCAGATTCATTTCTCGCCTCGAGACAATATAGAGTTGAGATATATTTTAAAGATTTCAGTCTGATTAATATGAACAGGTTACATGGTCCAAAATGGTTGAGAGTTCTGGTAATAATTGTAGCTCACATTTATGGCCATTCAAAGGCCATCACCATGAGCTTGTGAGGTCATTGCTGTTTTATACTAGCATGAGAGGATGTGATGATGAAAAAAAATCTTCTATTTCTTGACTGCTGCCAAGTTCAGACTCTGTATCCTTCTCCAAAGAAAAGCAAGTAACTTTCTCATTACCCATGTGAACATGGGTGATAGTCTTTTAAAAATCCTATCTAAAATAAATACTGTACTATCCTTTGACATATTTTATTCTCATTGAAGGCACATCACATTGAAATGCCTGCTTTGTATTATTTAGGCAATTTTTGAGGATCAAACCAAGATAAATATACTATCTTATAGAAGAATAAAGTAGTATAACAATTATTACTTGGTAGCACTCTTTCTTTTATCATATACAACTACTGACAGTATTTGTAAGAGACAAAGTGATTAACAGTGATCCAAAAGTCCATCCAATTATCTGAGAAGAAAGGAAAGCTATGCCATCTTAGCTTATGTTAATTACATTACGTTGTATTCCCAACACACCTTGCTCCAAAATCGTATTTAATGCAGCATTTTAATTAAATTACTTACGAAGATAACTTAGAAAGAACTGGAATGCAATTAAAAATAACCCACACCTTGACCAAACAGAACAGAATAGTAAAAAGAAAAAACCAAAAATCACCAAATGTTCTACGCCAAGATACACAATCCCTGGGATTCATATAGGAATTTTGCCAAAGAAAGTGTCATGTTTTGTACAGTCAGACCACATTTTTAAAAACAAATGTTCTAGGGCAACAAACATAACCATTGTGCTTTTGTGTTTGTGGGAACATGCATGAACAATCTAAGGAATTCTTAAAAGATTCGAATTGAAAATGTTAGATAAAACAAGTGTAACTCTACACCTCTCCCTGCCTTTCAAATTTGTTCTTAAAAACACAAGTTTTAAAAATAATACTGGAATGAAGAACCATTTAAAAATCATGATTTTTTTTTCTGTGTCTCAATCATTAAAGCCACATTCTTGTAAATCACAGGTGTTGTTATTCTAATTTTGAATGCACCTTTGGTATCAGGCTACAAATAATCCATACATATCTAAACATGCCCTTAGGCATCCAATTCCTGTGTTGAATTATGCCAATTATGCCCCATGCTGATCCTCAAAAACTGTAGAAGTATTGGCCATGTTAATGCAAATATTTATGTATGCATACAGAAGAAGGAAATACATGCCTCAGAGGTTTTGATGAAGTTTAGATAGCATAGAATTTTGTAATATAGGCTTACTATCATTCTTATTTTATGAGCCTGGGTAAGTGGCTATGTCCTGAACATCAGACTCAGTGTCCTGAATGTTGGCAACAGTGTGTGGAAAACTACCCCTCCCTCCATCCCAACTCATCATGAACAGGATCATCAGCTCAACTCCAGCTCTCTTTAGAATAAATTTCGTTTTTAAAAACAAGTTTTTAAAAACAAGTATCTTGTGTGCCCTGCAATCATTTGAGAATATCTGTAAAAGTCTGATTACAATCTTAAAACATGTAAATAAAGCTATTGACATGCTTCTGTTTCAAGCATGAAAGAAAAAGAAAGGGAAATTCTCATGGGGTAACAATTGAAATAAGGTTTCAACTAATTATATTATGTATTCCTGACTCAACTTACCATGTGATTCTCTTACAAGGGCCTTAATATTTTTCTTAAGTTAGGCTTAACCACATGATCTGCCTTGAAACATTATGGGGAGTTGGGAAAAATGAAAATGCTTTTAAAAGTACTTTCTGAGACAGTTTACTTTTAAAATCCGAAACGGGGCTGCTCCCTGTGCTGGTACGTAGATTCACGGCAGGCATCATTTAGAAATCACACAGATTATAAAGCCTGTCATTTTCTCTCACCTACAGCCTGAGGTAAACATTGCTTCTGCCTGATGGAGTCTCTTACCTTGACCTTGACAGTGGCTCAAAGAAAACCCTCCTGGGCACAGATGAAAGGATGTTTTTTTCCGGTTTATTTTTTATTTTTTTCCCCTCAAATACTTTTATTTTACTTTTTCAGTGTTACAAGATTAATTGCT
>CM052806.1:11900169-12061483 GCA_028533885.1 Nasua narica
ATGGTTTCAGGGGCAGAAGGTACTGTGGGGCTGGAGCACATCTGGTGGCAGGAGGAGGAGAGGGTGGCAGGAGGAGAAAGAAAAGAAGGCTGCTCACCTGTGTGTGTGGTGCTGCGGGGTGAAGTGTCAAGTTCAAACTGAAGTTAGAGCTGAGCAGAGGAGTGGGCAGGGCCTGGAAGGATGCCCCCTGCCTTTTTGTTTCTGAATCCCTGCCCTAGCCCTGGGGGGGGAGCAGGGAGGAGGGGTTCCATCAATGTTTCTTACCTTTCTTCTTATTTAAAGATTTTATTTATTTATTTGACAGAGGGAGAGACACAGCCAGAGAGGGAACACAAGCAGGGGGAGTAGGAGAGGGAGAAGCAGGCTTCCCATTGAGCAGGGAGCTGATGCGATGGATCCCAGGACCCTGAGAACATGACCTGAGCCAAAGGCAGAGGCTTAACCCACTGAGCCACTCAGGCGCCCCTCCATCAATGTTTTCTTGAATGAAACTAGAGAAAGGAAGGAAACTGTTCTCCAGCAGAGCCAAGTGAGAGCTGGAACCCTCAGTAAATGGTCAGACAAGCTCTGTGATGTCCAGCGTTTGGGAGGAAGCTCTCAGAGGTCAGGATGCAGACGGGGGATTACTGAGGACCCTGATCTTGTCTCCGCCTAGGACACAGAGGAGAGGGGTCTCTGAACTCTGAACTATGAACCCACAGTGTGTTTGCTAAAATACTACACATTTACAAAACCTTGACTCTCTTTTTACCTTGCAAATACTCCTCCATAAAGCTCCCAAATCTGGAAATAAGCAAATCTGAACTAATCCTGTTCTCTCTGGGACCAGAACACCGGATTCCTACCGCGAACGGACAGCATCTACCTTATGCTGAAATCTCCCTTTCTGGGGGCTGTTTGAAAGTAACAGCTGCGAAGCAAATATATACAGAGAAAAAAATAAAAATAAAAATGACCCCTCCCCCCAAGCCCGCCAATCTCATCCATCTAACTGGTGAGTTTCAAAGAAATTAAATGCTTTAAAAGAAGAAAATGGAAAGGCCACAGACCTCAAATAGAAACCTAAGACCTTGAGAGTGGCATTTAAAAACCTCCCGTTTTCTGGAACATCTTTTGTAGCCAAATCCCTGCCGCCCTCGTCCCCGGAACGCTCCCGCCCTCCGCGCCCCACGACCCCGACAACCGCCGCCGCAGGCGCTCTCAGGGTGACGTGGGTCGTGGGTCGGCGGCAGCGCGGCATCCCAGGTGAGGGGGCCACCCAGTCCCCGAGGCGCTGGCGGCCCGAGCCCATTCGCCGCCGCCGCCGCCGCCGCCGCAGGGGCGGGAGGGGCTGGGCCAGCCGGGGAAGGGCGGGGGACGCCGGGAAGGAGTGCGGGGCGGGGGTAGGACGCGAAAGCCGGCGGCGGGGAGGAATAGCACGGCGCGGGGCGGGGGCGCAGGGGCGGGAGCGGCGGGGGCGCGCGCCGACGCGGGGCCAGCCCTGCTTCGCCCGGGTCGCGGACGGACGCGCGCCACAGTCGGAGCCTCAGACGCGTCGCGCAGGGGACAGAGCGGGGAGGCGGGAGGCTGCAGCTCCGTTGGTAACTGACCACGGCCGCGCTCCAGGGTTCCGGGGGCTCAGCAGCGGTGGGCGCGGCGGAAGAACGTGAGTAGCTCCGTGCGTGTCTGGTGGTGACACTCGGTCCGGCTCAGGGGCGACGGCTGGAGCGGAGGAGGGTGCGGGGGGCTGCTGTGTTGTCACTCGGACGCGGGCCCGGGGATCCGCAGAACACCCTCCTGGCTGGCAGCGCCGCGCCACTCTCTCTGCGGCAAGGCGAACCTGGTCGCCAACTCCCTTCTTCCCCTCAGGCCTGGGACGAGCGGGAGGAGGGGGACTGGCGCCTGGGAGGGGGCACACTGAAATGCGGCAGCCCTGGCCGGAGCGGGCGGGCCCTTCACATCCTCCCGTCTGTGGCCAACTTCTGCATCCACGCCCGCGCTTTCCGGGAAGCCCTGCCTGCGGTCCCTGGGTGGGCAGTTGGGCCTGGCTGCTGGGGCCTGGCACCGGGGGTTGAGGGGCATGCACATGGAGGGAGCGGGGTGTCACGCCGCGGTGCCGGCAGGACGAGGAGCGCAGGTGCCCGGCCGGCGCGCACCGGCGAGTGCGCGTCCGGGTCCCCGCGGACACATCTGGGCGTGGGCTTTGTTCGGATGTGCTCACACCTGCGCCGATCGTTGGTACTCGGGGCCGAGGCGACCTCCACTCTCGCCGCCCCGGGGGAGAACTCAGGGAATCTGGGGGAACGGGAGAGACGGTGAAGACAGCAAGGTGGGGGCTTTCCGGGGGTTTTGTTGGCCCTACAGGTGCGGATCCCCGAGGTCGCGGCGCCCCGCCCAGCCTCCGGAGGCTGGGACTTGTTAGGGCTGGCCCACCGGGGTTTGGGGCTCACCCAGAAGAGCTCCTTCCCTGACCCGACTCCCAGGAGTGGGCTCCGGCAGCAGCTTGGCCCGGGGATGCTGTGCTGAGCCCGGAGTGATGCCGGCTTTGGAGCATCCATCTCGCGGCGAGCGCCATCTGCGCCGTGCGCCGCCCCCGGCTCCTTCCTGGCCGCGCGGGTGGGCGCCGCCGAGTGTTGGTCCTCTGCCGCTCGCCGGCTCGGCCATTCACAGCCCTCAACTCCCCGCGCGCAGAGGGGACCCGGGGTGCCGCGGTCGAGTGGAACTAGGGACTCGTCATCACTCCCGGAGCAGTGTGCCCTGGGCAGCAAGCGTGGCTGGAGGGTTCCTCGGGCCCGGGGGGGCGGGGAGGGGGAGGCGGCGATTAGGCCGCTTCCCTTCGCTCCGGATCGCCTCCCCTCTCCCTGCTCCCCGCCCTGGGCCGCATCCTCAGTCCCCCGCACGCTCGGGGGCCGCCCCTGCGCAGCTGCGGTCGCGGAGGGAGGGCGCCAAGCTGTGGAGTCTCCTTTCACCCCGCCTCTCTTCTGCCTTCCGCGTAGCTGTTTGTCCTAAGAGGGAAGCGTTCTTTTCCTTCTCGGTCCCGCACGGTTAACGCGCAGTGGTGCGGGTCTGGGGGGCTGGGCCCTTCTTCGCCCCAGGCTCTGGCAGGGAGGAGAGAAGGAGGTGAGCGTCTTGGGGCAGAAGGCTTTCGTTCTGCACGAGGGGCTCCCCCTGGGGCTGTCAGGAACGCGTTAGCTACTAAATACAGACCTACGGAGGCTGGACTGCTTTGGTTGAGACTGCTTTAGGCTAACCATGCCCTGTTATTAAAATATTGCAATAATAGCTCAAGAGTAAAGGAGAGCTTCCGGAAGTACTGAAATGGATTTAGAGCACTGGGTACTTACCACTTTAATGGTAATGACAGTCAACATTTTTTGAGAGCTTCAGGTGTACCAGGCTGTTGGTGTGCATGGTACACCTATCATCTTATTTAATTTCTATAACTTATTACCCTATTCTTAAAATTAGGAAATGGAGTCTGGAGAGGTAGGTAACTTTCGCAAGGCCACATAGCTAGGAAGTGTGGGAGCAAGGGTTAGTTTTTGCCCCTATGCTTTGCCATCCATGACTGTGACAATGGGGCCTTTTGGAGGCTTATCACGTTAGTTTAGGGCAAGCCTAAAACCACCAAGTGATCAGGGACATTATAAGCCCATTCACTTCTGACCTCTGCAGACTTCACAGTAATAGGCAGTATTGTAACTCAGCAAATTGTATTGTGGAATAGCCTTTTATTGCCCTATGTCACCCCGAAATTCCTTTACATGTTCTTTTATTCCTGTTAGCTTGTGTTGGCCCAGCCAGTTACAGTGACTGGCCTGGTTTTAGTGACCAGACTCCCCTGTGGTTACAGAGCCCGAAAGGTTCCTGGCACATCACAATTCTTAAGAAAACTTTTTTTTTTTTTTTTTTAAGGAAAGGCCAATATTTCCATTAAGCAAGTGATTCTAGTAGGCTCCCAGTCCTGAATCTCCTTTGGAGACTATTTTGACTGCTGAAGATTTACTCTTCAAATTGGATATTGAATTTGAATGAGACCCTAGTATAAAATCTTAGGAAAGCATTCCATATCCTGAGTATATAACCATGTGGCACATTTACAAAGATTCTCCATATTAACTAATGAAACATAAATTTGAACTAAAATGAAAGCTATTCCTAGGATGGCTTTTAGAATGATTGTAATTGACCAACTGCAAAAGTGAATTCATTGTGCATTCTTAATCCTTCTGATTCATAGTTTTCCTTCAGCCTGCTTTGTACTTCGTTATAGGAAAGTTGAAAAACATTTCACATCATCCAGGAATTTGTGAGCTGTAAGAAAACACTGTATTTAAATGTTTCAGTTTCAAAATGAGTACAATGGGGCTCAGAGAGGTCACACAGCCACCTAATGCAGGGCAGTGAGGCAGGCCAGTATCCCGACATGACATCATTTTGTTACTGCAGCAGTGACAATGAATGAAAAGCAAGTTATCTTTAGCAATGTCACTTCCTGTGAGGCTGATGTGACAGTGACAAGGATAGCGGGAAGTATAAGTGCTTCAGAAGCATGAGAGGGGACTGAGAATGTGTATGCCTGGGCTGTGGAAAACTTCCTTAAGAATCATTTCAGGGGTACCTGGGTGCCTGGGTGCCTGGGTAGTTTAGTCGGGTGAACGTCAGACTCTTGGTTTCTGCTCAGGTCATGATTTCAGGGTCCTGAGATCAGGCTCTGTGGGCTCAAGGTGGAGTCTGCTTGAGATTCTCTCCCTCCTGCCCCTCCCCAGCTTGCTCTCTCTCTCTCCTTCTCTCTCTCTTTCCAAAAAGAATCATTTCAAATAATGTTCTCATGTAGGTGGAGTTTTTCTTGTGTAATTGACTGAATATAAATAGAATTTGCAGATATTATATTGTGTATGTACAAAGGAGCTATTTAATGGAACCCCACAGGAAGCTTTTCTGGTAGAGATTCATTCATTCATTCATTCATTCATTCATTCATTCATTCGTAAATATTTGCTGTGTGCATGGCCTGCTGTCCTAGGCACTGGAGATACAGTGCTGAGCAAAATAGAGTTCCAAACTTCAGGAAGATTAATTCCAATGTTCTCATCTAGGGCTGCATACGTCTGCACACAGACTCTTTTTTTTTCCCATGTCATAAATGTACAGCTTGATGAACTTGATCAAACCCAACACACCCATGTAACTGCTGCTCCAATCAAGGAACAGAACATTATGAACAGCTGGGAGAGCCTCCTTGTGGCTCCTCCCAGTCATTACCTCTTCCCTTAAGGGTCTGCCCTGAGACACCCATGCTTTTATTTTCCTTAGATTCTTGCCAGGAAATTAGAAGGATTTTATTTTAGTCAGCTTGGGCTGCCATAACAAAATACCACAGACTGGGTGGCTTAATGAACAGAAATGTGCGTTCTTCAAGTTCTGGAGTCTGCAGTTCTGAGATGAGAGTGTCAACGGGGTCAGGTCCGGCACGGACTGTCCTCCTGGCTTGCACATGCCAATCTTGTCTCTGTGCATTCATACATGCTTTCTCTGCTGGGTGTGGACAGAGATTTCTCTCCTCCTCTTCTTATAAGGCCACTGATCCCATTAGATTAGGACCCCATCCTTATTACCTCATTGAACCTTAATTACCACCTCCCAAAAGCCTCATCTACAAATACAGTCCCATTAGGGGTTAGGTCTTTTATGTATGCATTTCGAGCTCATGGTTCAATGCATACCAGCCCTGACTTGCTGCCCCTTTTGGCAGCCTTCACAGTCTCACCCCCATTTCCAAAGAACAGTTTTCATCTCAGAAGTATGGTAACTGAAAACAACTCTAACTGAAATGTAGAGCTCCCATAGTATTCTTCTCTAAGAAGGTTTGTGTGCTCACATCCAGAGACTGCTTTAGGTCAGCCTTCAGCTGCTGAGATGAATGGTGAAGAGGATGTGCTTTGAAAATGATTAAAAATCACTAAATGCATTTAGATATATTTTCCCTTTTATGTATCATGCTTCCCCACCTGAAGGAGCCCTGTGCCTTTCTGCTGGGTGAGGACAGAGGACAGCTAGGGATACTAGGGCCAAGAATCCAGTGGCTTATTTTATTTAACCCTTTGTCCACCCAGGCAAATGAGAAGCCACTTTAGCTTTAAAGAGTCGTTCTTGTCATGAGGGCTGAAGTTTCTAAGTCTAGGAAAATATGCCAAAATGAACTGATGAATGTTTATTTTTCCCCTGAAAATGGGAAAGACAGGGCTCTTTGAGGAAAGTTTTGGAATGGTTCTGCTTCCAGGTGTAGCAACTATACATTTTTCAATATCAGGTTGTCTTTAAATGCGGGATCAAATGTCATAGTTATAGACAATGTGAATTTGAGGGGGTGCCTAGGTGGCTCAATCAGTTAAGCATCTGACTTTGGCTCAGGTCATGATCTTAGGATCCCAAGATCGAGCCCCACCTTGGGCTCCCTGCTCTGGGGGGAGTCTGCTTCTCCCTCTACCTCTGCTCCTCCCCACCCCCTGCTTGTACTCTCTGTCTTTCTGTCTCCAAATAAATAAATAAAATCTTTTTAAAAAGGAAAATGTGATGTTTTTGCTAGGTACATTTTTATGGTGATATTGTTCTAACCATTTTTAACTATGTAGTTTAGTGGTGTTAAATACTTCGAAACGTAATGCAACCAATCACCACTGTCCATCTTCAGGACTTTCCTCATCTTCCCAGACTGAAACTATATCCATTAAACAATAATTCCCTATTTCTTCTCCTCCCAACCCCTGGCAATGATCTCTTTTCTTCTCTATGAAGCTGACCACCCTAAGTACCTCGTATGAGTGGAATCACACAGTATCTTTTTTGTGACTGAGTTATTTCACTTAGCATAATGTTTTCAAGGCTTATCCATGTGTCAGAATTTCCCACCTTTTTAAAGCTGAATAATATTCCATTGTATATAATACCACTTTTTTTTTTAATTCATTCCTTTGTTGGGCTGTTTCCAGTTTTTGGCTGCTGTGAATAATGCTGCTGTGAACATGGGCATACAAATATCTTTTCAAGTCATTGCTTTCAACTCTTTGGGATATATACCCAGACATGGGATTTCTGGGTCATAAGGTAATTGTTGTAAGTTTCTGAAAAAATTATTGTTTTCCATAGCATTCTGTTTTCCATAGCAGATGTACTATTTACGTTCCCGAGTGCCCAGAGTTCCAGTTCCTCCACATCTTCACTGGCACTGATTTTCTTACAATAGTCATCCTAATGGGTATAAAGAGTGGTAGCGGTTACCCTTTAAAGTTCTAAATTAACATAATATGTATTTTGAACACAAAATTTTCCAACTTATTGGTTTCATTTCTATAGATAAGGAGATGTATGGTTTTTAACAGGAACTCATTGGCCCCATCCTTTGTGCAAAGTGTGATATAAATTGTACTGAGTATGTGTGTCATAGTCCAGGAGAAGCCAGCCCTGGTGACAGACATTCCTGTTAGTTTTTTTCAATGTTGAAATAGAGCATCTATGTCTATAGTGTGGTTGGGTGAAGTTGCTCCGAGGATAGATTCAATCTTAATATGATTTTATTTTACTGAAAAAAAAAAAATAACCTTAGCATTGGAACCCAGCTCAGGAGCACATTTGCCTCAGATCTGGAAAGAGCTAGGAGTATCCTATTTAGTGATGTGCCAGAGTTATTATCTATAAGTCTGTGCCGGGCATTTCTCCCCACCTTTGAATCTTCAAAGATGACAGTATAAACCCAATTATAATTGCTTAGCTGAGCTAATAAAAAAGATGTGGTGTCAAGTTAATTGACCTATTTTACTGGCCTGCAGGATTAGAATTTCAAATTAGATAAAGGTAGTTTTTAGAAGTCTGGTGGAGGGTTTCTCTCATGTGACTAAAAAACTAGTGACTGTAAGAAATGACAGTGGTAAAGGGGACAAGTCTGCAAATGCCAGTGCTCAATCGTGGCACATACTGTCCAAATGGCTTATTCGATTTAAAAGCAGGAATGATGAATAAATCTTGTCCTGTGTGGTCTCTGATTTGCTTGCATAGTGCTGCGTATTAAAGCACCATTTAACTCACACTGGAATGAAAATGGTAGTTGCTATCAGACTGAAAGGATTCTTTCTAAAATTCTTTTTTTTAATCGACCTATAATTGGCATGCGGTCTTTTATTAGTTTCATGTGTACAACATAGTGCTTTGGCATTTGTAGACATCTGAAAATTTTATCAAATGGTTCTAGGACTGGAGAGGATAATTTAAATATATATATTCATATGTGTATTTAATTTTATGATGTGTATGGTCTATTGGTTCAAAACCCACTGTACCCAGAAAAACATATTCCCAAGGCAATCTGAGGGAATCCTGTAGGAGGTCTTCTACTGTGTAATATGCAATGAATTCGATTTATCTTTCTCAAGTGGGCTGAGAGCATTCAAAAAATTCAGTATATGTATTCAGTATGTAGTGATCTTTTCTCCAAATTTCAACTTTAAAGCAATTTCATGCCACTTTCCGATGACCTTGACATTTGAGTGGCATGATTTACAGCACACATTTTTGACGAACACTACAAACTCACATGAAACACCATTAGCACATTCTCTCCAAGGGAAGGGGAAAAGAAAAAGTCCTAATCACTCCTTCGTTGCGCCTTAAGGTAAAAAGTGGGTGGTGGAAGGAGTTTCCTCCCAGAGTTTTTGTGGTCTCCGAGCAAGGATGGCTTGCAAGAGAGCCCTGCTGCCTTCCAAAGCCTGTGCGGCCTTTCAGTCCCTCACCTCAATAGAGAGCTAAAAGGACAAAAGTGAACAAAGGAGGCCTGTTTTGCCTGCCCCACTTGCTGGGCTGTTGTCTTGGCCCTTTTCAGTGAAGGGGGGGGAGCTGGGTCAAAGTTGAAGAACAGTGAAAAGGAATTCAAACTTCATGCCGAAATTTGAATTATAGCTTTAGTTTGAGTGCCGAGTAGATGAGTTTGAATTGAAATTTTTAGAGCTGTGGAAGCTTCAGTGACAGATGGTGTTGGAACAACGTACATGGGGCTGGAGG
This sequence comes from Nasua narica, assembly GCA_028533885.1. Classification (NCBI taxonomy): domain Eukaryota; kingdom Metazoa; phylum Chordata; class Mammalia; order Carnivora; family Procyonidae; genus Nasua; species Nasua narica. The sequence continues at coordinate 11,909,203 of CM052806.1, forward strand.
GCACGTCCAAAAAGTGGAGTGCCCGAGCGGGCCGCTGGGTAAACATCTAGTTAACTGACAAAAGTTTGAAGACTGTAGGAAGTGCAGTTTGATGCTGTATGCCGCATTGAGACACTGGACTGTGTGAATTCAGGGGAGGCCCCTGCGTCTGGCATTCAGTCAGATACACTTGTCCCCCTCTAATTGCATTGCAAATATTCTTCTCACCGTTGTGCCGCAGTCCCCACTAGTATCTGCTGGAATAAACACAAAATGCCCAGGCCCCTCCCCATGTAAAATCTCATTAAGTGTCTTGGTATTGACCACAGATTGTTTGGTTATATGACAGGGTAAGTTTGTCCTAAATATTGACTAGCTGGGGCTTTCCCTGCCCCCCCCCCCCCCGTATGAGTCGATTCGTGAAGCATGATTGTGGCATTCTGCATCTAGTGGGGAGTCTGTCACTGTTACACTTGCCACTGAAGTTTTTAGTGGGGCACATGTTTCCCCCATTCAGTTTCATAAGCTGCGTCCGATTTAAAACATTTCAGTAAGAGGAGTTGACTGTGTGTAGAACCAGAATAATAGAACAGCTACTGGAAAGTCACGGTTACTGAGATGTAAGTGAAATAAAAATAATTTGGGGTAATTTGAAATGCTTCCTGGTGTTCCATGAAACCATAATTGGAAAAATTTTGCCTTGGTGTGTTTGACCATTTAAATAACTTGAGGACATGGTTTTTTGTTCTTATATTGGTAGCATGATTACCAAAAGCCATTTTTATAGACACTTTATAGGCCTTCAAATATTTGTACTTTTAGAGAAATGACATTGACATGACAACAATATAAAAAATAGTAGGTACTCAGAGATAATTAATACTGTAACATAAACAAAAGCAAATTTACTTCAGAATTGAGTGTCTTAATTTATGTCACATGTTGTATTTTACATAAATTGTGATACATCATATGTCCCACAGATTTTAAAGTAACTTGCCTTTTAATAGTTGGAATAGGGTTTTTAAAACTCCATGACCATATGTTTGTAGTAACAGTTACCTCGATGCCAAATTAGAGTGGAAGGTAAAATATAGCAAGGGTTGATTACTGTCCTAGGACCATGAGGGGACCCATTAAGCAGCAGGGAGCCAGTGAGGGCATGGTCGGATTCATTTGCTGGGACCAGGGTTGAAGGAGCAGAGATCAGGGAGGGCAAGGGATTCAGACGGCAGGAAGGCTCAGGTGGGTAATGAGAATTGTGACATCCTGGAGAAGTGCTCTATGGCACAAGGAGCAAGAAAGATTTTAAATAATGAGGTGAGAGTAAAGAACACCACTGTAAAAGTAATAACTTAAAATCTGAAAGAAAGAGAAAGGGACAGGATAAAAATGTTTGTGGTGACTTCTTGCCCAGTGGAGAATAGTCTCCATGTCATAGCCTCCAATATGAAATACTTTAAAGAGATTTTCTCATATGGGGCGCCCGGGTGGCTCAGTGGATTAAAGCCTCTGTCCTTGGCTCAGGTCATGATCTCAGGGTCTTGGGATCGAGCCCCAAATTGGGCTCTCTGCTCAGCAGGGAGCCCATTTCCCCTTTTCTCTCTGCTGATTCCCCTGCTTGTGATCTCTCTCTGTCAAATAAATAAATAAATAAATAAATAAATAAATAAATAAATAAAATCTTTTTTTTTTAAGATTTTATTTATTTATTTGAAACAGAGAGAGAGATCACAAGTAGGCAGAGAGGCAGGCAGAGAGAGAGGGGGAAGCAGGCTCCCTGATGAGCAGAGAGCCCAATGCGGGGCTTGATCCTAGGACCCCGAGATCATGACCTGAGCCGAAGGCAGAGGCTTTAACCCACTGAGCCACCCAGGCGCCCCAATAAAATCTTTTTTTAAAAAAAAGATTTTCTTGTGGTACTTCAGGTCATTGAAGTCACTTAACATCATGAAATAGAAATAACTTCTAAATCACTCTGTCAAGAATGAAATATGATAATACGCATACACTGAAAACAAATGCAATGCAAGAATTACCTGAGAGTCAAACCTAATATTATTTCAGCATCACAATAAAATTCTTAGATTATCTCACCACTCTGGCAACTTTCTCCCTATAGATACAGATGGTGCCAATTTGAGAAGGTGAGGTGTATAAAAATGGGAACTTGCCAAATACATTTGGGATGATCTCGCATGTTAAACAGGGTTCTTCCCTTTGCACAAGGTTTATATAATGAATGCGCTCCTATAAGGTAGCAAAGTTCAATTCAGTAACAGCTTTTCAGGGACATCAGAGTAGACAGATTGTTGTAGCGAAAGAGTGGAGCGTCATTGACACCAAGCGAAACCCAATCAAATAAGGCTAAATAAAAATCCGTAAAGAGGTGGACAGGTGGTAAATGCAGAGGAGTACCTCAACTGTATGAAAATACCTGATATTTGCTCCAGATAACATTGGGAGGCCAAGTCTCTCATGATAAGGAAAGCAGATAACGAAATAGACATCCAGGTGAGAAAGGCATTTTTGGCCTTGCTCACAATAGAATCCTGCCAGGTTTCCCTGGGTTTCTGACCATGGAAATTCATACTCATTGTGTTCCATCAGGAGCCCGACTGGCATTTCTGCTTGTGCTTGGTGGTATCTATGTGAGCGTGCCCATATTCGATGAATGACTGAATGCAAGAATGAATGACCGAGTATGTGAATATTGCAAAACATCAAGTGGATCTTTTGTTGGAAAAAATTGGGGAATTTTGTCCTCACTCTGATTCGAAGATAAAGGCGACATCTAGACCATGGGAAATCAAACATTCATACTTTCAGGCCTGGATTCTGTATGATTGTCATTTCTTCCTGGTTCTAAATGAGGCACTCAAGCAGGCAGGTGAAATCACTCAATCCAGAAGGGTACCATTTTTTAAATTGCTGCCGTGGAGCCTTAAATGCCACCTCTGTGACCCTGTAGAGTTCCTCTGTAATTTTCTACCTTTGCTCGCGGCGGATGATTCCAGATTTGCACAGGCCTTTCCTTTCACTTCAGGGTCTAAAGCTGGTGCTTGTCACTTCCCTCTGAAGGTCTCTGGGTGGCTGCACACCGATGGAGTCAAGCACTTTATAAAATTGCTTTCCACCCTTCCGAATCTGAAGGAATCAGGAGCGAGGTGCCCAGGACTGAAGGGCTGGTGCAGGGCTGGCGGCAGCCTGGCACACCCACTTTCCTCTCCTTGCTGGCTGGCCCTGAATATTTCCAGATGTGAGTGGAATGACATTGTGGTCTTTCCTAATCAGTTATCGGGTTCTATAGTGGTTGGGGTCAAGGTGTTGGTGCCAAGTGTGAGAGGCATGTAGAGAAAAATTGTGTGTGAAATTTGTAAGTAATGAAAATTTGAGAAGTGCCCAGCTACTCGGCATAGGTAAAGAGCCCCAGTTTACAGTACAGCTTTGGAAAAGCTGCTTCAGTACTTTTCTCCCCTTCAAAAATGAAGACAAAACACAGACTTTTTTTTTTTTTTAATCATCCAATGCTACCTCACAAGAGGGTGTTACTATGAAAAATCAAGATAAAAATTAAAGTCCTGAGGGGGGCATGGGTGGCTCAGTGGGTTAAGCGTCTGCCTTCTTCTCAGGTCAAGATCTCAAGGTCCTGGGATCGAGCCCCACGTTGGGCTCCCTGCTTAGCAAGATCCTGCTTCTGCCTCTCCCTCTGCCTGCTGTTCCCCCTGCTTGTGCTCTCTTTCTGTCAAATAAATGAATACAATCTTAAAACAACAACAACAACAACAATACAGAAGTACTGAGAGAAGGATGCCATCAGTCTATTTCTTTAGAGAAAATGCAGCTGCCATGTTTTCACCATAATTTCTCTCAAATTGGTTTCAGAGATATGTAGGTATCATACGTCCTTAGCAGTAACTATGTCTGTTTGATTTTGAAGGAATGAAGGGGTCTCACACTGCAGTCTGCAAGACCGATACTCTTTTTAATGCTGCATGGTGGGATTGTTTTCAAAAAACACAAACTACATTCTTAACCTTCACCAAATGGTATATATGCAAAAGTCAGATTGAGTCAATGTGATAAAAAAAAGAATGTAAATTGGGTCTTAATACTTTTTTTCAGTTGTTTTCATATCATTCATAATTTTTTGAGATCTAATTGTGTTTTATTTCAAGCCATAGCCTATTCATAATTTTCAAGAGGACAATCCGTAATCTTTTGTGTCAGCCATGACGAACTAGCAGCCCACAAACCAATAAAGCATGAAACCGTTTTAATATATTAAATTCATCCAGCTCACACATGGCATATGCTTAGAGGTTTGATACAGAGAAACAAGTGCAACGAGGCTGGGAGCAGGTCAGTGTCTGTATCATAGTCTGTATTTACTCTGTTCCTTTGTCCCGCAGAGGACAGAGAGTACTCTGAGATAGTAGCTACACGGCCACTATGGAAAACAGTATGGAAGTTGCTGAAAAAATTAAAAATAGAACTGCCATATGATCCAGCAGTCCCCTCTTTTCGGTCACAAGGTTGTCCTTTAGAGCTTTGCAGCGGCAGTTTTAAACAGGGTACCCTTCTGGATTCAGTGACTTTGCCTGCCTGCCTGAGTGCCTCCTTTAAAACCAGGAAGCAAATGACAACTGTGCAGAATCCAGGCATGAAATTATGAAAACTGAATCTCAGAGGTGTATCTGCTCTCCTGTGTTCACGGCAGCATTAGTCACAGCAGCCAGGATATGGAAACAACCTGCGTGCCCATTGGCAGATGAGTGGATAAAGAAGATGTGGTGTACATATGTACCACGGAATATTATTCAGCCCTGAGAAAGAAGGGAACCTTGCCATTTGTGATGACATGGGTGAACCTGGAAGACATTATACTCGGTGAAATAAGCCAGACGGAGAAAGACAAATACCGCATGGCATCACTTATAATGTGCAATCTAAAATAAAGTTCAGCTTGTAGAAACAGAGTAGAGAAGTGGTCACCAAGGGCTGGAGGAAATAGGGAAAGGTTGGTGAAAGGGTACAAATTTGCAGCTGTAAGGTAAATAATATCTGAAATTTAATGTATATTGCTAGTGACTATTGTTGATAACAAAGTGTTGTATAATTAAAATTTGTTAAGATAGTAGAATGTGAATGTTCTCACCAAAAAAAAAATTAACTGGTCAGGGGGGCATCCTTCCATAGTGTATATGTATGTAAAATCACCACATGTGTATTTAAATATGTTATATTTATTTGTCAATTATATCTCAATAAAGCTAAAAAATAGTAATCTTTTTTAAATTTATTTTATTTATTTTCATTTTTTAAAAAGATTTATTTATTTGGAGAGAGGGAGGGGCAAAGGGAGAGGGAGAGAATCTTAAGCAGACTCCCTGCTGAGAACAGAGTCCAACTCCAGGCTTGATCTCACAACCCTGAGATTGTGACCTGAGCCAAAACCAAGAATCAGATGCTTAACTGACTGAGCCACCCAGGTGCCCCAATAGTAGTAGTTATCTTTGACTTGGGTATAGACACAGAGCTTTAGAAATGGGGATGTGTCATGGGTTGAATTGTGTCCAAATTCAGCTCTTGAAGTCCTAATCCCCAGTGCCTCAGAATATGACCTTATTTGGAGATAGGGGCTTTACAGTTAAAAAGCGGTGGTTAGGGGCACCTGGGTGGCTCAGTCATTAAGCATCTGCCTTTGGCTCGGGTCATGATCCTAGGGTCCTGGGATTGTGCCCCACATTGGGCTCCCTGCTTGTGGAGGAGCCTGCAAATAAACGCTGAAGAGGCCGAGCCTCTTTTCTGTCTCCCACTCCCCCTGCTTGTGTTCCTGCTCTTGCTATCTCTCTCTCTGTCAAATAAATAATAAAATCTTAAAAAAAATTTTTTTTAAATGAGGTGGTTAGAGTGACCATCATTCAGTATGAGGAAGGTTGGAGACAGACCCAGTGGGCGGCCATCACGTGGAGAGGAAGGTAAAGATCTATAAGCCCAGAAATACCCAAGATGGCCAGAGAACCACCAGAAGCCAGAGGAGAGGCATGAAACATGCTCCCTCATAGCCCTTGGCAGGAACTAACCCTGTCAACACCTTGAACTTGGGCTTCCAGCCCCCCAGATTGTGAGACAATACATTTCTATTGTTTCAGCTGCCCCGTCTGTGGCCCCTTTTTATGGCAGCCGTAGAAAACCAATACAGAACGCAATAATAAGGTCTGATTCTAAGCCTGTCTCATACAAAAAAAAAAAAGGGTGAAAATAGAGCTTCCCACTACATCTCTGTTTGTATGTCTGTGTCTATGTTTATATATCTGTATATCTATCAGTGTCTCCTTTGCGGACCAAAGGAGTATGTGTATATAAATCAGTTATTTAGAAAGTCTCTGTACCTTGAATTAAAGCCCAGACATACTGAGAGTGCTAGGCAGAATTTTTGTTTTATTAACTGGGCAGATGTATGAAGTTGATAGTTTACTCAGTTGATTACTCTTTTTGGTTGTAATCCAGTTGACTCCAGCTTTGTTGCCTTTCTCATATGTCGGTTGTTGTCACCTGGGAACAAAGGGGGTGTATTTTGCGAAAGGCTCTGCAGGTGCCCTTGCCACTCCTTGACAATCAGAAGATGTCTTTTGACTTGGAAAATGGTATGGTTGCTGATATTTCCTCCTGCCGAGGAACGTGAAGGTTGGGATGAGCTGCCAGACTAGGTAGTGTGAACGGGCTTCAGGGGATGGGGGAGGGGGGTGATGGAGGAGGAGGAGGGACAGGATGGCCTGGTGGAGTATTTTGCAGCTGTCAGCAGGCAACACCACTGTCTGGTTGAAGACACAGGATTGCCAAGTGCTCTTAATCAACTTGAATATTGGTGTGAATGGATTGGAAACTCTAAAACCATTTTAGTTTCTCTTTAATGATGTCTGTTCATTGTTCAATGATGTCTGTTTATTCACATCAACAATGATATGAGTTCACTGTCACCTGAGATAGTATAGCCTTTGATGGTAAGCTCCTTCAAGGCCATGCCCCACTCGAGTCCTGTGTAGGGCCCTTCAACAAGCTGCCAACCCCCAAGAAGGGCCCAGCTGTTTTCAATAAGAACAATGAGCCAATTTGGTAGTAAAGTTCTTGGGATGGGCACCTAGGACTTTACAACTCTTGAGTTTGTGCGATTCCTCAATTCCATTTTCACGTGTAAACCATTTGCCTATTTGGGGTTTCTTCGTGGTGATGATGTTCTTCCCTTGCTGCGGACTTGACTTTATCTATGACCCTGTCATAGGGTCAGGGGGACTAATGAAAACCCACCAGTACCTAGCAGGAAATACTACAGAATCATGGCTGTTTTAATTTTGCGGATTCTTAAGGCTTCCCTTTACCATGCAAGGCTGTGCGGCACACACTGATGGGATGAAACATCCAAGGCCCTAGACAGGAGAGGTGAACAGGCAGTGGTTTCCTTCTGAAAACTACGCTCAGTGTAAATGCTTTAGATATTTTAAATATTGGCCTTAAAAGCCAATTTTGTGAAGATCGAAAGGTTTAAGGGAACCATTGTAACATCAGGTGTTGACCAGCGTTTATTTGCAAACGTCCTCACACAGAGCTAGCTGGGCCCATCCCAGGAGAATTGACGACCTTTAGATCCATTTTATTATTTGGAATGGTGAGCCTTGATTTTATTACATTCAACTCACATTTAAACATTTCCGACTCTGAGAGATATGTCTTTGGGAAAGCCGTCACTGCCACAGAGAGTGGAAAGGGGCTCTGCTCAGGTCATTGTTGAAGCTTCATTTCAGCCCCCTCCTCCTGCCCCTCCTCCCAACTCCCCCACACAGTCAGGAGTGGGGCCAGTGATGAATATGCATGTGTCACACACCTGTGACCAAGAGAGCCTCCATCAAGAAACAGCAGAGTATCAGTTGCTGGAAATGGATGACTCCTGGCAGCTGCTGTGTGTGGCCCAGCAGGCTCCCTGCCCTGCAGTGACAGCTGCTCCCCATAGCCCGCCATCATACCGCCTTGGCCACCTCCGCCCAAGGAAGGGGCCGAGCCTCTGGACTCCTAGCCCTTACTTGCTGGGCAGGCTGTGGCTGAGGTGCTGTAGAGAAAGAGGTCTCTCCAAATTTTAGGAATTGAGATCACAATGATTTTACGAGCTTTTCTATTTTTTTTAAAATAATTTATTTAGTTGGCAGAGAAAGAAACAACGAGAGAGGGAACACAAGTAGGCAGAGAGGGAGAAGCAGGCTTCCTGCTGGGCAGGTAGCCTGATGAGGGGCTCGATCCCAGGAACCCAGGACCACGACCTGAGCCAAAGGCATTCGCTTAATGACTGAGCCACCCAGGTGCCCCCAAGCTTTTCTATTAATAAATGATAATTCACAGCATTTATTGGTTGGTTAACTGTATGGAGCACCTTTCATGAGTCATCTCATTTGATCTTCACAACAACCCTTTATGTCAGCAGCTAGCAGTTTTTTTTTTTTTTTTTTTTGCCAGACAGTCGTAGACAACATATAAATGAATGAGCATTTCCATATTTTCATAAAACTTTCTTTACAAAATACATAGTGTCCAGATTTAGTCTGTGGATCGTATTTGCCAACCCTTACTTTATGTTGTTATACCCATTTTATAGGTAAGGAAACAGAGGCTTAAGTAATAGGTCAAATAGCACTGCTGTTAAGTTGCACAAGTGCGATTCTAACCCAAGGAGTCTGGTCCTTGTCCCTTGGTCTTAACCCCTGTGAGCTACTATGTTATCCTGCCATGAGAAAAGACAAGGAATGGAATTTTAGTCTCCATGTGCTGTGAGTTATAGATTATGACCCCAACTTCTAAGAGAGACCTTTGTTTTCCTTAGAAATGATTGGTAGGGAAGATCATCAGTCAGGTCCTGAAGATGCTATTTAATTAAAGGTAAATAGTTTAATCTATATCACATTGAAGTAATGGGACTGTATCCTTGAATAACCGAATAAAGCTTTTAAGATTTTCCAAGTAACCTGATACTGTGACCATTTTCATCAATAGGATTGCAGAGGAAAAAGTACTCTAATTAAAAAAATATATATAAATTATTACTTTTTAAAATTTGCTGACACATTGGTGGCCCATGCGTTGTATAGTAAGATAAGCGGCATATTCCCAGGAAAGATTTTTATTTTCACAAAAACAAATTATGCAGAAGTTTCTTCCACATCTATTTGTTTTAAAGATTTATTTATTTGAGAGAGAGAGGGCACACATATGTGCACACGTGCATGAATGAGGGAGAGGGGCAGAGGAATTGAATCTTCAAGCAGACTCCCTGCTGAGCACCGAGCCCAAAGTGGGGCTTGATCTCAAGACTCATGAGATCATGACCTGCGCCAAAATCAAGAGTCGGATGCTCAACTGACTGAGCCACCCAGGCACCCCTAGTTTCTTCCACATTTAATATAAAACCTTTGAGTGAGAGTTCTAAGCAGTTTTTATTTTCCGGGATGGACATCTCCTTTTGTGTTTTATTTCCATGGTAACAGTTAAGTTTCTACTTGAGAACAACAAACCTTCAAGATAGCCATCCAGTTGACATTGTTGGGCACCCCCTTAGGGAATGTGCAGTGCATCATGGTGTGGAGATAGCACCAGAAGTAGAATTACACAGGCTTGGTGTGTTTTGTGTACAGTAAGCTCTTATATAAAAGCTTAAGGTTCTCAGAATAGACCAAAGGTAGGAAACATTTAGTTTTAGGCAGCAGCTCAGCACACATAAAATACCATGAGTGGCCAAACTTCAAAGACGTTCTCAGGACACCATAAAGAGCTCCAGAACTCGCAGTTCCTGACCTCTGGGTGAATGAAATTTTAGGAAGTATGCAGTTGGCAAACTGGAGGCTTCATGTGACTAAACATTGTTGCTTGTACTTTGTTTAAGGGAAACTCAAAATGGAGCCACTCCCTGGTGGGGAAATCAGAGAATGGAAACTCTTGTGGGGAGGTAACCCTACTCTCTCTTTGGAAATCTGAAGTCTTTGAATTTAAGTGAGCCTCTATTCATTACTAACAAAGCTGACAGAAGAATAAAACCCAACTCGGGAAAAGTTGACTGTGTGTTTGTGTGATGTGGTTACTCTGAGTTAACTGGTGTAACAAATTACAAAGGGCATGGTAAACAAATTGGAGAAAAAAAACTTTTCGGTTGAATCATTTCCTAGAAAAGATAGGCTTAGTTCATTTACTTTAAAAAAATATAGCCCAAGTAAAAAAATGGAATCATGGTACTACGGACAACTTTTTGTTTTCAATGACATTTTATTTTTACATCTGTATTGAGGTATAATTTCAATATCGTAAAGTCTAGCCATGGTAATTATATAATTCAGTGATTTAAAAAAATAAACTTATAAATTGTCAGTTGCGGGAAGCAGATTTCTAAGCTTGCCTCTAAGCTTATTTCTCCTGGATACATACCCTGTGTAATGTCCTCCCTTAAATGTGAGTGGGACCTGTGAATATGATGGAATGGTACCCCCATAATCGGGTTACATGATATGGCACAGGTGAAGGGATTTTGTAGTTAAGGTCCCAAGCCTTTCAATTATGGGTTAATGGAAAGGGAGATTATGCTGGCTGGCCTGACTTAATCAGGGAAAAGCCATTAAAAAGAAATCGTTATAAGAGAGACACACTCCCACTGTCTTTGAAGAAGCTTCCATTCATATTGTGAATTACTTATGGAAAAGGGGAGCAGTAGTCCTTCAACCACAAGGAACTGAAGGAGCTTGGAAAGGACCCCAAGCTCCAGATGGGAAAGCAGCCTGACCAGTCCTTTGATAAACTCAGTTCATCCATACTCAGACCTCTGACCTGTGAGAAACTATGTGTTGGTTTAAACCTCTAAGTCTGTGGTAACTTGTGTAGAAGAGGAGGCTAATACAGAAACCAGTACCACAGTCGTTTTGAACATTTTCATCATTCCTCCCAAATTTCCTTTGGGACCTTTTATAGTCAGACTTCTATTCCAAGACAACCACTAATCTTCTTTCTTTATAAATTTGCCTCTCTTGGGCATTTCATGTCAGTGGAATCGTGCAATATGGAATCTTTTGTGCCTGGCTTCTTTCATTTAGTATAATTTTTTTTACAAAAATTTTATGTATTTATTTATGTGAGAGAGAAAGCATGAGAGGAGGAGCAGAGGGAGAGAGACAAGCAGTAGACTCTGTGCTGAGCACGGAGTCTGATGTGGGGCCTGATCCCAGGACCCCGAGATCACAAACCCAGCTGAACCAAGAGTCAGTTGCCCAACCGAACCAGCTATCCAGATGCCCCTCATATAATGTTTTTTGAGGTTTATTTGCATGGTAGCATGCTTCAGTGGTATTCCATTGTATGGAGATACCACTTGTGTTTATGTGTTCAGTAGTGATGGACATTTGGATCATTTCCAATTTAGGATGGTGACAATGCTTCTGTGAACATTAGCATGTAAGTCTTTGTATGTATGTTTTCATTTCTTCTGAGTACACACTTAGGAGTGGAATTGCTGGGTTGCATGGTGTATTTGTGTTTAACTTTTTAAGATATTACTGAATTCTCTTCTAGGATGGCTGTATCATTTTACTTTCTCATCAGGAATGTATGAGGGTTCCAGTTTCTTGACAGCCTTCCCTATCTTTTATTATGGCCATTTTAGAGGGTGTGTAGAGGTATTTCATTGTGGTTTTACTTGCATTTCCTTAATGATTATTAATATTGAACATCTTCTCATGTGTTTATTAGTTATTGATCTGTCTTCTTTGATGACATATCTAAGTGTTTTACTAATTTTTTCAGTTGGGTCTTTTATCTTCTAATTGATTTGTTAAAGAGTTTTTAGAAAATATTTATTTGAGAGAGAGAGACAGAGTGTGTCTTTTCACTTTGTTAGTGATGTCCTTTGAAGCACAAAAGTTTTTAATTTTGATGAAGTCCGATGAATTTGCTTTTTCTTGTTATTTGTGCCCTTGGTGTCTTATCTAAGAATTCACTTCCTAACCTAAGGTCACAAAGACTTATTAATGTATTTTATTCTAAGCGTTTTACTATTACAACTTTTCCATTTAGCTTCATGATCCATTGTGAGTTAATGTTTGTGCATTGTATAACGTATGGGTCTAAGGTCTTTATTTTGTTTGCATATGGGTATCCAGTTGTCCTAGCATCGTTTGTTGAATGGATAAGTTGGCAAGTTTTGGGCTATTATTTCTTCAGATACTTTTTTTCTGCCTCCTTTTTCCTCCTCTTCTCTCCTTTTGGGACTATCATTGTACTTAGGTTGGTATGCTTGATGTTGTCCCACTAGTCTCTGAGATTCCACTTATTTTTCTTCATCCTTCTTTCTGTTCTTCAGATTGAATCATTTATATTGAGATGGTTTAAAGTTCACTCATTCTCTTCTGTCTTCTCAAATTTGCTATGAATGCCTCTATAGAAATTTTCATTTCAGATATTGAACTTTTCAAATCCCAAATTTCCCATTTGATTCTTTTTATAATCCCAGTGATTTCATTGAGGTTCTCTATTAGTTGATTAATTGTCATCATGTTTTCCTTTAATTTTTCATATGTTGCTTTCTTTAGTTTTTGAACATATTTATAATATGCTTTGAAGTCTCTGTCTGCTAAGGCCAACTTAAGGACCACTCGGTGACATTTTCCATCAGTCGTGCACTCCACCCCATGTATGGATCACACATTCTTTTTCTTTTTTTTTTGTCATGAATGTTTTTGTTGAAAGCTGACATTTTAGATACATAGGAGCAACTGTAGATTTGCCTTTTTCCCTATGAGGGATCTGTAATTGTTATTTATTTGTTCAATAACTTATTCATACTGAATTTATGGAATGTATTCCCTTCAATGTGCAACTGCTCATGTCTCCACCGGTTTTGTTTTATTTTCTTAAAAACTTTTTTATTTATTCATTTGAGAGAGAGAGAGAGAGAGCATGAGCAGGGCCGAGGGTCAGAGAGAGAGGGAGAAGCAGACTCCCCACTGAGCAGGAGCACAATGCGGGGCTCGATCCCAGGACCTCAGGATCATGACCTGAGCCAAAGGCAAATGTTTAACCAACTGAGCCACCCAGGTGCCCCGGGTTTTGTTTTGTTTAAATCTAGCCTGGTTTCTTGGGGTTTGCTCATGTGTCTGTATAGCTTAGTAGTCAGCCAATGATTGATCAGAAGTTATGCTTAAATACCTCCAGTCAGTAAGAAGTTGCTGCTGATGGATTTATATGTGCCTGGGGAATGCATTCAAACTTCATACCATTTTCAAGTCTTCTGCCAGCTTTTACATTCTGCTGGACACTTGTGTGTCTACTGTGTGGGTGTGCAAGCTGCACTGGCCATGGCTGTGTGTGGGTGGTTTGGGCCTTTCTGGTCTCTGCTATGTATTTGCATAGCTCTCATCAACCCAGTAAATGTGAAGAGCTTTTTCTAGCTCCCCTAAGTCTGATTCACCTAATGAACTCCCTGAGTTTTTTGTTTGTTTGTTTGCTTGTTAAATATTTTATTTATTTATTTGACAGAGAGAGACAGCGAGAGAGAGAAAACACAAGCAGGGGAAGCAGGAGAGGAAGAAGCAGAATCTCCACTGAGCAGGGTCCCAGGACCCTGGGATCATGACCTGAGTCGAAGGCAGCTGCTTAACCAACTGAGCCACCCAGGCATCCCTGTTTTTCTTTTTAATAAAGATTTTATTTATTTATTTATTTATTTATTTATTTATTTATTTATTTATTTATCAGAGATAGAGGTTGAGAGAGAGAGAGCATAAGCAGGGGGAGAAGCAGGCAGAGAGAGAAGCAGGCTCCCCACTGAGCAAGGATCCCAATGCAGGACTCAATCCCAGGATCCTGGGAGGTAGATAGCCCACTGAGCCACCCAGGTGGTACCTAAACTCCCTGTTACATCCCTGATTAGTCCGGCAGTTCTTTGCCCTAAATGAGACTTCAATCTCAGGCAATTTGAACTGCTAGTTATGCCTATCAATGTTCTAGTAAGAATGTACATTTTAATTGTGACTGCTCCCATGAGGGAGTCCCCTCTTCAGGTGCAGTGAAGCTGCTGATTTTTGCAGTCTCTTCTGCGCTGGTTGAATGAATACCAAAATGACAGAGCCAGGGCGGGGAGTTGGGGGCGGGGCAGGGGATGGTACCAGATCCAGGCAAAAACATGGCCACAGACTCACTTTCTGACTCTGAGTTTAGTAAGTCATCAGGAATAAATGCTCAGAGTGTTGTATGCCTTTGGTCAATTTCCAAAGCACTTAAATGGTTGGAGTTTATGGATAGTTTTGTCCAATTGGATGGTTGCTTTTTAGAGAGAGAATTTGTCAACCTTCTCACTGTTGTCATCACAATTGCTTGTTTATTTGTGTGTTTTTAGAAGGCTCATTCATCAGAATGACTGGACCCAAGAATACATTTGAGAAACTTACATGGTTCCATTATTTAAAGGATAGATTTGTTCCTAAAATGCACTTTTAGAGGCATAGTATATATAGAATAGAGGTAAAAGGACTTTAAATGTAGATAGACAAGCCCATCTCTACTGTTCACTACAACTCCTATAACCTCAGACTAGCTGTTTAACTTCTAAGAGCCTCAGTTGTGCCATCAATAAAACAGAGATTATAATATCTACCTTATAATGAGGTGGTGCTGGTTAAATGAGATAACTAAAAATACTTAGGACGGGGCTTAGTAGTACATAGGTCAAAAGCCCAATCTATACTAGTTTCCCATGTAGAGAGTTGACAAACACTGACTTTTACAGAACAGTTTTTTCTTTTAAAAAATGATGCTATGGTATCTGTTTTTTAACATTTGGAAAATTGGATTATTAAAAGAAAGGTTAAAGGAATTGGAGCTGAGTCAGCAGAAGAACAGAAAGCAAGGAGATACTTAATACTGAAGGACATTGAATTAAGAAATGTAGAAATGTATAGAAATGCTGGAGATGGACATTGGGTTGTAAAGAAAACCAGAGAATCAACACAAAGAGGAAAGACCCAGAAACTTTCTGCCTACAGGTCTGCAGCTCCTCCTAGTATGGAAGGACTCTGGTAACCAGGACCGCCTTACGCCTTTTTCTCCTCAGAACTCCTTGTCCAGTGCTGTGCTCATGGTGGATGACAACCCCCAACCCCCGGGGGCAGCTCCTGCCCTGTGCCTTCCCTCCTCATGCCTCGGGCAGTTTTCCCAGTCCAGAACGGATCTGTGGGTGTAGGCTCTCACTCAGGTTCCCACCCACGTTGACGTCCAAGGGACCCCCAAAGATGAAGAGTGACATTCTCTTCTTAAGCCAGTTCTGTCATATTCTTAGCTTCTCTCCCCACAGAGAGAAGGGTCGTTGGGCAACTCTAGCGTTGCCGTGGAAGTCCCGACACCGAGATACAGGAGAGATGCACAGTGATCCGCCCCACTTTAGTTATAAGAACTAAGGCCCAGAGAGGGGACCGCCTGAGCTGCCAGAGCAATTAGGTGGCAGAGCGAGTCATTTGGCTTCGGGTTAGCCTAAGTGCCAGGACAGTATTTTCACAGTATTTAGCAGCAGGTCCAAATACTGACGACAGGTACGCAGAGCGATGACTTCAAGCCTCTGGAAGATCTTTCCTCTCCAACAAAGAGCACATTCAGGGCTGGATGCCTGTTTTTTCAGGAAAGTGGACTAATGAATTTGAGAAGGATTTTCAACAAAGATTGGGACTGTCCAGTTCCTTGGATAGTCTAATTTAGAGAAGAATTATAGTTGTCTCCGACACATTGACTAGATAGTCAATAAACGCAACCGAGTGAGGTTGCTCAGATGCTAATGCAATAAAACCTCCCAGCAATTGAATGTGGATTAGAACAGCAGGTCAAGGATCAAGTGCCAACATATAACTACACATCTGTCCTCCCCCAAATTACAAACAACGTTGAACTTACCAGTCATCCTGTTTCCTGAGCAGCTTATTGTATGCCTAAAACCTAAGAGATGGTGTGTCCGGACTACAGTGCATAGCCTAGGAAAACCCTGGGTGGGCATTAGGGCTCTTAGGCTCAGGCAGCCAGCATGAGGTTAGCAGGCCTGTGGTTAGTGGGCTCCGATCTGCTTCTCATTAAGTCTGGCTGCTCTGTAAGGGATGGGGGATCCATAGGCCAAATGGATAGCCACTTCGCTCCTCAGACTTTACCCTGAATCACCTTGGGATCTTATTTTTTTTTTTAAGATTTTATTTATTTATTACACAGAGAGATCACAAGTAGGCAGAGAGGCAGGCAGAGAGAGAGGGGGAAGCAGGCTCCCTGCTGAACAGAGAGCCCGATGTGGGGCCCGATCCCAGGACCCTGAGATCATGACCTGAGCCGAAGGCAGAGGCTTTAACCCACTGAGCCACCCAGGCGCCCCCCTTTTTTTTTTAAAGATTTTATTTATTTATTACACAGAGAGATCACAAGTAGGCAGAGAGGCAGGCAGAGAGAGAGGGGGAAGCAGGCTCCCTGCTGAACAGAGAGCCCGACACCTTGGGATCTTATGAAAAGCCTTCCGATTCAGTAGGTCTAGTGTGGGACCTAAGATTCTGCATTTCTAATAAGCTCCCAGCTGCCAATAACGACATGGATACCCAGGCCACATTTTGGGTAGAAAGGATCTCGACCTGGCTCATAGTGCCAGAGAGCCTAAATTCCCTGTCTAAAGGGACAGGGTCTAAGACCTGTATGGCTCTTATGTATGTATGTAGGTCTAAGACCTGTATGGCTCTCTAAGGATGGACTGCTGCAGGTAGGCACATCCTTAAGCCCAAGGTGTGGCTGGGAGGTGGCGGTTTGTGTGTATGTGATCGTGGCACAGTGGGGTGGGTTTGGAAGACAAAGCTTGGATCTTCAGCCTGGAATTTTATATGGAGGAGTATACAGCCCTTCGTGGTTCAGGGCTCAGATGGAATGGGAAGGAAAGGGAACCCTCCATTTCCTCAGGAAAGATTTGGTGCAAATTCTTTTGTTATTCTTTGTATTTTTATTATTTTCTCTCTGGACCTAAACACAAAATGGCCAGATTCCAGTTTTTTATGCCACTATTTTTTTTTTCATGCCACGATTGCCGTCTGAGAGAAAGCTTTTATCTTCTCTTCATTGTGAACACTAAATACTTGAAGTATGCCAACAAATTTGCAACAGGTTTGTTCATTGTGTTTTGATAACTTTGAGAATCTTCTATTTTTCCAAGTAGCTAGTGCAAAGATATGTCACATGCTCACTGTTCAATGGAAATTGATAGTCTTGTTGTTTCAACTCTTTGAACAAGAAGAAGCATATCACTTGGCATTACTTAAAGGAGTCTAATGTTATCCCTGAAGATTTGGTGGAAACAGCCAGTAATTGCCATTAGTTGTATTTAATCCACATCGAGAGGATCAATACCATTAATCTTTTCTTCATTCCTTCTTTTTAAGACTATTTTTTTTACAGTTTTAGGTTTACAACAAAACTGAGAGGAAAGTACAGAGATTTCCAAGATAGCCCCCACCTCACACGTGTATAACCCATCCCACAACCAAGGATGAACCCACTTGGACACATCCAAAGCTCGTTTACCTTAGGGTTCGCTGTAGGTGTTGTCCATGCTATGGGATGGCTAAATGTGTAATGGTATTTGTATCTATCATTGTAATATCATACAGAGTATTTTCACTGCCCTAAAAATCCCACGTGCTCTCCCTATGCATCCCCAGTCTTGGTAATCACTGATCTTTTTACTGTCTCCATAGTTTTCTTTTCCAGAATCGCATATAGTTGGAATCATGTAGTTTATGGCTTTTTCAGTTTGGTTCCTGTCACTTAGTCATATGCATTTAAGTCTCCTCCATGTCTTCTGATAGCTGAAGATCTTTCTTTTTAGGGCTGAATAATATTCCATTGTCTGGATGGACCACAGTTTATTTATTCCCTCACCTACTGAAGGACATCTTGGTTGCTTTCCAAGGTTTGCAAATTATGAATCCAACTGCTTTAAACATCCATGTGTGGGTTTCTGTGTTAATATAAGTTTTCAGTTCCTTTGAATAAATACCAAGGAGTGAGATTGCTGGATTGTATGGTAAGTGTGTTTCTTATTCTTTTCCAAAGCTTGTGGAAAAGCTGATAAGACACACAGACTAGTGGTTGAGATGGTGAACATTCTATAAAAACAAAACATGCAAAACTGTTCCAGATGAATCTGGCTGCTGAGGCCAGTGGCTGCCACTAGAATTCTGGATGCCTTTCCAAGCAGGTCCTCCTCGTGCCTGTCTCCTACTCTCCCTTGCTCAGCATCTGCCCAAACTTGCAGCTGGCAGCTAATTCCCAAACTGCCAGGTTAGTCAGAGCAGTGCCAGGTAGGTAAAGCAGCTCGACCCACTGAAGCTAAGATACTTTAGCCACCCCCTCGATTTGGCTCATGTGGTAGCTGAATAGATTCTTTTAAAACTAATGTTTGGCACATTACCTTGCCCAGATTTGGGTTATGCATTTTGTAAAAATGCTGTGAATTTGATGCTACTCTTGTATACTGTTCTTTTGACAGGGATTATGAGTCACGGTCAAAGCTAAAGACAGTAGGCAATTGTCGAGGCATCGCTGCAGCCTTTGGCCACAGTGCCATGGAGGGTCTGAATTTGCCCAACGCAGTGTGTGTGTAACAAAGGGAATGCTTATGTTGGCAGCCTGATCGGACCCTGTGGCAGTGGAAGTAGCCCAAGCCGGTAGAAGGAGCACTGGGCAAAGAGTCAGGAGGTTTTGGCTGGCATTCAGTCTGCCATGAATAACATGACTTTGGGCAAGTCAAGCGTTTTCCCCATTGATGGAAACAAGGCTACCCTCTCTTCTCAGGATTATGACTGAGATAAAATGGGATAATAAGTCATAGTGCCTTGATAAAGTGAAAAATGCTGGCAAATATTCACACTGCTTGTCTATTCATTTAGCAAACATGTATGCGCTGGGCACACATTATCCCCGAGGAGTACACAAGGAGACCACAAGGTGACCAGAGAGTGGGACCTCATGGATTCTCAGTGTGGTGGAGAGATGAGCCCATGAGCCTATCCTCAGGGTGCAGCATGGTTGGGTAGGAGAGCTTCAGTGGCTCTGAAACTCTGTTGGAGAATAAAACGGGCCCTGGCTAACTCTGCCTAGGGTCGTTGTCGAATTCATTTTAGAAAGAGTGTGTTGTGATTCGACTCTTGTCAGAAGTTCACCCAACCAGAAGGAGATGAGGGCATTCCACGCATAAGGACCAGTGTGTTCAAAGGCACAGAGGTATGAGGGTGCATAACATAATCATCAAAGTAAAATTGACCCAACAGATAGTCACTGAGTACCTGTACGCCTCTAGGCACTGCCAAGAGCTGGGGAAACAACAATGAATGCAATGGCCTCAGTCCCTACATGCTTTTGGATTTGTTTGTTCATTGTATTAGTTTCTTATGGCTGCTTTCACAAATGAACACAACTGGGTGGCTTAAAACAACACAAAAGTATTACCTTATAGTTCTGAAGGTCAGAAGTCCTAAAATCAGGGCATCCGCGGGGGTGTCTCCTTCTGGAGGCTTTAGAAGAGAATCATTTTCCTGCTTTCCCCACATCTGGAGGCTGCCTACATTCCTTGGCTCATGTCCCTTCCTTCATCTTCAAAGCTACCAGTGTAGCATCTTCAAGTCTCTGTCTCTGATTCTCCTGCTTGTGATGACATTGGGTCCACCTGGATAACCCAGGATAGTCTACCGATCTCAGGATCTTTAGTTTAATCATATCTGCAAAATTCTTTTTGGTGCACAAGGCAACATAGCCGCATGTTCCAGGAATTAGTCCTGTGACATCATTTGGAGGCCGTTACCCAGCCCACCACGTTCTTTCAGCAAATATGTTTTAGTTTCCCACTATTTGGCAGTAGAGAATTGAGTTTCTTGGACTTACGTACAAGTGTTTTAGTTAATCAAACGGTTGTATTTGTTTGTGCCCTAGGCACCAAATGGATTTAAAAAGGTGTTTTGTTCCCAATACATCCCATACTGATCTCCTGCTCTTCTTTCCACCCCAGACTTGCTTTGTCTCAGTTGATCCTTTAGTTCCTTAAATCAGATCCTTGAAATGATGCTTATGTTCTTGCTCTCTTCTATACCCCACATCTAATCTGTCGGAAAATCCTGTTTGTTCTACCTTCTAAATAGATCCAGAATCCAGCCACTTCTCAGCACCACCATCCAGTCCTACCTGGGACTGAGCTGCTGTCTGTGTTACTGCAAGAACCTCCTCCTGTTCTGTTTCCATCTTGCCTGTTACATTCATTCTCAACATAGCAAATGTGAGGATCTTCTTAAAATAAAAGTCAGATGGAACTGCTGAGTAGCTCAGTTGGTTAAGCATCTGACTCTGGGTTTCGGCTCAGGTCCTGATCTCAGGGTCATAAGATGGAGCCCGTGGTGGGCTCTGCGCTCAGCAGGAGTCAGCTTGGGATTCTCTCTTCTTTCCCTCTGTCCCTCCCCCCACTCGTCCTCTCTCTATCAAATAAATAAATGAATCTTTTTTTATTTTTAAATTTATTTATCAGGGGGAGGGAAAGCACAAGCAGGGAGGGCAGCAGGGGGAGGGAGAAGCAGGCTCCCCACTGAGCAGAGAGCCTGACATAGGGCTCCATCCCAAGACCTTGGTTGGGATCATGACCCGAGCCAAAGGCAGATTCTTAACCAACTGAGCCACCCAGGCACCCCCAAAATAATTTTTTTTTTTTTAAAAAAGTAAAAAGTCAGATCATGTCACCTCCGACAGCAACCCATTCATTCCTCTCAGAGTCCAAGCAGTATTCCCCAGGCATCCTTGCTCCTGCTCAGGCTTTTGCAGTGCTCTGTCGTCGGCCTGGACCTCCCTCCCCTGGCTTTAACGTCCACTCGCTCACCCTTCTCTCGTCTTTGTGCAAATGTCCCCTTTTAATGAGGATAGCCTGGTCACCTTACTTAAGTTGCAGCTTCCCACCTCTCACTTCTGGTTCACCTTCAATTGCTGTAGGTTTTTCATTTTCCATAGTACTTACCCCCTCTTAAATACTACATAATTGACTACCTATTTAATGTCTCCTCCCAGTAGAAATTTAACCTTCCTGAGACTAGAGATGTTGCATCCCAAGTGCTTCGTGTCCAGTCCATATGAGGTTCCTAGTAAGTATTTGTTGAATGAGTAAATGAAAAAAGTCACTGTGGATGCCATCAAGGGACTTAACTATGTGAGGAAACATGGTAGGCACCTCTGAAACAACCCAGCACCATTTCAGATTGCTTGCAGTTTAAGTATTGTACCGTCTTTCATCGGGAAAGTCATAAAAGGTCTACAGTGAGGGCAAGTAAAAATGCACTCAGGAGTGTGTATTTGAAAAATAAACACTGGGTTAGAGGGGAACCCCTTGGGGTTGAACCACCTGGGTGGCTCAGACGGGTAAGTATCTGCCTTCAGCTCAGCTCAGGTGCCTTAAGCATCTACCTTCAAGATCTCAGGGTCCTGGGATCAAGTCACATCAGGCTCCCTGGTCAGTGGGGAGCCTGCTTCTTGCTCTCCCTCTGCGTTCCCCCTGCTTGTGTATGCTGTCTCTCTAATAAATAAATAAATTCTTTTTTTTTTTTTAAGAGAAGCCTCCTTCTCATCAACAACCTGGTCTTGTTTTAACTATTTAAAATTCAAAAATTAAATGTCATTAACTGAGCACCTATAACAATGCCTATTTCACTGGGTCCCTCTGAACAAAAAAAAACTTGCATGAAGCTACTAGATTTCCTCTTTACAGTTGGGGCTGTTTGATAATCCTCTCAGCCCCTTTACAAAAAGCAAAAGAAAAGAAAAATTTTTAAAGATTTTATTTATTTATTTGACAAGCAGGCAGAGAGGCAGGCAGAGAGAGAGGGGGAAGCAAGCTCCCTGCTCAGCAGAAAGCCTGATTGGGGGCTCGAGCCCAGGACCCTGAGACCATGACCTGAGCCGAAGGCAGAGGATTAACCCACTGAGCCACCCAGACACCCCAGAAAAGAAAATTTTAGGTCAAAATGACATGTCAAAATTCCTATTTTTCTTCTTATTCTGGATCTTTGCCAAGAATATAAGAAAAAAAGTGGGAAGGGTAGCAGGTATCCTGCCAGCCTGTCAAGAAAGGTCTCTAGGCTTCTGCCCACCCAGAAAGGAGCTGAAAAACAGGTGTAGATGGAGTGAGGTCACTGAGAAACAACATGAGATGTCTCAAAGTCTGAAGGGGAACCCAAGCTGTAGTATTTCTTCAAGCTTACTGAAGACCACGTCAGGTTATTCCCATTGGTATCAGGAAGGTTTCTGGAAAAGCTGTTTGTGTTCAGCGTGTTGCACATTTGCCTGCAGAAGGGGGAGCCCCGCCGGAGCCTGTCAGTGTGTGTAACCATCACGCCCGTTGGCTCTGTTTCTGCTCCCATCTCTCTTGCCCTCTCCTCCTCTGCCTCCCTTTGGCCCAAGGATCTCAGTGTCTTTTGATGTGTAGCCTTTGTGAGTTTGTTGGCAAGAATTTGTAACTCTTTGGCAAGCCAAAATGTCACGTGTGCTCCCCTTAGGACAGCAGGCCTGTCCACATGCTTTCCCTCCTCATTAGGACATTAAAATATGTGTCATGGAAGGGGCGCCCGGGTGGCTCAGTCGGCTAAACATCTGCCTTCGGCTCAGGTCATGATCCCAGGGTCCTGGGCTCGAGTCCAGTGTCAGGCTCCCTGCTCAGCCAGGAGTCGGCTCTCCCTCCCCTGGTCTTGTGTGCTCTCGCTCTTTCTCTCCCTCTCAAATAAATAAATATAATCTTAAAAAATGTATGTCATGGGGAAAACAAAGAGGTCAAAAGTGCAAACAGTATATACTTTTATTAATATATTCAGGCAGAGTTTATGCTGGCTGTTTAACCAATAAATTTTTACAGTTTGAGGCATTTTTATAGTTTAGCAAAAATATATTTAAAGGCCATTTTCCCTTTTCTCAGCTGTGTGTAGAAAAGCTATGAATGTTTTTTTTTTTAAATATGTATACTTGATGGAGCCATTACTAATGTCAGCAAGATACCTAGAGATTTCATATTCTTTTTCCATTTCTATGAAATTTTAGAATGTTCTTCTTCATGTCCTTTCTCTGGTTATAGCCATTCATCATGACCCCCATTCGTCATTAATGACCCATGACCCCTTTTTATTAGATATACTTAACAAGGTCATGGATCTTAGTTCAGGGGTAAGAGAGACATATTATTATTCTAATTTGCAGAGACCACAGGGGGTCTCCCCTGTGAGACCACAGGGGAATCTTAAAATTTTATTAATGATTAATCACTCAAATAAAATGAGATGCGGCAGTAAGATAGGTAAGAACAATAAATCTAGAGTAAGATCAGATTACGTTTGGCAGGATTTTTCAGGCTTGTTGTTTATTTTTAAAATAATAACTTTCATTGCCAGCTAGTAATTTCTATCTGGACAAAGAATTGGCCAGCTTTTTGTATTAGTGACCATCTCAGGCTGTTGAGTAATGGATTCTAAGTCTAACTTTTTTGGAATTATTTATATAGATGCAGAGAATATGGTGGAGTTCAGATATTTTGAGTGAAACGAGCATGGTAAACATAAATTTCCCTCGAAACTAAAATTGCTGGTACTTATAAGGAGCAATTCTCATAAAAAATTTCTCTCTGTCTGATGGAATTGCCCTGAAGGACAAAATCAGTCCACACTGCAAGAAACTTGATTTAGATGTAAAATATCAGGCCAACCAGCAGTTTAATGCAACACTTTTTCCGGAATGCCTGTCACATGCTGGGTGCTTTTGTAAAGTAACTTCCTTTACAACTTGCTTCTATCATTCCTTGCATCTCAGTATACTCCACTGATGGTATTTGATCCTTATGACAGTTTCAAGCAATGGGGTAAACAGTATCATCCCCACTTTGACAGATGGGAGAGGAAACTAAAAGCAGGGACTGGCCAAGGCCAGATAGTGGCCAGGACCAGAATAAGCCAAGAAGTCGTTTCTTCCAGCTTCCTGATCTGTGTGTTCCCCAGTATTTTATGCTGCATTCCCTCTCCTGCCAAGGGAGCGAACCCGTGCAGTCCCAGGACTAGAACCGTCAGCACCGTCTGATATGCGCACTGTTAGATATGCACATTCTCAGGCTCCTCAGACCTATGGACTCTGAACCTAGTGTGTGTTGGGGGCGGGGCAGCCATCTGCGCTAAACTTTCCAGGTGATTCTGCTGTACACTCAAGTTTGAGAACCACTGACCTCAACAGTACATTCTTTGCCAGTGAAAACATGGGTGCGGCAGTTTATCTGTTATTTATTCATTAGGGCTGGCTCATGGGAGGCACAGGGAGTGTTTGCATTCTAGGAACTCATCTAGATGGGGAGAGAGGACCTGCTCACCTGAAACAATTACCTGTGCCTGCACTGCTCATTAATTACGAGCTGGCTGCTGGGTAGAGGTAGGCAGGCTGCAGTCTTCGGGGAAGGGGGTAATCCCCAGGGATGGCAGGATTGGTGAAGCCTTCTTGGGAGAAAAAGAAATGTCGATGGGCCCTGAGGTGCCCTAGGATTTGGAGTAAGGGGGCTAAAGAGCAGGACTTCTAGATGAAAGGAGAGGCTGTGAAACAGTAAGGAATATTGGCTGGAGTTGAGCACAGCCTTTGTTCTGGGACTGGAGAGAAGTAGATTAGATGGGTCAAATGGACCCCACTGTGATAAATTTCTTTACCCAAAAGCTGATATATTGGACAGGAGGGAGCTATAATAGATTTTGATGAGATAACTGAGACAATAAAGCATTGCTGAAGGAATATTAAGCTGCCATATTTACCCACATGGACTGTGTACCATCCCATGATATTTTCCACATCGTTTGCCCTTCCCTGCCATGAATATCTGTGGGTTTTGTTTTGGTTTTTTGTTTGTTTTAGAGAGACAGCGAGAGAGGGAATAAAAACAGGGGGAGTGGGAGAGGGAGAAGCAGGCTTCCTGCTGAGCAGAGAGCCCGATGTGGGGCTCGATGCCAGTACCCTGGGATCATGACCTGAGCCAAAGGCAGACATCTAACAACTGAACCACCCAGGTGCCCCATCTATGGGTTTTGAATCAAGTCTGGTTTTACAGATATTTTTAAAATGGCAAATCATACAAAAGTATTTATTTGAGTTGTGGCAATAATCACGTGTTTTGATTCTTAATGAAATAAGCTGGGGCACCTTTTGTTCCAGGGAAATGACAGGTGGTTGTACTCTGCTGATGGGGGAAAAAAATCAGGGCCTCCTCGAATCAGTATAGCAGCTGGTACTATACGTGCTTCATGGGCCTTCTTACCCCACAGGTAGAGGGGCTTCGGTCCTACCCCGAATGAAGCTTCTGCTCAGAGAGAGGCCCATGGTGCAGACTTCACTGGGTGAGAAGAAAATGGCCTTCCCATATGCGTATTATAGCTTTATCAGCTATAAAAGCATCTGATTAAATAATTATGTAGTTAAAGAGGGAAAAGCATCAAGTGGTCACTAAGGCCGCAGGCATAGCAGTGACTAAGATACTGTCCACAAGTGGCATCTAGAGTCTTGGGGAGACAGGTGTACAGACATTCATAGGAGAACATAAGAAATAGCTGCGTTAGCTTCAGCTCATAAGTAAACATAAAATTGGAAATGTAACCACATTCTACTTCATATCTCGTTCTAATAACAGAAATGTACCTATCTTGGGGCTCCTGCAGTGGGGGGGGGGCACAGGCGGTTAAACATCCGACTCTCGATTTTGGCTCAGGTCATGATCTCAGAGTCATGGGCTCGAGCCCCGCGTTGGGCTCCTCACTGAGCGGGCATAGAGCCTGCCTAAGATTCTCTCTCTTTCCCTCTGTCCCTCCCCACTGTTTATGCTCTTCCTCTCTCTCTTTAAAAAAAAAGAAAAAGAAAAGAAAGAAAAAAAGAAAAGAAATGCACCCATCTTTTTAGCTAGACAGACATAATCAGCCCTGCTTTAGAGACACCTGGAGTCAACCACCATATCCTCTTGAAGATTTGACTTCACTTTTTAACATAATTACTACATTAGTGGCATCCCTGTATGTTAGACAACTTACCACTCACATCATTAAGAAGACAATGATTTAGGCCACCTGATCTGGACCCTAGAGAACACTAGGGTATTAGTGATGCTGCCAGAATGTGGAGCCTGGCTTTCCTCAGTCCTGCGGGGAAGCTGAGGCTTTCTGTGGTAACTGAATTGCTCCCTGAGCTCTGGTCCCTTCTTCACACATTTCTAGGCCCAATTGTGCCTGGACTGTGTCCAGTGGCATCAGTTTCACTCACCGTGGTGATGCGAGCAGCACGTGATTTGCTGATACAGGTCCGTGGAGCCAGACAGGCTGATGTAACAACCCTGTGCCTCGAGGTGGTTACTCTTTTGTATTTTATTTTGTAACCTCAGACTTTGATCTGCTTATTAGGGGAGGGTGTATGTTTTAAATATATGTAAGAACTAGAAAATCTGGGGCAAGTACATGAGGCAGCAAAGTTTACGTATCTTGACAGACTCACATAACAGATGGCTGGTATAATAAGTACAATATAGATTTAAACCCCAAAGCCTCCTGAACCACCGCAAATAAAACCTGCTGATTTCAGACACTGTATGTGGGATGCCTGGGTGGCTCAGTGGGTTGAGCATCTGCCTTCTGCTCAGATTACGATCCCAGGGTTCCCTGCTCCATGGGGAGCTTACTTCTCCCTCTCCCTCTGCTGTCCCCCCTGCTTGTGCTCTCTCTCTCTCTCAAATGAATAAATTCTTTAAAAAATAATAGAAATAAAACACCATATGTGTGTCACCTTCCCAGTGTTAGAATTTCACCTTGCAGAGTCATAGGAGAATAATTTCAGGGGTTGGAGTTACAGAGGGGTCTCAATCCCCATATGTAGAGAGAGAAGCTGATGAGATATGGATTTAGAAAGATACATGCAATAAACATTGGGAAAATAAATCTTTACCCTTCAATGCTTCATTTCTCAGAGTTATCTTCTACCCATAAATACCATATTTTCTTGTGATCTTACTAATATTCCAGGCTAGGGGTTCTTAACCTTTTGGGTCATGATCATTTTTAGAATCTAGTGAAAGCTATGACCCTTCACCCCCAGAATTTCTCATGTGCACATCCTTGAAAAATATTTCCGTGACATTTGGAGGTGGTTCACAAGCTTCATCAAGCTCTTAAGCTTAATGTCTTAAGGCATTCATGGAATATAATGTACTAGCTACATACTATCTTTAGAGAATTGAGAAAATAGTCATGTAAATCATTTTCTATACAGTGTAACTCTCTAAGGATTAAATTAGATGGAACCCTGATTGAGAAAGGCTGTGCGTTAAACAAAACAGAATCCGAATATAGTGTCTGCGCTAAATTTATAGTCATCCTACTGCCCAAAACTAATGCACATGTTTGAGATTTAATATGTATACATTTTGTTGATGCAACTGAGAAAACACTAAATTCTACCCCAAGACTGATAATATACTATGTGTTAACTAACTTGAATTTAAATCCCCCCCAATAATTATACATTTCAGAGAAGGATCAATTTCCCTCCTGTCCTTTCCCCCCTGATATTTTCATGTTAGAATAAATTATGTTCAATTTTACTGTAATAACTATTTACTTTGCACTTTTGAGAACCATTGCACACTAGCTATAGATAATACTACCCTACATTAGATTTTTAGAATCTGGGATAACAGTGTAAACCCCACTGACAAAAGCTAAGAAGTTTGAAAATGATATGTTTCAAGTACTGAGTAAAGGACCCCTTTCTGCTTCCCCACCCCCTTGCTTTCTTGCCCGACAGGCTACCAATCCCTTCATTCAAATGAGTAGCAGACATGTGGTAATTGTCAGTTTGAGATGCCAACCGTGCATCTGACTGACTTCATTCTCTCCAGAGCTTCTAGAAAGCCACAGCACAGGCGGTTTTCCCAATACTTCCTTTCTCTCCATGGACAGAATGGCTACCGTTTCGAGGATTTTGCGGGGAGGCCCACATGGGGCTGAAGCGGCGATTTCTAGTTCATTCCCTTCTCACTGAGTGTTGGAAGCTCCATTCCTGGTAGGAAACACCACATGCCTTTCCCAATCAGCCAACACTGGGCTAAGTTGGGGTTCTAAGATTTGTAGCTCTGAAGGCGGGAGGCTTCTTTTCTTTGGTATGAGTGCATGAATCTTGGGGGGCAGTGGGCTTACAGAGGCATGTGATTGCCTGGGGTGCTTTTGAGGTTTGTGCAGTGGCTGCTTCTCTAGGAGAGGGGGGCCAGGCACATGGAGAAGCGGTGGTGACGGTGGCAGATCAGGTGTGAGACTTGTGGCTTTTTTGTGGAAAAAAATTTGAAGGTCCACTGCACACAGGAAGGGGATTTCTACACTCTGATGCCAACATGTATCAATTATTTGGCTTCCCTGTGGCCAGTGTGTCCATCCTGTGCGGTTGCCCACCCTTGCCCACTTAGAGAAGGGGGCTCCAGCCCTCCCACGCTAGGAGCCTCTGCGAATGACTCCATTGTTCTTGGTGATGACTCTGAGGGGTAGAGAAAAGGTTCAATTCTATTTCAGAAGGCTGTGAAGTATAGTGTGTTTTAGCAAAGATTTCTGCTGAAAATAAGGTTCAGAGCTTAATGAGTCTGTTATGGGAAATAGCAACTCTTACCCCATGGCTGAGGTGCCACTCCGTTTTGGAGCCACCTTGATCAAAATGTTCATGTTTGCTCTTTTGAAGTTCCCCTTTAAAGCAAGCTCCAAGCATAGAGTCCCATCTGAAAATTTTATTTTTACCACATTTTATTTTATTTTTTTACCCCATTTTAAATTATTTTATTTAATTTTTATCCCATCGTGTGCTGTGCTTATAACTTCCTCATTTTTATGTCTTTATATCTTTCTTTCCTCTCTGTTCTTGGTGATTTTTTTCTCTTGCTTTTTTTGTTAAGAGATTCCTGCTGAGACCTGTGTCTTGCCTCAGCCTCCTTCCCTACCCTCTCCGTGATTTTTTTTTTTTAAAGATTTTATTTATTTGAGAGAGAAAGAGAAAGAGGAAATGAACAGGGGGAGGGGCAGAGGGAAAAGGAGAAACAGACTCCCCGGTGAGCAGGGAGCCCAATGCAGGGCTCAAACCCAGGACCTAAGATCATGATCAGAACTGAAGGCAGATGCTTAACCAACTAAGTCATCCAGGCACCACTCTCCACCCAGATTTTTTCCCTCACTTTCTCTCCCTTCTTACCTTTTATCTTTCTTATGCTTTCATTTCCTTCCCTCTCTGACCCACTATAAATTCCTTTCTCCCCTCAGCTACTTCCACCCTTCGTATTCCGCATGCATGTAATTCGTTCATACATACAATGTAGAAGGAATGATACAGGGAGCATAACTGTCTTGTCCCTCCAGCTATGAAACAGAACATCACCAATTTAATTGAATTCCTATCCCAACTATCTTCCCCCATTTCTACACCAGAGGTAACTACTGTCTTCTCTCCTATTCCATATACTGTTCTGATTGCCTGAGCCAGGAGGAAGGATGCTGTCCCCAGCACTCACCCTTTCTTCTCTTGGCTGCTGGAGGCTAAGCCCAGGAGGTGGGACATGAGGGGCGGGGGAGAGGGGGTCCACTTGGGTGGATGCCCACTGAAGCCAGGGGAGAGGTTGGAGTGGGGCAGATGGAAGGGGTAGCTCTTTCACTGCAGAATGTGGCTGAATTGCTCCCTCCGTGAGAGTCCTGTTTATATTCAGATGATCTGTTCTGACCTCATTGATTTAAATGAGAAATTAAATTTAAATAAGAAAATGTTATGTGTTCAGTAAACTTTCAGGAAGCACCTTCTCAGTGACTCCCACTATGAGTAATAGGACTTTATTTATGGGGCCGTGGATCCACTTCTGTTCTCCCCTCCCTATTGCCCTTTTCTTTTGGGTAAAGAAACTCAATTTTACTTCAAAATGTATTATTATCTGTATCTTTCAATTTGTGTGCATTTGTGCCAAAGCTGGGTAATGTATATTACCAGAGTGTATATTATCATACACTCTGCTTCTCAGTAGTTTTGAAATATTTCACATACACAACAGAGCTTGGGCCAGAGGCATGTCCTTGTGGGCTAGAGCCCATGCTTAGCCACTTACTGGTTGAATGACCTTGAGTACATTATTTAGTTTCCCTCAGCCTTGGTCTTCTAATATGTAAAACTGGGTGTAATGATGGTATCACTTTGCAAAGCTGCGTATAAAATGAGATAATGCGTGTGATGTATTTATAGCAGAGCCTGGCGTGTAGCACTTAATAAATCTTAGCTGTAGTAACAGGGTTTTGAGCTTAGAACATTTAGTTGAGATATAATCTTTTCGAAGCACTTCATTTAGGATCGAACATAGCGTTTGAAGGATGTGTGGTTGGAACGGCAGCTCAGAAAAGGGAGGCATAGGAGAAAGGAGGGACATTCTCTGAACCTTACAGGCACAGAAAGAACATTTTTCTGACCTAAGAACTCGTGAAGTGGCCTCTGGAGAAGTCTTTGTCTATGAAATATCATGTTGCTGCAGAGGAGGTTTGAACCCCCATTTGCCATACACCTGTTTTTATTGCTGGTCTACTCTGTACGGCATGCCATGTACATACCTCATTTTCTGTGGAGTTTGGCCACCATATTATCTGTCAGCTCTTTTTCCTCCTGTTAGAAAGGATGTGATTATGTATGTCATTAATCTCCACAGGACAAGTCAGAAGGCTCTGTAAACTCTTGAGATCCTAACAGTAGCTAAAACCATGAAGTTCTCCAAATGAACTGCGCAGATTGATCAGGAAGCAAGCTGATTGAAGAGCAAAATGTTTTATTCTGCCAATGGTTACTACCCCATTGATTTTCCTTGAGTTGTGGATTGAATAGCTTCAGTCCTCAATCTGGAATGAAACCTAACTCTGCTTTCAGAACACAACATAACAGAATAGTAACTTTGTGTTTGACTTTTTTCCCAGCAATGTTATACCTGAAACGATTATGATGATTCTAACACCTTCATGATAATGATTTTCCATTTACAAAATGTGTTTGTACTCTTTCTCAGTTCATCTTCAGAAATCTGGTGTTTATAGTCTTTAATTACATTTCTTATTAGGAGAGATTGAGGGGCACCTGAGTGGCTCAGTCATTAAGTGTCTGCCTTCGGGTCAGGTCATGATCCCAGGGTCCTGGAATCGAGCCCCACATCAGGCTCCCTGCTTAGCGGGGAGCCTGCTTCTCCCTCTCCCTCTGCCCGCTGCTTTGCCTACTTGGGTTTTCCCTCAATTAATTTGTCAAATAAATAAATAACATCTTTAAAAAAAAAGAGAGAAAGATTTAGTTTTGAGCACTGGGTCTTATATGCAACTGATGAATCACTGAATTCTACCTGTGAAATCAATACACTATATGTTAATTTAATTGAATTGAAATAAAAAAGATTTAGTTTTTCTAATAAATTTCATAAATGTGTTCTTCCTTTCTATAGTCATTATGCAGAATCTGTGAAGGATTGACATCCAGCAGGCAGATAATAGTGAAATTTGTTTCTTTTTTTTTACATAGTTCCTTGCTTCTCAATGCTGTTACAGTAATGGAAACAACTCACCAGAAAGTACTAACATGTTTTGCTGTTGATGGATAAATACTTGCTCACACTTGGGCATTCTGTTACAAAGTTTAATAATATTTATTTTCACATCCTTTAAAAATTAATTTGTGTATTATATAATATATATCATATATTATTATAATATATGATATTATTTATATACTATTAATATATTATATATTATATTTTATATATACATTTATATATTTATATATACATTCATACATTTATTTATATATTATTTATATTATATTATAATACTATATAACATATATTATTATATATAAAAATATAATTGCAATGGTCTAATATGGAATACTTTCAAATATTTGAATATATGATCATGAAACACATTAACATTAAAAAATAACATATGATATTGCGGGCAAGACCTTAGTATGACATGTCAAGGATGAGTTTGTTACTTAAACCAGAGCATACCATTATCTAGCTCACACTAACTTCTCTCATAATGTTGCAGCCATTCCACTCCATCTAACCCAAGATTATGATTCTTTTACGTTGTTTAATACACACACACATGTTTTTTTTACCTGGCACCTACCGTGAGGTTGAACTCATAGCACTATTGTAGTGAATTCTTTTTTCTTTTTTTAAGATTTTATTTATTTATCTGAGAGAGAGAGAGTGATATTAAGTAGGGAAGGGCAGAGGGAGGGGAAGAAACAGACTCCCTGCAAGCAGGGAGCCTGAAACGGGGCTGGATCCCTGGACCCCGAGATCATGACCTGAGCGGAAGGCAGACACTTCACCAACTGAGCCACTCGGGTGCCCCTATTGTAATGAATTCTTCTTCCACTGTCTGTGTAGGGGTTCTTTTCTGTATGGGCTATTTTAGGTTATGTTGGAGGAATGGAGTTAGGTCTTTGCTTTCAAACAGTTGTGGTTTTCATTAACCCTTCATTAATGGGTGCTTTTCTTTTACCCAAATGCTCTTACTAAATTAAGAAGATATTTACCATAAATAGTTTCTTCCCATTCTGTCCTCCCCAGATGCTCCCCCCTCCAGGCCCCATTTCTTGGAGACCTGTAAGACAATGTCATATAGTGGAAAGGATATAAGACTAAGGGTATGGAGACATGTGGGTTATCGTGGTGTTTATTATGTTTCTCCTCTAGGCTGTGGGAGACTCAGTGAGACTAAAGAAAGGAAGTCAATGGACTAATTGGGGATAGGGACCCTGGGTAACTTAAAAAGTCAAGTCACAATATAAATTCACACAGAATAAATGCAAAATAAGTAGTTAAGTATAGGTACTATTGGAGGTAGGAAGTGTTTTGTGAATTGGGGGAATTGTTCTCAATTTTTTTTTTTTTTTTTAGATAGCTAAGAAACTCTTCCAATGTGGGACTTCAGGATTCCCTTAAAATAGGTGGCCATAAGAAAAGTGGATTTACTTGTATATTTTTATACTTTAAAAAGGGACAAGTTATACATTGCTAAGAGATTCGAGTGAATTATTTCTTCTTTTAGCAAAGGATTGCTCACTACAGGGGAATGTAGAAAAGCATAAGGAAGCGGAAATGCATAGAGGAGATGTTCACCAGTCATGAAGTATCTGCAAAGATTTATTTTGTGTGTGTTCAGAAAGCAGAATCTCTGCAGCAGTATCTACTGAAACGGGTATTTTTAGTGATTGATGGAGGAAGTAAATATTAACTAAAGCCAAAGAAAGATAAGATCAATACATTTCAGGCCACTTCTGTTCCCCCCCACCCCCCGCCAGATTCCTCAATCTTGCACAGATGTTAAAAAGATGTAGGCACTTTTGCAGATGCAAGTGCCTACAAATTTAAATGTATATAATATATATGAAATTGGAGCATTTTGCAAATACCTAAGTACCGTATTTGTTACTGAATAACTGGAAGATGGTCTGTGATACATAAAAATGGAGAATGAAGTGAAGTTCATTCCCAGGCCCCAACTTCCCCTTCCTTCACTCTTCTCTCTTCCTGTGTGGGTCTCCTGCAGGGACTTGATACCATCAGACATGACCCCAGGATCACAACCCATTCACAAGAAAGGATCCAACTTTAATCCATTAGCACAAAATTAAATCATTATTTATCTGCTCTGTTTTAAACTGTATCTCTAGTTTGGACATAAAAAGTTTTTGTCCTATCCAGAGACATTTTCAGTGTTGACACAAGAGTTGGGATACATATAACTTTCTTGGGGCACAGGGGTATCTTTGAAGTGGAGGCACCGGGGTGCACTCTCACTTCTCTGTCCTTGGTGTGTCTTATTTATCAGGATCATATTTAATATAGATCTCAGGTATCTCCTTTCAAACTCATAAAAGATTGAATGCTGAGTGAGCTTACCTGGGAAGAGCAATATTTGATAGACATGATGTTCTATTTTATTTGATTTGGATTGGGGGCATTAAAATCTAAAATCTCTTTTAGATTTTAGATAGGTGAGCAAGCAAAAGTGAGGTAGAATTATAAACAATATAATTCATATGTCTTCCTTGAAGTATGTTAAGAGGAGGAGGCTGTACAGGAGAAAACTGTAAATGTGAGCCGAGCGGGATTATAGAGAGAAGAAGCTAATTAGAGATTATCTGAAAATAAAACATCCCAGCACCCCCTGGGGAAATTAGCTGCCAGATGAGAAGCATATTGTGAGAACACAATGACTAACGTTATCTTGTAAGAACAGTTATAGGATGACAGCAGTTCTTTTGCTGAAAAAAAAAAAGTGAAGCCATGGATCAGAAAAGGATAAAAGAAAAATCCATACGATAAGCACTAGCCAGGATAGACACACTGCAGTTTTTTTGGTGAAACTAATTAAGCATCCGTAGATCCTATTAATGCCTCTTATTATCAAAAGGGCTGGAAGATATTTTTAGAGGTTATGGGTAGGAGAATCCCTTCTGAAAAACTCTCAAAGTAATTTTCAAAAATCAGAGCAGCATTCTTAAAATGATTTTTGTTTGCCACTCAGTTGCTGGAAAGTATTTGTATCACAATCAGAAGACACTAGACTGATGGTCAGATAAGATTTCATCCTGGAAAATAAGTTCGAAAAAACCTACATGGTTCTATACAAAAGTTAACATTCTATTGAATGTTTTTGATCAGTGAAGTGGCATGGTAAGGCATCCCTGGGGCCAAATTGACTTTCCCACAGTGTGGACACAACACGTGGCAATTCTCAATGTCTCCCACCGACTGCAACCACACCAGTGCCCAAAGCTACCATCATTCACACTGGGCCAGTGGGCTTCACACGGATTTCAGCAGAGACACAAAAGCATGGCTCTCTGGAAGCCACATCCATAGAAACTACACCTGGGACACACAAAACAAGAAACAAAATCCACCTCCAAGGAAGAGGTGGGCACTCACGTCCTTGAGGACCCACGGATCTGCACTGCTCTTCTTCGGTCTTCCCCAAAGTTCAAGGCCAGGGCAAGAGGACTCGCTGGCTTTTGTTTCTGAACTAGAGATTCTGTCCCCTCACAAAAGGTTTCTGTGTTTCCGTGAAGTATATACTCCCAAAGCATATTTTGAGAAGAAAGACAAGCCATCTCATGGAACGCCTGGGGATGAGCTTCTCCAGGAACACCAGTGGCTGGTGGGAGTAATGAGAGTTACAGTGAAGAAGATGGTAATGTGTGGGTTGCGTGGTGGTGCTCAGTCTTGAAGCGGTCAGCCCCACAGCCTGAGGCACAATGGCTGCGTTGGCCTGACCATCCCAGGGAAAGTCAGTTTGGCTCAGCAGCGGCCATAATATTGGAAAGACCAAGAGTGAGTGACTGTCACCAGGTGTTTAACCAGCGACATACAGAAGCATCACCTCTGCAACTTGTAGAAGTTGTAAAGAAAGAATAGACAAGAAAAGGAGGAGCCCAGAGATTTTGAGGTCGAGGTCTGTGTGTCTGAATAAAAAAGGAAAAACAATTCTGTAAGTGATTGTGACGTGATCTCCCTGTTAATTGCATTGCTAGAATATTTACTTCACTTGCCAGAAAATTCTTTTCCCCAGAGCAATTACAATAGGCTATTGTTGGCTGGTAGGTTAAAGTATCCCTAGAAGTACCAGTGTTATTTGATCAAATTGTGAGAAGCATGTTGTGTGGCAGAGAAATCGGGAGGCATTCAGTCAGTTACTCTTTTTTGTTTTTACTAGAGAGAGAGGCACACGGCAGGGTGGGGATACAAAGGGAGAGGGAGAGAGAGAATCTTACACAGGCTCAGAGCTCATCATGGGGCTTGACCTCATGTCTCTGAGATTACAACTTGATCTCATGTCTCTGAGATTACAACCTGATCAGAAACTAAGAGTTGGACTCTTAACCAACTGAGCCATCCAGGTGCCCCACAGTTAGTTATACTCTTTTTTTTTTAAGATATTTATTTATTTGACAGAGAGAAACAGATCACAAGTAGGCAGAGAGACAGAGAGAAAGGAGGAAGCAGGCTCTCCGAAGAGCAGAGCGCCCGATGAGGGGCTCGATCCCAGGACCTTGAGATCATGACCTGAGCCGAAGGCAGAGGCTTTAACCCATTGAGCCACCCAGGCGCTTGTTCAGTTATTTACTCTTAAGGAAAGACAGAAACTGAAATAAATGGCCAGTGGAAACAGTACAAACATCTGAAAATGGATGTCCCCAAACTAGGAAACTTCCCGGGAGGATACGTGTTGGTAATGTTGTTAGTTAATTGAGCAGAGATGTGAACAGCGTGGAGCTGAAATGGGAGGGGACTGTGATAAAGCACCTTCAATGTCATGCAAGTTTCCATTCCCTTTGACTGGTTTCATTCTGCTTTCTTGGAGGAGGTCCCAGGACTTCAGTGACATGGATGTGAAATTCAAATTTTGGAAAAGCATATTACAAAAGCTCAAGATTTTCCTTCGGATATTAATCTATCTGGTGAAGAAAGACTTTATTATTATTTTTTCTTTCCCAGAGAGATGAGCAGTTGGATATAAAATGAAAGAAAATGATCCGTCTGTGATTGCCTTCTGGCCAGAATGTGTGACCTGCTTCCCTAGAAACATCTCTCTGATCCGAGAAATGATGACAAAGCAAAGCGCTGGTTTCTTCAGCACCTGCTTAAGGGTTAATCTTTTCTTTTTATCCCCAGAGCCATTACATTTAGCACTGACAACCATGTCAACTTTAATGGAATGTCTCCAAACATCTGGAAGGTACTGATTCAAACAGACACTATGGTACCATCACAGAAATGTGTTGTTCTGTGTCTCCGTCTTACTCCTAGAATTGCACTTGAAGTTTTATTTAAAGCAAACCTGTTATTTAAATCTCTGGTAGTGATCTTGCTAGATGAAGATGAGTATGTTGGTCGTGCTGGTGTGGAGGGATGGCCTCACGTGAGCTGCCCGCCCCATTCGGTCAGGGAAGAGTCATTCTTCTGGGGTGCAGAAAACCAATGGAACATTTATGAAATGCTTGCGGTGTCTCTCAGAGGGAAAAAGAAGCTCCACAACAGGAGTACAGCCAGAGAAGGCCGCTGCAAAACACCCCAGGGGGCAAGAAGAACCACATGAGAAAGACCACATGGAAGCCACAGAGCCCACTCATTTCCTTTTGATGGGCAGAAATTAGGATGTGGGACAACCACGCCATTAAGAAGCGTCTATTATCTCTTTTATCACATTTCTCATTGCATCATGCTTCAAAGGTCTAAGTCAATTAGGGAGTCATTAAATAATATTCCTGCTCCTTGCCACCCTCTCCACCCTCCCCTCCCCTGCCCAAGTTTGCCCCAGTTGAGAGATACAACACAAAATCAGGGAGATGGAGAAAGAAAGGCTAGCTTTGTTACAGTCCGAGTTGATGGGACAAGTGGTTAGATGTGGTTAGATGAGGTATCTCCCTCCTTTGGACATTCTCTCCCTCTGGGAACACAGCAGACAGAGCTTGTCCAGCAAAAACACCCTCTTTGCCGGCTGGGAGACCCACGAGAAGGCAGGAAGGCTCAGTTTATCTCGCACATTCTCCTTGCTTATGACTCAGGTGTGAGGGAGGGAGTGGAAGAGGCTGGAGAGGTTTACATGGACTTTATTTACCCTCCATAAAGAATGAAAACTTCATCTCTTCTGTGGAAATGTCCCTTACCCTCAAGACCCCCGTGCTGTGCTTCCATAGGCCTCGGCTCTAAACCCGGGGCTTGTTCTGCTTGTCCCACCAAAGCCCTCTGCTGGACCGGACACCATCTGTGGTGTCCTCGCCCTTCTGCACAACACGTCCCCTACATCATCATCCCCCCTCCCCACCCCCAGGATTGGCTATAGGTGAGATCTGAGGCTTTTCCTCCTTTCTGTGAATACTTTCTGTATTTATCATATGCCCCGTTCAAACAGTACTATAAAATGGTTCCCATTTTCTAAGCCTCTGTACAATTTATCCCTTTATTCCATTCACTCTGGTGTTTCTCATCCCTCATTTCATCTTTTTCATTTATGGTTACATGTATGGCTGTCTAGCCTCTCCAATTAGATTGCTGGGGACATAATTGGTTGCTTCTGTCTGTCTTTTGTCCCCCTCCCGGGAACTGGACTAATGTATAGTGCAGGGTTTCTGTAGATAGTAGGTATGTCTTGGCTTAAACTCTCTAGAAAACAGACTCTGAGGCAAAACTCACACGGGAAGGTTTGAAGAGAAGGTACAATTCCAGAACAGCAGTGGTGAGGAACTAGAGGAAGTAAGGTAAAAAATGAGCTTTCACACTGCTCAGAGCTTCTCATGAAAACACAGCTAGTGAAGCTTTGTGACGTACATTGTCTTGCCAAGGGGTCTTTGGAAGCCCTGTCCCTCACAATAGTCTGTCACGGGAGGAAAGGCAAGGACTCGGTCTTTTGGTACCCTCTTGTCTCCTGTCTCTCATTGGCCAAGGTCACCCCACTGGGCTTTAATTCCTGCTTCCGGGTTGTGTTACCCAGCCCCTGTGTTCAGCCTGGGGGTCAGCCAGATCCTCCACCCCACAGCACAGTGCTGGCAGGAAATCCTGAAGTGGTGGGAGGAGCCAGGACCACCATAGTACCGGTTAAGGTGGACTGGGATGCCTGAGCTGCTGTAGCTCTTGCCACATTAATCATGAAAGAGACTGAGCCAGAGCCATCACCCTAGGGGGACTGAGACATGGGGCAGTGTTAGGAGACAAGAGGGAAGCAAGGGTAGGAACTTTACACAGAGCAAGCAGCCAGAGGAATGATGTGAGGAGAGGCAGACGAATGTGGAAAAGTATATAAAGTGGGTCTAATATGCACCCAAGAAATAGATATTAGTTTAATAACTAAGTATAATAAATGTTGAATAAATCTATTCATTTCTGCTGGCCTCCTGTGTTTCTACCTTACGAATATTATTGGGATAGACAAAGGGGGATTTAAGAGTTAACACAAACTAAGTACTGAGGGATCCAAGTAGAGGAAGGATAAAAAAAAAAAGTGTGAGATCAAGGAAATTAATCAAAGAAGCCTTCCTGGAGGAGGTGAATTTTGAGTTGTCTTTTAAGGGCTATAATTGTGAGGATTTGTAAAG
This sequence comes from Nasua narica, assembly GCA_028533885.1. Classification (NCBI taxonomy): domain Eukaryota; kingdom Metazoa; phylum Chordata; class Mammalia; order Carnivora; family Procyonidae; genus Nasua; species Nasua narica. Next base: position 11,948,449 of record CM052806.1, read on the forward strand.
ACAAGAGAGTTATCTGTAAAGGTCAGGATCTTACCATCTAAGCAAAATGCTAGGTTTCAGGGTAGATTTTAGACATCTGCTATGATAATTTAGCTTCATCACTTTTTAAAATAGATGTAACTACAATCTAGAAAATTGCTATTTCTACTTCGGCTCGTAATCCAAATTTTGGCAAAAAACATAAAGGGGTCTTTTGCCTTTGAGATAAAAAAAAATAAAGTTGATGGTATCTAGTGTTGGCAAAGAAGTGGAGAAACAATTTTCTTATACATTCTTGTAAGTATTTAAATACAACCCTCTTGGAAGTCAGCTCTATATTTTTATCAAAATTTGAAATGCAAATTATTGACCTAGAAATTCCATTTGGGGGGAGTTTATACATAAATATATCTGTAAGTTTTTCATTGCACTTTTGTTTCTAGTAGTTAAAAGGAGTTCAAATGAAATATCTGTTTGCGGTAACAGGTGTATTGTAGGCATCATGTTATGTGTCTGTTACAGGAAATAGACCCATTTGTAGCGGTGTGGAATTCAAGACACATTGAACATGCCTTGTCCTAAAAGAGCATACATAGCATCAGCCCAGGAATATAAGAAACAACAAAGAGCAAAACATTTATCCTCTTTGCTTCTCTATGTATTTCCCTATCTAATTTGCGGGTGGGGGAGGGAAACCCCTGCAAAGGTATCATCCTGCGAATAAGAACCGAAGTTCATTTCCCAGAAAAGGTCAGAAGGAATGTTCATGTTGATACTTAAGAATAAAGAAGGAGAAAACAGGATAATTGGGAAGGAAGTCATAGGTAGTTCTGTACCAATGACGTTTCATGGAACACCTAGGACAAGGAATTTTTTTATGGCTCTTTTTTAAAATTTTTTATTAACATATAATGTATTATTTGCCCCAGGGGTACAGGTCTGTGAATCATCAGGCTTACAATTTCACAGCACTCACAATAGCACATACCCTCCCCAGTGTCCATAACCCAGCCACCTATCCCTACCCTCCTACCCCCCAGCAACCCTTAGTTTGTTTCACGAATTTAGGAGTCTCTTATGGTTTGTCTCTCTCCTGATCCCATCTTGTTTCATTTCCCCCCCACCCCCCATGACCCCCTGCCCTGCCTCTCAAATTCTTCATATCAGAGAGATCATATCATTGTCTTTCTCTGATTGACTTATTTTGCTTAGCGTAATACCCTCTAGTTCCATCTACATCATTGCAAATGGCAAGATTTCGTTTCTCTTGATGGTTGCATAGTATTCCATTGTATATATATATACAACATCTTCTTTATCCATTCATCTGTTAATGGAAATCTAGGTTCTTTCCATAGTTTGGCTATTGTGGACATTGCTGCTATAAACATTCAGGTACAGGTGCCCCTTCAGATCATTACATTTATATCTTTAGGGTAAATACCCAGTAGTGCAATTGCTGGGTCGTAGGGTAGCTTATTTTCAACTTTTTGAGGAACCTTCATACTGTTTTCCAGAGTGGCTGTACCAGGTTGCATTCCCACCAACAGTGTAGGAGGGTTCCCCTTTAGGACGAGGAATTCTTTTTTATGTGCTGAAGAAAAACAAATGCTAACTATTTTAAAAAGGCCTTTTATAGGCAGAAGTGGTGGAACGTCAGAAAACAATATTAAAAAATCAGAATATAATAATGTAACTCATTATACAAGTAAAGATATTTTAAAAATAGATGAATACTGAAAACAATAACATTTTGATTTTATTGTGCAAATTAACAAGTTTTACATGGACAAGATCAAAGATTTTAGACCTGTTTTGTTGTAAGCAGGACATTGCAAAAGAGACATTTTCCTTTTCTTCTTCTAACTTAAATTACTGACCCCAGGTGGAAATAGTATGTAGAAAAAATCAGATTCAGAGATCTGAGGACCCTCCTCTGCCCTGTCCCTGAGAGGGGCTCAGACATGTAGCCCCTCCCACCACGCTTGCTACAACAGGACTCACCCCCGGCCCCCTTGAGGTGACTTGTTCTTTCCTTGGACATCTCTGCTGATTACAAAGTTCTTAGTACTCTAGTGAAGTAAAATCCACCTCGGTGGGAGGGTTTACCTCTAATACACATTAGAATGAGCTTTAAAAATTGATCAAGGCTGGTCTCCACCCTGGACCAATTAAGTCCCTGGGAATGGGGCCCAAGCGTCAGCTCATTTCTACAAGTGCCCCAGGGGGTTATGTGTGCAGTGAGGATTGCCAACCCTTCCACCCCCGGAAACCCATCAGATTTTGAAAGAGCACACTCTCGTATTTCACCCTCATCTCTTCTCCAAGAAAATTATCCCCTAGTCTTTATGTGAGATGGCCTGTAATGTTTTAAAGGTCCATATGATGAGTATCAGCTTGGGTTGAAATCACTCTTATGAGGGCTTTTCTTTATAATTTGGGGAAATACAGTGGTAGTGACATGAATCATATTACAAAAACACAGACCAAAATTTGATCATGGATTGTTTAGTATGTACACATGGACTTGCATTTTTGTATCTATGCATTAATAAAGTTTGTTAACTTGAATTGTAGGGTCTATTTAGTTGTAGCAGGGGGACTAGAATGCAACATAGGCCTACAAATGTGGGAGCTTCCTGAGTTAGAAATCTATGTAGTAAACAGGTTCTTGTGAGTTGGCTTGTATTTTTTAATGTTTTTTTTAAAGCATTCTGCTTTTGTAATGATTTGTTGATTTTATTTAAAGACTATTTGAGAGAGAGAGAGAGCACAAGCAGGGGAGCAGCAGGCAGAGGGAGAAGCAGGCTCCCTGCTGAGTGGGGAGCCTGATGCTGGGCTCGATCCCAGGACTCTGGGATCATGACCTGAGCTGAAGGCAGATGCTTAACTGACTGAGCCACCCTCACATCCCTTTTGTAATGATTTAAAAACCAACCCAGAGCAGTGGCAGCAATAAGTCAAAGGTGGTACGCATACTTGGCTTGATTTAATGGGAATTCAATCAACCAAATATAATTTCTTTTAAAAAGAAAGCTATAACAGAATATAATCTTTTTTTTTGGTTTTGAGTTTGGTAGTGAGAACTAGGAATTATGATATGGATAGCGTAGAATCTCGGTTTCCTTCAGAAACCTATGAATATTATTTTATCTGGCAAGTATTCACAGTTTCTGTGATTGGTGAGGATTGATTTTGCCTGGGGAAATTGTGTTCAAGTTGAATTCCTCACCATCACAGTTCTCTCATAAGGGGACATCTAAAACAATGCGTGTGTGGTGCATGTTGGGGGTGGGGAGCTAAGGCACTGTGCCCTCCTCCAGAGAACACCATGTTCCTGGACCCCTATCTGGGCACTGGGATGAAGATGGGGTGACCTGGTCCTCAGGCATGGTGCCTGGAGACTGGGATGAGCTGAGAGATGGTGTCAGGGATGAAATGGAATTGAAGCATGGCCCAGGCATTGGTTCTGAAGAGGCCAATGGTGGGTGTCAGATAGATGGGGAAATTTGGGGAGGAAGGGTCGAGGGGAGCCTGAGGTTTTAGGACCAGTGTAGCTGTCATAGGCTATTGTAGGAGGGAACTATGAAGGGCTGCTTATTGAGACTGAGCTTACCTTTTTCCTGTAAGGGATATAAAATATTTCATCCATTTCTCTTGAGGAAAAAAAAAGTTCAATATGGCTTCCTTTAGCTGAAGTGGTGATAATGGTCAGCAGTCTGGAAATCCTGCCTTATTCCCATTCACATCTCTTGTACTACTCTGCACTTATCCACCCTGACTTTGCTCTAGACTTCTTTCCTGACTGGTGTTCATTTATGCATCTCTGGTGAAAGGGGTTGTGTCTCTCCATGCAGTCTGCTACTCTTCTTCTGTGTCACCTGACCAGGTGTCCCACATCCTGCCTCACCCTGAGCTGCTCTCCAGACAAGTCACCACCCCCCGCCCCCGCTCCCCGACCCAGAGGCTTCATTGATCTGATTTCACTTTGCGGTGCATTGTGGAGACTGGACCGAGAAGGGCCATGCCCCGGACAGCCACAGTTTCTGTCCCCCCATATCAAATACCGTCATCACAGTTAACTTGCGGAGACCATTTCTTCCTGAATGGCTCCATTTCTTCTTCTAATCCCTTTGAGAGAGTGTTCAACCTCGCAGCGCAATGAAACTCTAGGCTCCATGGCTCCTTTCCAGCTGGGTGCTGTTCTAAACTGCACTCAAGGCCAATACTAATTATGTTCAGAGTTGCTTATTAATAACAGAGTAGAGACATATGTGAGTGAATATTGAATATTAATTTTCTCTAATGAAAGGTTTTGGCTATTTTATTACGGATGGGAAGCCGTCTTGGTATCTATAGACAAAGCCATGGCACAGAGCCTCGAATGTCAGGAGGGGATGATGGTGCCCTCTGGCAGGAAGCTTCCAATTTTCTGGGACAGCTTTTCCCACATTCTTGCTAAAAGCCTGTGGGTAACTCAGTGGCTAAGCAAATAGAGAAAAACCTCCTGGATTTGAACCGCTCACATAGGGAATCTGTGATTGCACTCTGCGAATGTAACACACTCATTTTTACATTTTCTGTGTGTAACTTTTCTTAAATAAATGTTTAAACTAGTTTGTGAACTTAATTTAGTTTAAATCCACTCAGGGGAACATTGGGCTCGTAAAAAGTTTTCAGTTTCATGCATATACACGATTCACACTCTGCTCATAAAGTACCTCGTACACCATAGTCTCTTAAGAGTTTGGTTGAGGAATTACTGCAAATTATTAAAGTCAGCCTCTGAATTTCTTGGCCGGATAGCACTTTTTTATTTTTTATTTTTATTTTTTCGGATAGCACTTTTTTAAAAAGAAGATTTGTCATTGCACTTGAACATGACAAAATCACTTCTTTAAAAAGATCCTTACCAATTTTATGTCTATTTCATCGATTTATCAGTTCATATTTTTTTGTGTGTTTTTAAAGTATAATTGAATTTTTTCCTTTTTTTATTGAAGTCTTTATCATACAGCGTTCTATTAGTTTCAAGTGTACAAGATAATGGTTGAGCAATTCTATACAGTACTCAGTGCTCGTCAGGATAAGCTTAGTATCCCCAGTATGTATTAGATCAATGGTTCTTGACTTCACATTAAGAGCCTAACTTGAGACCAACTAAATCAGAATCTCAGGTGTGGGTTTTGGGCACTTGGGATGGGGTCTTAATTTTTTTAACAGTTTTATTGAGGTAAAATTAACATACAACAAACTGCACATGTTTAAAATGGACAGTATGAGGAGTTTGGATTTATGTATTCCCCTGCGTCACCATCTCCCTAATCAAGGCAATAACCACACTGTCTATGGGCTCCTGAGCGCCAGCAGGGCTGAGAATGGAGTGCAGTAGATGCCCCAAACCATGAGCTGCTTATGGTGTGTCATTTGTACCATCTCCTCATCTAATATTTAATCATAACAACATCGATGGAAATAGTTACTTACAGTTTCCCAGTCTAGCCCATTGTCTCTTTTGAGACATAATATGACCCATTTAGACAATGAGAAACGTTACTGTTTTTTATGTCAGGCTAGCAGTGTTCTGCTCAAACTCTCTGCCCCAAGAAGGACTGTCTCCACACGTTACCTGGGGTTGGAGACTCCATGGGTCTTGCTCTGATAGATTCGTTGGAAAATACAAGCATTTCACAGTAATCTGGCCTAACGAGGTGGAACAGACTACCAAGCTGCAGATGTGCAGCAGGGGTGGGGGTGAGGGGATAGGGCTGTGAAGGACCTTCTGGGAATCTGGTGGGAACATGTGCTGGAGCTGCACTGCATGGGCACCCAGCCTGAATTCAACTGATCACCAGTCCCAGTAAGGGAAATGGAACTTTGCAATTGAATAATGCTTCATGTATCAACTGTGTAAGAATTTAACTGGTTGTGGCATGCCCAGGTGGCTCAGTTGGTTAAGCATCTGGCTCGTGATTTCTGCCCAGGTCATGATCTCAGGATTGTGAGATCGAGCCCAGCTTCAGGTTCTGTGGTCAGCTTGGAGTCTGCTTGGGATTCTCTCTCTCCTTCTCTTTTTGGCCCCTCCCCCTGCTCGTACTCTTTTTCCTCTCTTAAATAAATAAATGAATAAAATCCTAAAAAAAAAGAGAGAGAGAAATTTACTGATGTTTTTCAGCCAGTGCTAGTAAAATAGTATGAAACAAGGTGGGATAGGGAGGGAGACAAACCATAAGAGACTCTCAAACTCGAAACAAACTGAGGGTGGCTGGGGGGGTAGGGATAGGGTGGCTGGGTTATGGACATTGGGGAGGGTATGTGCTATGGTAAGTGCTGTGAAATGTGTAAGCCTGGTGCTTCACAGACCTATATCCCTGGGGCAAATAATACGTTATATGTTAATAAAATTTAAAAAATAGTATATCTTTAGAAAAATGTAAAAAAAAAAAAGTCAAATGGAATAGCCTTGATGGTTTATACAAGAAAATTGGTTAGATGAATATCATTTATTTATACAGTAGACTATTACCCAGATACCAAAATTGATTTTGTAGGATATTTAATGACTTGGGGAAACGTTCATTTTGAGTCATTAGGTTAATAGAGCCAGTTACTAAATAATAGTTTAATTTATTATACCACTTCTGTTTTGAAAAATATGTACAGACACACATACATACAGAAAAAATAAAACACATGGGAGACATAGAGACCAAAACATTGACAATTCTTATTTCTGGTGGTTGGAAAAAACATTCTATTTTAATTTTTTCTTTTAATTTTTCTGTACTTTACATATTTTGAAAGATGAAAACAGTTTTTATCAGAAAAAATAAATGCCACTAAAAATCAGCTGCAGAAGATACCCCAAATAAAAACTCAAACCCTGTCTAAAACAATCGTCAAAATGCAGTACAAAAATAAAAATCATTAGCGTTCCAGCTTCGAGCTTGTGCATTACCCAGTAGGCACCCACTAAGTGCTTCTCCAGCGATTTGAATAATAATGGAGCTCCGAAAAATAAATAAACCCCTGCTCGAGTTGGAACTGGCTCAGTTGCTTTTCAGTCATCAAGGCAAATTTGTTTTGTATATTCTACTAAACTGAAGTTCAACGTTGCAAGGCATTTGTATTACTGTTGAAGTGTGTTGGCATTTCATTTCATTTTGACTGACTCCAGCTGTGGTTTAGCAAGAGGCCAGGGTGATATGTAAAATAGCAGGTTTCCGCAGAGGGGCTGTTGCATTCGTTCTTGAAAACATTTCTGGGGAGTCTTCTTTCTGAGGTGGAGAAACACCTGAAGTGGCTCCACACACCCCTCATGTTGTAAAGTGGTTGAAGTCTGGTGGGGGCTCCCTGAGTTTTCTCGTTGTGTCCCTTGCACCCAGTCTTCTGCCTGCCCAGCCAGCACCCTGTCCACTGCTGTTGCCACTCACAGCTCCCCTCACCTCGCCCCTTCCCTGCCCTGCTTGGTGTCTTCTCATTCCTCTGTCTTCATAGCATGCACCTGCACTCACATCTCCCCTGGCCTAAAACCACCCCTCATCTCTGCTGCCCCCTAGCCTTACCATTTACTTTCACCCCTTTCTTTCACTGCCCGTGGCTCAGTGAAGTGGGCAGTACTGAGGTGCTTTCTCCCTGCAATTTATTGGCACTTCACAGCGAGCGTGTCAGTCGCACACTTCATCGGCTTCTAGACCAGACCTGTTCCTGTCTTTGACACATTTCTCCCTCTACCTCTGAATTCCAGGAGTACATCAGGCCCTATGGGGACTGATCTCTAAGACTTCAGGGCATCTTCCAATTCAAGAATATGGAAAGCTTTGTAGTGTGCTTGGTTTTTCCAATGGGACACGTTGCCACTAAGTGCCTTGTGCTTTTTTTGGGAGGGGAGGGATATATGTATCTTCTTTGATTTACAATGGGGCTACGTCCTGATAAACCTATTGTGAGTTGAAAATATCATAAATCTAAAATGCATTTGATACACCTAACCTACCAAACATCACAATTTAGCCTCTGGCCTACCTTGCTTGTGCTCTTACATTAGCTGACAGTTGGGTAAAATCATCCAACACACAGCCGATTTGGTAATAAAGTGTTGAATATCTCATGTAACTTACTGACTATTGTACTGAAAGTGACAAGGAGAATGGTGTGTGGGTACAGAATGGTTCCATGTGTGTGGCTTGTTGACCCCAGTGATCGCATGTTTGGCAGAACTGTGGCTCGATCCCCACCATCACAAGAGGATGGTCCAGCATATCCCTAGCCCAGGAAAAGATCCAAATTCAAAATTTGAAGTCCAGTTTCTATGGACTGCATATTGCTTTCATGCCATCACAAAAGTCAAAAAATCCTCAGTGGAACCATCGTAAGTCAAGGATTGTACCTCATGTCTAAAGTTAATTGGCTTTCCAACATTAACTGAAACTTTATCTCTCAGCATCTTCCCTTCCTCAGAGCTTTGGTTTATTTGTTTGCTTGTTCAGTGATATCCACAGAAATACTAGAGGGATGCCATAGGACTGAGTCACACAGACCACATTCAAATCCCATCTATGACATGGACAAGCTCTCTTGACTTAGGAATGTATATGGTACCTCAATATGTCCATGTAGAAAATCGGTATAACAATGGCCACTTTGTGGGATTACTGTGGGATTAACCAAAGGTTTGTGTAGGAACCTCTTAGCCCCTCCCCTGGGCCACGAAAGCCACTCATTTGAATGCTGGAGCACACTTCCTCTCTTCCTGACCCCCTCCTATCATACCGGAAATCAGGTTCAGAATAAGGAAACCACATTGAGGTGTGGGTGCTGGGCAGCAGCAAGTTTGTGTATTTCCAGTTGGTGTCCTGGCAGATGGCTGTGTCACACTTGGTGAGGCTTCCGGGCAGTCACTGAGAAATCACCAGCCACAAACTTGAGGCCACGAATGCCAAGGGGCTAGTGTCTCTGCTTTGCCTAACCAGCGTGCTCTAGCCAAAGAATCTGAAAGGCTAGAAAATATACATTGCAAGTATTAAAGCAGCAGATGGCATTCATGTGTTGGCAGCTCCCTGTGCCATCGAGTGACTCACATGCCCCTAGCCACAGTGGAGGGAAAGGGGAGTGCCATGTTGCCTTCTTTTCTTGGAACTGCCATGTTTTTCTCATCTCTGATGCCAGTGTCTTCTCACAGGATTTGCAAGAGAAGAAAAGTCTCACTGTTCTGGAAATGCTAGAAAACGTTCCCAAACTTTCTTAGCATCCTTCCTAGCAACGGATCCAGTGACTTCCTCCTCATTTCTTTTGGGTGTCGCTGCTTTCATGGTGTTTGTCACCCTCGGCCACCTACTAGCCATGCCACACTGGGCCATTTGTTCCCTTTCTGCACATTGTCCTCGCTTTTCCCTCATATGTGATGGGAAAATAAAATCGTCCACCTCGTGAAGTTGTTATCAAATATATGGATCAGGTATATGCCCAAAGTACCCAGTATGGAGTAAGCTTTTATATATCTTGTTCTGTACTCATTCTACCTGCGTAAACAAATGAATGCGCCCATGGGTTGGTGGGAGTGACGTAGACTGGGAATCCCAAAGCTCACCGTTTACTAGCTATAGTGAATTACTGATGACTAACCTAACCTTACTGAAGCTTTGTTTTTATCCATAAGATGGCAAGGAAAATACTTGTTTTTCGGTGTCAAGTGAGATGACTTTTGTGACAAGCCTAGAAAGGCATCCGGCCCCATCCTGCAGCTCTTGGGGGCCGTGGAGGGTCCAGGACCTCCTAGGGGATTGAAGGCATACATTTCCACGGCTCAATAAGTGAATTTTGAGCAAAGTGAGCCTGAAAAATCTTACAATCAATCAAGATATTCAAATACTCTCATTTATCATATCATATTAAATGGTGACACCCCCCAAAAAAATAATAAAAAAAAATAAATTGCAAAATGCCTTACAACACAAGATGATATTATTAGCTCTCATCTCTGTCTTTGAGCAGAAGCTGCAGAGTCTTTGTTGTCCTGGTGTGTCTCCCAGGGCAGCACGTTGACTCCAGTGGATCAAACGGTAATTGTTGAATGAACAGTTGAACCATTCGATGCAGCTGAGAAAAAAGAAGCAAGCCAGGAAGGCCTCTGCAAGTTCAGCAGAGATGGCGGGAAATCTACAAGCACAATCACGTGCTCTTTTTTGTAGGCGGGACCCGATGGGCGGTCCCTCTGAGGACTTCCAGTCTTTCTTTACACAAGGTCTGTCCTGGGGGGACCGAAAGTGTCTGGTTGGAGCAGTGAGGACAGGTTAGGTTCCGGGCCGGCACACTGACCACCAGCAGAAACTGCAGTCTGACAGGAAAGTGTAGACAGAAAAACGGAAAATGCAGACACGAGAACTTAAAAAGCTCTTCCGTGTGAGGCTCTTTACTCTAAAGAGAGATCCTGTGAGGCTAGGAAAGCTAATTTAGACAAAGCAGTTGAGATCTTTGGGGAACAATTTCACTTTGGCATGGGCAAACCAGATGACCTAAAATGACAGATTCTGCTAATTTCCATGATTGCCTCTGGGAAGGATGGAGCTAACTTGGCTCAGTTTTTACATATGTTTCTCAAACATAACTCCTTGGTCTGCTGCACGGGTAATTATTCTAACGACAAAGTTCACGTTGCCCATTATCTCAACTATGACCTAATTTTCTCTAATGGTGCTGGAATCTAATTCTTCTGGGTTTTGCCGTTTCTATCAAGTTAAATATTAAAACCTTTATCCAGCAGATGAATTGCTTGGTCATGTCAGTTTATGTAGCTATTTATAGCTTCAGGATGATTTGCAGTCAGTTTGGAGATTGGTAATTATTAATTTTAGGTAATGACGTTGACACTAAAATACATTCATTTTTATTTATTCACAGTTTGGTTTTTGCTATTTTTAATACCACTCTTTGTGAAATAGTGCCTTATTTAGTGTTTTTTGTCATGACACAAACGTCATTGCAAATGGCATGCTTGTTTAATTTGTAGATGGCACGAAGGTGAAAGGCATAATGACTATTCTGGAAAGGCAGCATGGTGAGGTTGAGGATTTTTGGCAAGTTGGAATAATGAACTCCACTTTAAAAAGGTGAAATATTAATGGGGTGAAAATAAAACCTTTACTTGATCCTAACAACAATACTTTCAGAAGGATAAGGGAGCTCTTTGTTGTTGACCTGACTCACAACTGTAAGAACAGCCAGTAAATGAGGTTCCACCATTTTAGTCCACATGTATGGCATGTTTGGAGCTGTAGAAAACAAACACTCAGGGCCCCCTGAGGAGCAGGGACTTCCCACACAGCTTCCTTGTCTGGGTCTGGAACGTAGGGTGTTATCACGGTCAGGCAACCCCAAGGATGCCTCCTCTCTCTCATGATCCTTCTTTTGACCTTTCTGCTTCTCCCCATGTATTCTGGAGGTTCTCCTCTGACATGTGACATCCACTCCAAATCCCAGAGAGAGCTGGTTTGATTGACGTGGCTGCTATCATCTCGCTTCTGGAGCAGGACCCTTGCACAGAGCAACCTTGCGGATCATCCACCAGCCTCTGTGGGACACCCCTGCAGCAGATGCCCACTCCTGGTCCAGTCAGTGGCCACCTCTGCTCGAACCACAGTTTACCCCTGCTTTTTGGAGCAGTGGGCTGTCGTTAGGAAGTTTACATTAGATTGTGAATCTGGATATGTCTCCAAAGGCCAGAACTAGGACCAATGAATGAAAGCTGCAGGAAGTGGGGTTCAACCTCGTACAAAGTCCCATGAAATGGAAAAGGCCATAAGCAGATAGGTGGTTGGATGCAGTGACCTTCTAGGCCCCCTCCAATTTCCGAGATTATGTGTTTTTATCTTTATTGCCACTCTTATTTCTTCCCAGAAGGGTCTAATGAAAACCACCTTTTTGCATTATTACTAAAATGAGCCATGAAGATATTTCTGTCACCATATAATTAGGATATGCCTAAGGTGTAAGAAACAGTAGTATTTTTGCCATAGCCTCTTAAATAAAATATATTTCATATGTTGAATATTTGTAAATTGGATTTTATTATAGTCAATAACAATGCCATTTAAAGAGAGGGGATAATTTACATAATGTAAATGTAATGGGGCAGCAAACTACAACAGGGATACTTCTCCAAGAGGATTGAAGGAGAGTGTGAGAATGTTTGATAATTTTTTTTCCGGGCCCCTGGGTGGCGCAGTTCGTTGAGCGACTGCCTTCGGCTCAGGTCATGATCCCGGAGTACCGGGATTGAGTCCCACATCGGGCTCCCAGCTCCATGGGGAGTCCGCTTCTCACTCTGACCTTCTCTCTCTCACTCTCTCTCTTTCCTAATAAATAAATAAATAAATAAATCTTAAAAAAAAAATTTTTTTTCCAAATGTATTGTAAACGATGTTCCAGATACTTCAGTTAGGCTTTTAAACTCGGATTCGTGATGACCTGAGTCAGTTAGGGCAGATTTCAGTGGTGAATCTTGAGATAGTTGCCCAAGCAACTGAAGTCTCTGAAGTAGTGTAAGTAAATCTCACAGTTCAAACTCTATTAATTTGGAAGTGTGTGTGCACACACATGTGTGATACAGTGAGTGTGTGTGTATGTGTGGTGTGTGTATGGTGTGGTTGGTGTGTTTGCGTGTGTGTGTGTATGAGTTGTGAAGTGTGTATATGTGTATGAGTTGGTGTGTATGGTGTGTATGTGTTCTGTCACAAACAACAGAAATTAGCATTTAATCTGAGAAAATCTGGAAGCATCAGGAAGACTCCAGGATGCCTCTGTTTTCACTTGCCAGGGTGAGAATGCACTGTGACCAAAAAATACAGAAGCCGACACAGAGTGTAGTAGCCCTGCCTCCAACTTCTTGTTAACTGTATTCTTGCTAGGAAATACATGGTTAGGAGAGAGACTAGGTTTGTGAAAATTCTAGTTCCCCCTTTCTGGAGATAAGACTAAACTCACTTGGCTTCAATTTCCTCATTTGTAAATTATAAATAAACTATTATAATAATAGTAGTTAGGTCTGAGAATTTTGTGAGGATTGAAGCACTTCTTAGCAGTGTCCAGCTCATATGAAGTGCTGTAATTTTGCTAGTAGGATGCTTCTTTATCTTTATTATTCTGTAAGGGATGAGAGCCCAGAGAGCCGAGTGCTGGTGTGGCTCCATGTCTTCTGGTCTTACTGGCCCACCTGGAGAGAATCTTGTGTCCAGCCCCCGCTCAGGATCTGACATGTCTCCCCCAGAAGACTTGATTCTGACCTAGCGATGTTCTTTTGCTTGGATCTTACCTATGTCACCGTACTGCTCAGAGCCTCAGTCTCCTCTTCTGGAAAATTGGGGCACTACTTAATTTTATAGGGTCTTAAACTTTGGATACTTAAACTTTGGATTAATTTAAGTCATATTTGTTTTAAAACAAACGAGTTATCAAAGCTGCAAACAGTTAGGGAGAGGCTGAATGTTCAAGCTAGATGAGCCATCTGGAAACATCTTCTCTGACTTTGTGGAAAAAGTTGGAAAAAATGCCTGCGTTTGGACTCCAGCCCACCTGAGATTCTGATTTCATGTCAGGGATTTACTTGGCCTGGATGCAGCCAAGCCAGGGATACTTTCTACAAGCTCCCCCGATGCCCGCAAGGTTGAGAAGCACTTAGCAAGCCCAAGGGCAGACCCTTAGCGCTGGGAGCTGGTCTAGCACTCCCACCTTCTGCTATTCTCGCTGCACACTGGCCCCAAGTTTTGGTTTAAAAGAGGTTTTCTGAATACTCTTTTCTGTGATTTTGACCCTTTCTCTTAAAAGTGAGGTATTAAGCAAACACAATATTCAGCACTTCTGTTAGGTGCTTTCCATTTAATGAAGGCTTCATTCCCTGACTTTCTACCTTAACCTTGTGCTTGTTTTCTTACAGTGATGTGTTTAGCAACCCCTTTTATTCCCAGACACTTTCTTTTCTCACCACCTTCAAAGCCACTTCTAAAATGTAATTGCATTGCTGAGTTCCTCCCTGACATCGTCAACCTTGATCAGATACTTTGTTCTTCACTGTTTGTTCTTTTCGATCAGTATTAGACTCTTCCCAGCCACAGCCTGTGTGTTGATGTGATTGTAAAGAGACCAGTATTCCCATGAAGTATTAGAGGAAAATAAGATCAAGTGCCTTTTTTTCCTCTTTAATTTGTGTGCACGGTTGTTTCCTGCTGTTCAGGGGTCATCCAGACTCCTATCCTGTACCAAAATGTAATTGGAATTATGTTACCTGTTTTCATTACCTGTGGCCATTAAATTGCTTAAAGTCTTAAGACATTGATGTTCTTAAGTACAGAAATGTGTGGTTAAAATTAATCTTGGAATTTAATATGTATTAAATTCCTTTTATTGAATTTAGTAGGATGGTAGAATGAAATATCGGCTTAATAGAATTAACTAACCCAAAACAATTTACACTATTCTATGTTTTTTTTCCCCTATTCAGGAAGCCTTTTGGTAGGCTTTCTCAGCACCCACTGCCCCTGTTTGTTGAAGATTTTGGCCAAAGCTGCTCTCAGCTGTGGGCATCATTCTGAGAAAAGGACAGCTTTCAAACATCAGGGAAACTTTCAGAACTTTGGCCCCAGTGGATCTTCTAAAGGTGAGAGCAAATCAGTTTTCTCTTTGTCTGTAGAAATCTAAATTAGCTGTTCTGTGTTCTAAAATCTACTTCTTGGAAAAGAGTGAATAAGGAAATAGATTATTGAAAATTCTCTACAAAGAATTGAGAGCTTTTCTTTTTCAGGAGAATTTTTTAGTAGTTATGAAGGAAATCAAGTGCCTATTTTGATGCAACAGGAATTTATTTGAAGTTGTAGCTCTGATCTTAGAAGACTTATTTGAACACACGCACGCATGTGTGCACCTTGAAAAATCAATAACATTACTCTTTTAGAGAAATTTCTTATGTATTTAGGGTTTCTGAGAGCTGTCATATTTGCCTTGCCCTGCCTTTTAGAACTTTTTTAAGGATAAAACAAAATAACAGATATGAAAGCACTTTGTAAACCATGAAGTATTATTTGCATAAGAAAAACAAATTAGTATTTCCAAATATTTATAATCCTCCAGAATACTCTTATACCCTCCAATCTGTTTTCTTCATAGTTTGACTCATTTTTATTTTGATCTTTGTAAATTTTGCTAGGATCTTAAGAAACAAAAATGGTAAGTCTTTACCTTCAAGGAATATCTGTTGAATGCAAGAGACAGACACATAAATAGTATGACCAACTCCAACATGATCAAAGTGTATTGAGAGTGCGTTAAAGAAGGAAAAAGACATTGAATGCAGTCTGGGGCCAGAAATTCTGTGTGTAAAAGTAGGTTTCCTGGAGGAGGTGGCCCCTAAAATGGCCCTTGAAAGATGATTAGGAGTTGGCCTGGTGGAGTGGAGGAGGGTTTTGCCAGCAGGAGCAGTGGGAGAGGTGTGAAACCTACATGCAGAAGTAATAAGTTGTTCAGGGTTGTTGAACCACAGGTATGAAAGGTGTGTGTGTGGGTGTGGGTGAGTGTGGGTGTGTGTGTAAGCACTGAGGGTTTTAAGATGTTGGTCATTGGTATTTTAAGTATCTTACCTCAGAGAGACTATAGAGAAACAACCGGAGGTGAGCAAGATTGAAGGAAGATTTGTTTTGCACGGATCTGGTGAAGGGATGAGAAGGATGAAATTAGAGAAGAAGCAACGAGGAATGGAAGAAGAGAGCTTTGAAAGAGCTAGACTATTTGAAATTTGGCGATGGTTTGGGCATTGGAAGTGAGAAAATGTTAGGACCTGGGATTCTCGGGTTTCTGACTCCCGCGACATAAAGGGAGTATAGGGGGAAAGCAAAGCCCGTCTTGAGGAGGAAAGGACTTGGAGGTATACATAAGACATATAGGTAGAAATGTGCACTGGGCAGGTGGAAGTGTAAGTGTGGAGGTTAGGGGAGGGTTCCAGGCTAGAAACATTGATTTGGGAGTTATAGGCAATAGTTAAAAATCTTTTTTGAAATATAACTTTGATTTTGTACTTAAGCTTTCAAAATAAATCAGATAGAAAAAGACAAAAATCATCTGATTTCACTTATATGTGGAATTTAAAACCCAAAATAAATGAACACACAAACACACACACACACACACACACACACAGACACACACAAATACCCCCAAAAGAAACTCATAGAGAACAAATTGGTGGTTGCCAGAGGGGGAATGTGGGGAGATGGGTGAAATAGGGAAAGGGAATTAAGAGGTACAAACTTCCAGTTATAAAATAAATAGGAGCACCTGGGTGGCTCAGTTGTTTTAGCATCTGATTCTTGGTTTCGGCTCAGGTCTTGATCTCAGGGTTGTGACATCGAGCCCAATGTAGGACTCTGCACTGGGCGTGGAGCCTGCTTGGGATTCTCTTTCCCTCTGCCCCTTCCCCCAAAAGCTCCCCCACTCTCTAAAAATAAATAAAATAAAATAAAATAAAATAAAATAAAATACATAAGGCATGGGGATGAAAAGGTACAGTGTAGGGAATACAGTCAATGATCCTGTACTACTGTTGTTTGGTGAGAGATGGTGACTACACCAGTTGTGCTGAGCATTTCATACTGTATGTAACTGTTGAATCCCTATGTTGTACACCTAAAACTAGTATAACATTATATGTCAACCACACTTCAATAAAAAAAATTATTCGTTCATACACTTAAAACACAAATTACCACGTTCTCAATTTCCATTTCATTTTGACATGACCTATCATTTCATTTGTATCTGTATTCTTTTGTCTTATTTTCTTAGTCTAATAAATCTTTTTATTAATAAAGCCTGGCTGGCTCTCAGTTGGTTGGGCCTCTGACTCTTGATTTTGGCTCCGGTCATGATCTTAGGGTTGTGGGATCGAGCCCTGTGTTGGGCTTCACACTCATCAGGGAGTCTGCTTGAGATTCTCTCTCTCGCTTTCCCTCTGCCCCTCCCCACCATGCTCACACGCCATGAGCATGCATGTGCTCTCTCTCTCAATAAATAAATAAATAAGGATCTTTTCCTAGGGACAAATGTGAGGACTTTATTACTTTGGTGAAAGGAAATTTAAGCCAGTATTTATTTATTTTTTTATTAACATATATTATTTTTTCAGGGATACAGGTCTGTAAATCATCAGTCTTACACAATTCACAGCACTCACCAGAGCACATACCCTCCCCAATGTCCATCACCAAGACACCCCATCCCTCCCACCCCCTCTCCTCCAGCAACCCTCAGTTTGTTTCCTGAGACCAAGAGTCTCTTAAGGTTTGTCTTCTTCTGGTTTTATCTTGTTTCATTTTCCCCTCCCTATGATCCTCTATCTTGTTTCTCAAACTCCTCAAGTCAGTGAAATCATGTGATAATTGTCCCTCTCTAATTGACTTATTTCACTTAGCATAATACCCTTTAGTTACATCCATGTCATTGCAAATGACAAGATCTCAGGGTTTTTTGATGGCTGCATAGTATTCCATTGTGTGTGTGTGTGTGTGTGTGTGTGTGTGTGTGTGTTGTATCACATCTTCTTTATCCATTCATCTGTTGGTGGACATCTAGGCTCTTTTCTTTCCATAGTTTGGCTATTGTGGACATTGCTTGAAGCCAGTATTAAAAAAAAAAAACAACAACAATGAAAACCCTAAGATTTTGGAGTTATAAGCCAGTGTCATTCTTAATTTACAGTATTTACAAAAATTATGTAAGGAACATGCTTTGTTTTTTAAAGGGTATTTCTTTTTCTGTTTCTCAACTCATTTCTTATCTCGTCATCAGTTTCATTGCCCTGCCCAGGATTCGAGCATTGCCTATGGGAGACTGAGCAGGATCTTTCCTGCGTTCTCCAGGGTGCATCAGGGTCCCTCCTTCGGGTTTTCCCAGCATCACTCAGCACATCATGAAGGGAGCCTATTATAACAGAGGCTGCACTGTTTCAGAGCAGTCTACCCCACTTAGACATTACTCAGAGCCTTCTTTGAGGGAATGTCATGGGTAAAAATTTTAAATTCAAATAATACAGACAATTGTACTATTTTGAGTGAATTTTATTTGATTACTATGGCTTTAATTAGCTTACTGATTTTTTTCCTTAAGACCTGTTACAAAATCACAAAATGCTCCTTTTTCTCTTTTTAGTCCATTTCTTTACAATCTTTCCAGAACCTTTAAAGATCCGCTAATCTATCACTTTCACTTTTACACAAAAGAAAATTAATTTGAAGCAAAATTAAGTAACTGACCTAATGCTAACAGCTAGAGTCAAGCCCTGGTCTGTTGGAACTCAGGCTGCCCCTCCCACCAACTCATTTTCTTTTGTTCCACATCTTTAGTGCACTGTGAGGTTACCTAGATATCTTAAAATAATAAGAAATTGAATGAAGTCAGTCCGTTCACAATGATGGCATTTGCCTTGGCCAGTCGCTTTCCACTCAATAAACAGATTTTGCCTTATTATTTTAGGCCTTGATGAACGTGTTTGATTTTGGTAATTTTAAACTTTTTTTTTAAGATTTTATTTATTTATTTGACAGAGAGGGAGAGAAAGAGAGAGAGACAGTGAGAGAGGGAACACAGAAGGGGGAGTGGGAAAGGGAGAAGTAGGCTTCCCGTTGAGCAGGGAGCCAGATGCGGGGCTCCATCTCATGACCCTGGGATCATGACCTGAGCTGAAGGTGGATGCTTAATGACTGAGCCATCCAGGCATCCCAGTTTTAAACTTTTAACATGGCTTTTGTTTTTGTTTTCTCTAAGCTGGTTCCACTACTGAAATGAAGGATCAGTGGAGAATCAAAACCACCCATGTTTCAGTTCTAGTTAAAAAAAAGACAGTCATCTCAACATCTGTTATCCAGCCAATTTTTCCCTACTAGGTATTTCCATTTAAAAAAAAAAAGATTTTATTTATTTATTTGAGAGAGAAAGAGTGATCAGAGAGAAGCAGACTCCCCGCTGAGCAGGGAGCCTAACACAGGACTCGATCCCAAGACCCTGGGATCATGACTTGAGCTGAAGGCAGATGCTTAACTGACTGAGCCCCCCGGGCCCCGCCCACAACTAGGTACTTTCTGTAACGGTGTGTTAGCCACATTTCCACACAATTCAAGTATTGGCTGTACAACCCGTTTTCCAGTTTTATTTGCGCTTTTTAAATACAACTTTCATACATTAAAAAAAAGACAGTCATTTATTATTTTAAAACTGACTCTTTGAAGACCAGGGTATTTGTGATTTGGTTAAATACATTGCAATACCCGATGGATTTTATGTCTAGAAAATGAATTTATGGAAATGCTGAGTTGGTGTAGCTTAGACTGATGGTACATGCTTGCGAGTTGTAGGTGGTCTCAAGGACAATGGACTGCTCTCTGAAATTCACAGACTGGTCAGTCATTGCTGTGAGAGCAGTGGGCTGCCAGTCATCGAGTGCACGAACAGGACACAATTCCCTCATCCCGAAAGCTGCCAGTAACAAAAGGAGCTTATGCTCATTGATGTGCAGGGCCCAAGAAATAGGTCTTCCTGTTTGGGTCTCTCCCTTTTATCAGTCTGTGCCTCTCTCTGCGTCTCTTTCTCTGTCTCATTCATGTCCTGTGCGCAAAAGACACAAACGAACGTGATGTCTCCAAAACGTGCAACCTGTGGCAGTTTGTGTTTATGGAACTGGCCGTGGAAACGGTATATCATGGGTATGGGAAGCAGGTGAATTGCCCTTCTTTTGGGTAAGTGGGGGCCGGTTTATGGCGATATTGATAGATGTGCCCTCTGCATAGCTTGGCTATGTGGGCAGAAAAATGGAATGAACAAGGATGGACAGATATGGGAGCCACTGAAGACAGAGACCCCAAGATGGCAGGATAGCTGGGAAAGGGCACGCCAGCCTTTCTCCAGTGTAGTTTGGCTTGATCAAACTAGGGTCTTCTCCAGAGCTCTCCTGCTGTGGGCAGGGTAGAGAATGCAACAGTATTGGCTGGCTGCTTTCTGCTCCGATGCCAGAGTGGGTATTGCAAGCACTATCATGCACACAATGCACTGGATAGAGTTTATGTTAGCTGTGGAGTCACCACTTAAAAGTATTTTGAAGGCGCCTAGGTAGCTTAGTCAATTAAGTGACTGCCATCAGCTCAGGTCATGATCCCAGAGTCCTGGGATCAAGTCCAGAATTGGGGTCCTTGCTCAGTGGGAGCCTACTTCTTTCTCTGACCTTACCCCCTCTTGTGCTCTGTCTCTGTCTCTCTCTCTCAAATAAATAAATAAAATTTTAAAAAAGTTCGAGTTTGTGGGGGGGCGCCTAGGTGGCCCAGTCGGTTAAACACCCAACTCCTGATTTCAGCTCAGGTCATGATCTCAGGGTCATGAGATCGAACCCTGCATGGAGCTCCATGCTGGATCTGGAGCCTGCTTAAGATTCTCTTTCTCCCTCTCCCTCCACCCCTGCCCTCCTTCATCCCTCCCTGCCCCCCCACTCTTTCTCTCTCTCTCTCTCAAAAAATAATTAAATAAATAGATAAATAAATAATATTTAGAGTTTGAAATAGTATCCTAGTGTTGGAGCCCTCCTTCCACCTGGCAGAGAATCCTGCTGGATGAGGATTATTGGGAACCACTCCTATCAGAAACTAGAAGCCATAGGTAAGTAGCCATGGTGAGACTTTTGAACAGGCAGGCTTCCAACAGGCTCAAATCATACTTAACAGTAAAATGTGTTACTCTATGCCCTTCCGTAGTGTGGGATTTTAAAAAGAAAGGGGAGAGGAAATGCTGAGCCGCCAACTTTTGATACAAATTCAATCCCACTATAGAGGTCACAGACTACATCAGCAATTCGGGGGCCATTTTGGTGGAGGACAATGACGATGGATTTCTAATCAGATAATGTTGCTGCCTTTGAATTTTTACTCTTCACTGCCTTTCATTGTTTGTGCACTTTGGAAATTATTCTTGATTCAGGTTTATTATTAACTTTTTGAACTCCAGCTTCTGCCCTGATATCTTGCCACTCACGTTACAATGAGCACGGTGACTGGAGAGTTTATTTTTGCAGTCATTAATAGAATAGCAAGGCAGCATAATATGAATTAATGACTCTTCACATTTTCCCATCATATAAGCTGGATTCATTATCCCCCTGGGATCTATTTCAAATTCATGCCCTGATAAATGATTCTTGCTCGTTGTTGGCATTGTAGCTTTTTAAAAGTGTCCGCAGAATGGATACATAGATAACAGTAAAAGATAAATACTTTTGATTTTAAACCTGAAAACCGTTTCTGATCTCATTATAAAGTAGAAAACAAAATAGAACTTCCACTTCATGATCAATAGTCAAAGTATTTGGGATGGGGTTTTTTTTGTTGTTGTTGTTTTTAAGCAAGAACCGTCCTGAGGCAATTATGTCTTTTTAATACCATTTAGAAAATAAAATCTGTGAGGAAAGACTGAGGATTAAAAAAAAATATTGAGGTTGCAGCACTACGAACAGGGTTTATTCATCCTTTATATCATCTTCCACTTGGAGTACATGTATATTTTTGACCAGGACTGTTCAAAGACGGTGACATTTACTTGGGTAATAATTATGTTATCGATATTTCAAATTATTCTCTGTCCTTCCTGTTACCCCTCTTTGCTACCAAAGTTTTCATGTTTTGTTTAGACTCACCATTTTAGTGTGTGTGTGTGTGTGTGTGTGTGTGTGTGTGTGTATGACATGGAAAAGTGTCACAGCCCAGGGGTGGAGTCACAGAAATAGAGATTCCTCATTCCCTGCACATCAGTTAAAGCAGTATTTGTGGTCCTTTCCCTCCGCTCAATCTTATTTATTTCTTTGGCATTAAAGCTATGTGATTTCTTTTACTTACAAACATATACAGACCTGTATCTGAAGTTGGGGATCAGAAAATACTCATGATAGTTGAGCTGTGATGTGCCACCCAGGTGCCCTGCCTGCTCTGAGGGGCACTGTGGCGCTCAGTGAGAAGGGAGCACTCAGGGAGGATGAAGACACTCTCTCCCCAGCTTCTAGGGGTATGCATAGCTGAGAACTCAAGTCTGGGTCCCCCCTTGCCAGTTATCTTTAGGCTTTGGCTATAGAGAGTTGCCTCCTTCAAGGTTAGACCACCTGACCTGGGACAGCAGTGTACATTCAATGACTGATCAGTCTGGGGACACAAAGACACTTGCCCCATTTCAAGACAACTCTGTAGGACTGGTAGGGTTGGCTAGGGCTTTTGTTGTGGCCGTCCCACAACCCAGCCTCTCCCACTGCCTTGTCCTGCTTTGTTCAGACCCCAGAGCCCTCCCCCATAAAATCCCTGTGTGGTAATCCCCATGTCAGAGTCTAGCTCTAGGGAAGCCCGATCTACAGCAGCCATCCATGGTCCAACCGTGGCCGGTGTTTGCATGAATCTGTGATTATGTATCTTTATAGCACTGATGGAAGGTCAAAGCTCTGGAATCAGAATTAAGGTCTCTGACAGTCTGGCCCAGGCTTTTCCTGTGAAAAATGGGGATGACAACACCTACCTCTTAGAATCATTGCCAGGATTTAGCAGCAAAGTATTCAGTACCTGGACACAGGAAATGTTCATTAAATTATACCTTCACTGTAAGTACGAGCAATTTCTGACCACTTGGTTATGATACAGAATGCATTTTTTATGTCATTTTTTTTACAACATTTGCTTTGATAGAGAGAATGGAGGTTAATAAAAGATGTATCACCTGAAAATTGAAAACATTCTTCCACATGGTTAGTCCCCTTTTATAAAGTGTGTGAAGTTGGGCCAGGTTCCAAAGGGAACCTAAAGTCATTAAAGAGATGGGAAGAAAATTCTATGAGTAAAAGTGAAAGATCTGGAATTGTTTAAGATTGGAGGATTCAGGTGTACATAACTCCCTTCTATCCTCAAGTAAATGAAGATCTTTTGGGGGGAGATACTGGATGTGTTTTATCCATGTTCACAGAGGACAAAACAAGAGAAAATGGACATAAATTAAAGGAGGAAGATAGTTTGGTTTATATCAAGGGAATTCCTCTGCTCTTGGACAGTAAGGCACGGAAAGGAGCTTATAGAATATACACTTAAAAAAATCTTCAAAGAAAGGAATAACAGCATTTAGTCTTGAATCACTGAGATGCTCCCCAGAGCATTTATGGAGAACTCTGAACTCTGTGATTCTGTGATTTCAGATTTCAGAGATGATGCTTTCCAGAAATTCAAACACATGTGCTCTGTTTTGCAAATGGAAGAAGATCATGACTATTTATCCACATTTGTTTTCTTTATAACTAAAATCTCTTATAGTATCTTTGAAAATGTCCAGATATATCTTGTATGTGGTCTTGTGACCATAAACCTTTTTCATTGAATAGGTGTCCTCCTGTAAGTTTTAAGACTTTATAGATATTATCATAATTTTCAATCTTACTATATGCCATCTCTTTATATTCTCTATAAAATTAAGTCAAAATCTACCATCTTGAGTTGTTTATTTGTACCCAGTATAAGTTCTTTTGAGACTCAGATCTTGGGAGGACATTGTTAAAATATTCCTGAGTGTGAAATCACTAAGAAGGGCTTTCAAACAACAGCAGGAAGTCTGGAGTTTTAGAGAACAACTTTTTCAATCAATTAATTGCTCAGAGATAAGATTAGATAGGTTTCTTAAACTAAATGCTCTTTGAAGACCTCAGTGTCAGAAGATAAGGGGAAAGCACTAAGAAGTTTCTAAATGACTACTTTAAAAAAAAAAAATGACTCCTAAGTATATTGGATTTTACATTTTCTTCTTGGCATATCTTGTCAATACGAATGGTCTGAGACAGGATAATGGAGATGAAAGAGCACTTTTTGGATTGGCAGCCAGAACGTCTGGCTCTGCTTTGCCTCAGCCACCAGATGAGCTGTTCTTTCTCATGACACTATGTCTACCTAGGTTTCTTTTGGATTTCCAGTTCCAGCATCCTTATTTTGGTTGCTTACCACACTACAGTACCTTAGTCTGAAAAGAAGACCATACCTGAGAGCTTGCCCCCAGGACCCCACCGCCTCTTGACCTAAAGCAGTTCTGCTTTCATTCTTCTTTAACTTTTTAATTTTTAAGAAACATACATAGGTAGATCGAGATTTTGTTTCAGTTTTTGCTCAATTAAATAGACCCACTGCTAGAAAACAGAGTTTTAAAGGTATTCTTCTTACTGATTCTCATTCTTCAATATTCTCCCCAACAGACCTCATTAAAATACTGAATTTCATTCCTTCTCTTACTGCTAAGCTAAGACTCTTCAGATGACTCTCTTGTCTCATGAGAATGTGCACAGTCCTTAGTCCGGTATTTCAGGCCGCCCTCCATCCCCCATCTGTTGAGTGGGCCTTAATGTTCTAACCCAGGAGAATCTGATACAGCGCCTGGTGCTGCCTGCTGGCCCAAATGACCCTCTCTGATTTAGCTCAGTATTGTCCTTGCCCTAAGCTACCTGAAGCATACCTCAAAGCACATGCCCTTTCTCACAAAGCTTTTCTTGATTGTTCCAGCCCCTACCAATCCGGCCCATCTCTGAATTCTCTCAGGCATTTGGGCTTTTATACTAGTCTTCACTGTGTTGTACCCAGTTGACACAGGTGTTACATAGACTGCATGTGCAGCCATGTCCCCGGGGCCTCAGGGGGGATGAAGGTGGTCACAGTGACCACTACCCACCCGGGGAAATACACGTGTCTGAATCCTCCCAAGTCATTTACACTTTGAGACCTTCAGCCATTTGTCCTTCATGATCTTTTTAATGATGGTGATAATGCTACCATTTTTTGTCCTTTGCAATTTACAAAGCACTTTGCATGTTGTTAATTCCAGCCTCACAATGATCCATGAGGTAACCAGGGCAAACGAGTGTCTGTCAAACAAGAAAACTGCGCTTGGTGGGGTGGGGGGGCGCCTGGGTGGCTCATTTGGTGGTTAAGCGTCTGACTCTTGGTTTGGGCTCAGGTCATGATCTTGGGGTCCTGGGATGGAGCCCTGCATCAACGAGTTCCTCACTGAGGAGGGGTGGGAGAGGAACCTGCTTAAGAGTTCTCTCTCCCTCTCCCTCTGCCCCTCCCCTTGCTCACGCACTCCCTCTCTCTCAAATAAATCAATCTTAGAAAAGAAACTGCACTTGGGGATATGCCTACAAATCCTAGTGTGAAATGCACAGCAGGCACTGAAACTCTGATCTTTGGGCTTCTATTTTAGTTGTACGTTGTACAACGTACACACGTTGTACACACGTGTCACTAAAAACGTCGGCTACAGACAAGCACCAAGAGCATCACTTGGGAGCTTGTTAAACATGCAGAAGTTCAGGCCCCATCCCAGACCTGCTCAATCAGAATCTGCATTTTAACAAGATGCCTAGGGATTCATATGTACTTTAAAGTTGAAGTACTGTAATGTAAGGACAGTTTCAGTCCCTGCAGTAATAACATGAAAGGGTTCTATTTCTATTCCTATTGTTGCTGTCAAATCTCTTCTGTCAAATCTCCCTTCCCTTTGAAGAGGTCACTAGCAGATCTGATAGATTTTTAGTGACTTGCGGGTTTTTAAAAGTTTCATACTCTAGTCTGCTTTTAAAGCTTCAGACTCATATGGAAATGAAAGTTTTCTTTTCCCCCAGCCCAGCTGTACCCTTCCACAGTTTTTTTTTTCCTATTCACTAACCTGCTCTTAAGCCAAATATACCCGTTCTAAGCTCTGACTCTTGCTGGCATATCAGGGAATAAGAATTTTTGTGGCCCCACTCAGTTGTCACTGAAACTCAGAAGTGAAAAGCAAGCACACATTCCTCAACATACAATAACCAAGGAATTGCAGCCTTTATCCATCATATTTCACTAGATGTCTTTGGCAAAAATGGGAGTTGATCAAGTATGAGCCTGTACTTCATTAAAATGGAGCATTTTCAACCTCTTTTTCTTAATTTTTATTGAAACTTCTCTGTCTTCTTTAGCTAGAAAGGCAAGAGTCAGAGCTATTCACCATGAGCCAAATGACTCCCCTTGTTGGAGATGAGACACCGTGAAAGTCCCTGGATTGTGTTCATTAGAATTCTTGGGGTTGTGCATCACCTAGTCCCAGCTCTGTATTCTAGCAGACTTGCACTCCTTGTCTTCACCCCTGCAATCAGAGTTTCCTTTGGACTATCCTGCTGCCTCCTCCAGGTCTTGTTTGTTTTCACTTCAATGTGACAAGAAAAAGCAGCTTTTGTTTTTATTTCTGGTGAGCAGACTTCATAAATATTCATTAGCAGGTTCCCTTTCCAGCTACTATTTTGTAATTTTTTATTTTTAAATGAAATCTAAAGTGAAAAATAACTCCCAATTCTCATTTTAATACATTTGAGTTGTTAATCTTGATTTGGGAGGTTGTGAGCCAGAGAGAAGTGACCTTTGAAGGCTGTTTTCTTAGGCTGCATCATTCTGAGAAGGCACGATGTGTGTGTGTGTGGTGAGGTGTATGTGGTGTATGTGGTGTATGTGGTGTGTGTGTGTGTGTGGTGAGGTGTGTATGTTGTGTGTATGGTGTGATATGTCGTGTGTGGTGTGTGTGGTATGTGTGTGGTGTGTGTGGTGTGTGGTGAAGTGTGTGTGGTGTGGGTGTGGTGTGTGTTGTGTGTGTGGTGTGGTGTGTGTAGTGTGTGTGTGGTGTGTGGTATGGGTGTGTTATGTGTTGTGTATGTGTGTGTGGTGTGTGGTATGGCGTGGTGTGGCGTAGCTTGGGGATGAGTAAATGGGACGGAAGTGAAAGGGCTGTTTGCAGAGCATCTGTTTGCGGGTGCTACTCTGTCCCTCCCCCAAGCTGGGAGCCAAAGCTTCCAAAGGAAGGTTAGCGATCTGCTGCCATGCCCCAAACTGCTGGGTGAAGAAGCCGACCTGACTGACGGATGAGGAAAAGTGGGTGTTCCACAGTGCTCTACGGAGCATTGTTCGGTGAAAACTGAGGCTGGGTAGAGTTGGAGTGATTACCTTTAGAAAGTCGAAGCAGTTTTTATTTGGGCATATGAAGTTGTTAAAAAACGTTAGAAACCTGGGTGTGCGTGTGGAGCTTGCGGTGTGCCGGAACCCGCGGCTGGGCACCCGCACTCACTGTGGGGGGTGGGGGGGCGACTCAGTCCTTCTTTACTGACTAACACCCTGCACTCTACAGTTCTTGGTCTCTAGATGTTTCTCCCACCTTCACGAAAGCTGGGGAGTGGGAGACACTGGCTGCCAGAATGAGTAAGTCATGGGAGTAAGAGGCGGGGCAGAGGGAGTGCAGTCAGTGATGTTGTAATCCTGCTGTATCCCGACAGGCACGTCCTCATGTGTGGAGTTGTGAGATCACAGAGATGTACACCTGTGTGCAACTGTAACATTGTGTGTCAATGATACACAAAAAACAAAAAAAAAGATACAGATTCAAAAACCAAAAACTGCTTTGCAGAAATGCCTTCCTTCCCCCCTTCTCTGGAAAACAAAACAGATGCACCCTCTGAAGTGACCCTGCGGGTTCGGCAGCACACGATTAGCGGCTTCCATGCGGCCCTCCCAAGCCTCCCCTGCTTTCCTGAATGTCAGCGGGAAACTGGCACTGCCCTTGGACTGCTTTTCTCAACTTGCTAGTCAGGCAGCTAATCTCTTTGTATTGTGAGTCTGTTTCTTGATTGTTGCATAAAATTCCCTCTATATCTCTCCTTATTCAGCTCAGGGGCTGTGCACAGAGGACCCCCACCCAAACCCACTGCACCCCCCCTTACCCTTCTGCCTCGGGTGCTGCTGGGATTGCCCTGAAGCCACAGAAATTGGCTAAGGTTCATGTCAAGACCAGCCCCAGGCAACTCTTCACCAGCCTCTTAAAATTTTTCACTGAGATTTAAAATGCTATTTGCCTTTGGATGCAACATGAAGGCCCTTTTTTGGAAGCAGTAATATTCATGGTTATCTGTTATCTGCCAGGCAAGATGTAATTAGGCTGACTATGCAATTTACCATGTGATTTAGGATATGTGTTTTTTAAAAAAGCCAAAGGCAAGAGTCTGTTTAAATACTGTTGACTTTTTTCCCCTTGAGTAAAAGGTGATAAATATTCATTGCAGAAAAATTTATGCAGGTGAAATGATTATTAACTTTTTGATACATATTTCTTGATACACTCACACACCTATACAGATACACACAACGTATTTAGCTTTTTGCAAAACATTTTGAATGGCATTAGTCCTTGGAGCATTAATGCCAAGCCTTTTTCTCCTTTTCATTTCTTTTTTATTTTTATAATGGAATATTACTTAGATACAAAAAAGAGAGAGACGATGGAAACAGATTGCCTAGATTCTGCTCTTGGCTCCAGCATTTGCCAGCCTGGAATCTTGGGAAAGTTACTTAATCATTCTGTGCCTCAGTTTCCCCAATACGTACAAGGAGGATAAAACAGTACTTCTATCACTAACCAAGTTATTATTAGAATTAAAGTGTAAATTGCTAACTATTAATATTTTTAAAAATGAAAATATATTGTATATGTAAGATGAAAAGAATAAAAACACAGCCAACATAGGAAGTACAACATTATTATTTGTGTTATATTCCTTGATCACACCCCCTTCCCAAGAGGTAAATATGACCCTGTCATTGTTGAGTTTACATATTTTGAACCATATGTAATTAATGTCATACTAATTTTTAATATTATGTTTGTGAGATTTCTTCAGGGTGATTCTTTTCAATGCCAATAGTGTATGTCACAATTTTTTATCCCTTTGGGCTGTTTTTAAATTTTTGTGTGATTACAAGCATTGCTCCTCTGAACCTTCTTGTACATGTCTCTTGATACACACGTGCAATGTTAGTTGGTGTTGTTTTCTTTTGCTGTTTGTTTTTTTTGAGAAGTCTAATTGCTGGATAGCTGTGTATATGCATCTTTGACTTTACCAGATAATGGAGGATTGTTTTCCAAAACAGTTGTACTGGTGTATATATACTTCAGCAGGGATGAGTAAAAGATGAAAAGTCTGTAGGCAGTTTAACTTTTGCTCTGTGTAGATGAGATGCCTTTTCTCTTTGATTGTTTTGAAGATATTCTCTTGTCATTGGAAATCTATAGTTTTATTATAATATGTTTAGGGAGTATTTTTATCATTCATCCTTCTTGGTATTTACTGTGGTTCCTATGGTAGTGAATAGGTGTCCTCCATCAAATCTGGAAAAATCCCAGCCATTACTTCTTTGAACATGGCCTCACTTCCGTTCTTCCTCTCTAAAGCTCTAACTGCATTTACTTAGCCCTTCTCATTTTATTTTCTATGACTTAACCTCTCTTGTATATTTTTCTGCTTGTGCTTGATATGGATCATTTGTTTAGCTCTATTCTCTTTTTAGTAAAACTTTCTTTAGCTGTGACTAATATAATGTTTATCTTATATTGAGTGTTTTAAAAAAATTAGTGATTTTAGTTTTCATTTTCAAAAGTTCCATTTGCATCTCTCTGATATGAAGAATTTGAGAAGCAGGGCAGGGGGTGTTGGGGAGTGGGGGAAAGAAATGAAACAAGATGGGATCAGGAAGGAGACAACCATAAGAGACTCCTAAACTCATGAAACAAACTGAGGGTGTCTGGCGGGTAGGAGGGTAGGGGTAGAGATAGGGTGGCTGGGTTATGGACATTGGGGAGGGTATGTGCTATGGTGAGTGCTGTGAAATGTGTAAGCCTGACGATTCACAGACATGTACCCAGTACCCAAATAATACATTATATGTTAATGAAAAGGAAAACAAAGTTCCATTTCCTAATTTGTTCATCTGCCTGGGTCACTTTTATAATATTTTTTTGTGATGAAAACATGTTTTAATTGTGGTAAAATACAGATAATAAAGATTTGCCATCTTAACCATCTTTAAGTGCACATTTTAGTTAAGTTCATTCACATGGTTGTGTAGCCGATCTCCAGAGCGCTTTTCATCTTGCAAAACGGAAACTCTATCCCTATTAAACAACTCCGTATCTTCCCCTCCCCCAGCATCCTCTGGTCTCTGGCAACCACCATCCTATTTTCTGTCTCCATGAACTTGACTACTCCAGGGACCTCAGAGAAATAGACTCCTACGGTATCTGTCTGCATAATGTCCTCAAGTTTCATCCCTGTTGTAGCAAGTGTCAGCATTCCCTTCCTCTTTAAGGCGGAATAATATTCCATTATGTGTTCCTTTGTGCTTGGTGGTATTATTTATGAGGGTAATAGAATGAACTTAATATCTGGGAATCCCGATGCAAATCTCAAGAAGGATTTTAATTTGTTTCTGTCAGGACTCCAGGTCCTACTAATCTGAAACCATAGTACCTTTCTGGCTTATTGTCAGAATTTCAGGGGCAGCATCCTTGGGAAAGCCTGCCTTTCATTCTTGTCAATCAGTACAATTCTGGTTTCAACTGACCCCCCCACCTGCCGCCCCACACCCGGTTTTTTCCCTTCTTCTCTGTCCTTTTTCTGTGATGCTCCTTCCTTCTGTTTTCTATTTCCTCTTCCTCTTTCCCACACTTGACTTCTCTTCATTCACTGTACTGAGTTGTCTGGAGAGTCTTGAGGTTTTCTGCTTCCTTTGGAACTCTGAAGTTTCCCTGTATTCTAGGTCCAGGAGTCTGTTTATTTTTATGTTTTCTGGTTTTCTGCTTGTTATTTATTCTACTTCCTGAATCTAGGAGTTTGTGTATACATCCATTTTGGAAAACTCATAGGCATTATTTCTTTACATATTGTTTCTCCCTCATCCTCACTATTATCTCTGTCTGAAATTCTTATTATATATGTTAGTCCTTTATTTTTATCCCTCATTGCCTCTTAAGAGGAATTTTTTTTTACATATTCTTCCTTTTTTATTTATTTATGCTCTCTGTTGCTGTCTGATTATTTCTCCAGCTTTGGGTTTCAGTTTTCTAATTTGCTTTTTACCTTCGTCTTATTAACTAGTTGACCCATCCAATAAATTTTTCATTTAAATCATTATATATTTTTAAAAGATTTTATTTATTTGTTTCTTTATTAGATTTAAAACATTTTTTTTTATTTGACAGAGAGAGACACAGTGAGAGAGGAAATACAAGCAGGGGGAGTGGGAGAGGGAGAAGCAGACTTCCTGCCAAGCAAGGAGCCCGATGTGGGGCTCCATCCAAGGACCCTGGGATCCTGACCTGAGCCGAAGGTGCTTAACAACTGACCCACACTGGCGCCCCTTATTTATTTATTTTGAGAGAGAGAGAGAGAGAACAAGTAAGGGGAGGAACAGAGGGAAAGGGACAAGCAGACTTGGTGCTGAGTGCAGAGGCAGTCATGGGGCTCGATCTCACAACCCTGAGATCATGAACTGAGGTGAAATCAAGAGTTGGATGCTTAACTGACTGAGCCACCCAGGTGCCCCAAATCATATATTTTTTCTTTCAGGAAGCCTACTTGGTTCTTTTCAAATCATCTTCATTTTTTTCGTAGTCTCATCTTCTTTGCTTATGTATTCAATTTCATCTTTTTTAATAGCAGACAATTTGTTTTTAATAGCATCTTTCATCTTTTTTAATAGCAGACAATTTGTTTTTGATTCCAGTAATTCCAACATATAGGGTCTTGGCAGGTTGTGCAATGTATTCTTTTTTTTTTTTTTTAAGATTTTATTTATTTGAGAGGGAGAGAGAGAGAGAGAGCGAGCATGAGAGGGGAGAAGGTCAGAGGGAGAAGCAGACTCCTCTCGGAGCCGGGATCCCGATATGGGACTCGATCCCGGGACTCCGGGATCATGACCCGAGCTGAAGGCAGTCGTTTAACCAACTGAGCCACCCAGGCGCCCCCTTGTGCAATGTATTCTTAATTCTGACTCTCCCTCATGGTGTCTTGCTTTTTTATGTAATATAATTTTTTAAATTGTGAAATCGTATTTCTCTGTAAAGTCTGGCTTGAGGGTGCATTCCTCTATAGGAGATTTAAGTTTGGTAACCTGAGTGGCTCAGTCAGTTAAACGGCTGCCTTTTGCTCAGGTCATGATCCCAGGGTCCTGGGATCAAGCCCCAGGTAGGCTCCCTGCTCAGCGGAGAGCCTGTTTCTCCCTCTCCCTCTGCAGGCCACTCTGCCTACTTGTGCTCTCTCTCTCTCTCTCTGTCAAATAAATAAATAAAATCTTTAAAAAAAAGAAAAAAAAAAAGATTTAGGTTGTTCCAGGGAGAAACAGGTCTGGGTTAAGTTAATTTCTCACTTTTGGATTTGAGGTGATCAGGCAGAGAGTGTAAATCAGGGCCTAAAATCCAAATGTCAGGAGTGTGTAAGATGGCTTTTAATTACAGATTTTCAAGAAGACTTATCATTCACTCAGTATCAAAATCAAGGGGGACAGTTTCTTGGCCATCTTACTTTGTAGGGTGAACCATTTATTTATTTATTTATTTATTTATTTATTTATTTATTTATTTATTTATTTCTCACTCAACCAAGGGCATAGCCTTAGGAATCCAGGCTTCGCATAGTTGCCTTTATTCTGACCTCTCTTGATGCAGGCCCCAGAGCTTTACTCTTTGACACTTTATCCCTCCCCCTCCTTTCCCAGAAATTGGCAATGGAAAGATACCCTTAAAGTAACTACTAATTGCAGTTCTGGCTTAGCCTTGTACAGTTACTATTTTCACTTTACTGGTATCCTTATCTTTCCCTTTGTATTACTTATGACTCAGCTCTTCTTATACAAACATGTCTCTTATACTTTATCCAGAATATTTTGGTGTTTACTTGAGTTCCAGAACATGTGGTCTACTATATCGCTGGGAATGGAAATTCTGAGCACTTAAAATGCTACCAATTCTCAACAATGTTGGGAACAGTATTGCCCTGATGTTGGTAAGTAAGGTGAGAAAGGATGGCACTCTTGCTATGGGGTGATTTGGAGGATGGTAGTTTAGTCATCCATCCGAAAGCCTTTCCTGTTTACTGAGCAGTGGTGAGGCCATAATTCTACTGGGATTGCTGTAGTTTCTGCAGTATTTTCTTCATTTTGATCTTTCCCATTCTTAACTGATACTATCCACTCTCTCCACTCTCAATTTACTAATTTCCTGAAGGAAATTCAACATTCTCATTGAGGCTATTTATAGCTAAGTCTGCTGACACTTGTCTCTGCTGTCTTTTAATTATTCTTTTCATATGTCTTTCTATTAATAGGACTGTAAACCAGGTTTCCAAGTGTGAAAGTGCTACAGCTGCTATTGAATTTGCTTTGTTTACTAAGTAGCTTCTTCTTCTTTTTTTTTTTTTTGGTCCTAGCTAGAAGCTTCCTGATGCTCAGATTTTCTCTTTTGAGATTATGACGTGCAGATACGTTTACAGTCTCTATGGGCCATTCACTTTCCAATAATGTTGTTGTATTAGCTGTTTTCAGTGCACTGAGCATGCTAGTAAGATAGTCCACAAACTCTCACTTGTGAGATATCTTGAGAAGAATTGCCCCACAGTAGCTTTTATGTCACTACTGACTTTTGCTAGATTTTAGGAAGAAATTAGGATTGTCCTCTCAGCAGCTTGTAGGTATGACTTTTGCTTAATATTTCTCTTTCCCGGGACCTTAAACAGGAGAAAGGTAGACAAAGAAAGTAAGCAGGGAGAATAGGGCAGGAGTCCTGGGCACAGCTGGCATATACTCCTTGGTGACTTAGGCTCCCAGAAGATTTGAAAGTAACAAGAACAAATATCCCGGAGCACCTGGGTGGCTCCGTTGGTTAAGCAGCTGCCTTTGGCTCAGGTCATGATCCCAGGGTCCTGGGATCGAGTTCCACATTGGGCTCCCTGCTCAGTGGAAGGCCTGCTACTCCCTCTCCCTTTGCCTGCTGCTCTACCTACTTGTGCTCTGTCTCAACCTCTCTATCAAATAGATTTTAAAAAATCTCTTTGGAAAAAAACAAAAGATCAAACCAGTCTAGCCACGCACAATGCATCTGAGTAATATAGTCAGTTCTAAATATTCCTGGAATTTATTAGTAATTGCTCCAGTGCTCTTAGGTATGTTTTCTCCTCTGTTTCTTTTGCCCTTTGGCCACTTCAGTTCATATTATTTCTTCTGCAAGCGATTGGACAGATGACATTTTTTAAACTTCACAAGTTTGTGTGTATCAAATGAGATTGAAAAATTTGTTTGAAGGTCAGTGGAATGTAGAATCTATTCAGTGTGATGATATTTATGGAGTTAACTAATTTTGATATTCTTGCTTTTATTGTCTATCAATAGATAGATTCAAGGTAGGCCGCAGTTTGATTATTGAGTTTGAAATGTCTCCAGAGGGACAGCTGTCCCTTTATCTATCTCATTTCTTTTTTCCCCCCATAAGAATTGCTTATCTTAGTATAGAGAAAAGTGGTGTCTTAAGGAATGTCATCAGTATTATGATTCTGCTATTCCCAAGTTTATTCTGAGTAGTTTTAAGTTCAATTTCCAAGTTCATTCTGAGTAGTTTTAAACTCTTAGAGATCAGGGGCACCTGAGTGGCTCAGTTGGTTAAGCATCTACCTTTGGCTCAGGATTGAGTCCTGGGATCCAGCCCCTCATTGGGCTCTCTGTTCAGTGGGGAGTCTACTTCTCCCTTTGTTCCTCACCCTGCTCATGTTCTTTCTCCTGCTCTCTCACTCTCTCTCAAATAAATAAATAAAATCTGGAAAAAAACCCCTTAGAGATCATATGACAAGGGTATATTCTAACAGTCTTATACCTAGCTGTGTCACATAGAAGAACATCCTGATTCTTAGAAGTTGTGACAGATTCTCCCTGGAAAGATTTTATAGATGGTATTAATTATTTGGGGGGGCAGAGAATGATGATTTGGGTATAGAGGGAGTCATTCATTCAACACTCAGATATTGAACACCTTCCACCTGTCCAGTAGCGTGTCACTGCCCTCAGGTAGCTCGTGGTCTACCAGAAGGAAGTAGGCACATCAACAGTTGTGTGTACTGTTAGTTAGGGGCTCCTTAGTAAGAAAAAAAATCAGAGAGAGAGAGAGAGGGAGGGAGAAGAGCCTTGTTTTATCATTACTGAGAATGAGCCACACCTACCAAGACAGGCAGTCTGGGCAGTGTGGCCACATTCCCTGCTTTCTAGCTTTCTGATATTCTGGGCTACAGATAATATATTTAATTCCTGACATCTACAGCACCCCATGTACTGACTGTTGATGAATATTTGATCCCAAAGCTGCAGAGCTGTCACTGCTGGGAATCACTAAGGAACAAAACAACAAGAAGATGCTTCTTGCCTAAAAGTACTACGAAGCAGAAAACTCCTTATTTGTGCTGTCTCTGAAGTTCACAGACATCTTCTTTACCCTCTCCCTACTCATTGATCATGAACTCATACGCACTCACCCTGAGTTCTGACTTTTACTTCTACTCTGGACCTATTCCATCCCACCACATCATTTTGCTTAGGGCTAGCCTTGAATTTGGAGCAAGGAATTATGTCATCTGTGGAACCCCAGTGTTCAGGTAAAAACTCAATAAATGTTTGTTGACCTGAAATCTCATTTGATAGTTTGGACACATCATTTTTCTTCATCCGCTTAACATCTGCTTTCATTTCAGCAGACTTAGATAGAAACGAGACTCATGAAGAGGGCACTCCATCGTGAATTCAGATGTCCTGCTGTTGGTCCCTTTGGGAACATGGCAGTGATGATAATATTTAGGTGCTGTCTTCTTCTTGCCCCTCAGGATCCCTGCGTTAAACACTAAGTTTCTTTGCTTGGGATGTCGGGACACAATGGTTTGGTAATACAGTGATACATTCTGCCTGACTATTTGGGACAAACACTGAGTATACATGTGAGATTTTAATTGGTCATCAGTTCCTCATCAAGCTCTGTGATGACCTTTAGAGATTGTGACTCAAGTCTGGTTCAGACCAGACTCTCCTCCTAGACCTACACATTCCACTTTGTTCTCCTCATATGCTTAACTCTTGATTCAGGGCCCCATTAATATAAGTTCAGGGCTAATTACTAGTCATTGAGTCATTAATTACTAGTCATTAATAATGACTAGAATTAATTACTAGTCATTGAGTCACTCATGTGTCATAGGTTACTCTTACGCACTTTTCAAGCATACCATTTACGTGTAAGTATTGGGTTATGTCAGTGGGAGGCTTTCCTTTCCCCTAGTATGCATGGCAAAATATTGGCTTCCTGCTTTTGAAGATGGCCATACGAAGCACTTGCCTAACTCTCTGGTCTGTATGTACTGCTTCTTTATCGTTTGCTGGCTGTGTTCTCTGCTGGCATCACCATTCTTTCACACTCTTTACTGATGGGAAGGACATTTTAAAATATGCTTGGCAAAAAGAATTACCATCTTAAAACTTGAGCTTAAATGTGTTGCCCATTTGGAATAGAGGTGGTTGCCACGACCCTTCCCATATAACATCATTAAACACCCCTCACCTCAAGGTAACTTAGGAAGTTTCCATTCAGTTACCTCAAGTTGAGTGCACATGGCTTCCCCACTTACATTCCTTGTAGAAATGACTAGCTCCATGGTTCGCCATCTTGCCCTCATGGCATTTTCTGGGGCAACTTGCAATGCTCAAGGACAAGGCAGTTGCCTTCTCACTTGCTCCTTGCCTGTCTCCCGCAGGATTTGCTAAAATAACACCTGTGTAGTGGTAAGCACAAAGGCTCTGTCATTTTCTGCCATACTGGTGCCGTGCTTTCACATCCACTTGTTGTGGGGGGAGCAGCTACTCCCCGTGGGAGATTCGGGTCCGCAATTGAAAGTAAGGCGGCAGCAGCTCCTGTGTCCCTTGGACACGTCTGGAGCCCAGCACAGGTTCTGTTCACAACAATGTTCTGGTGCCTCTTTTTGAAGAGACTGTTTCACATTTTCCCAGAAGATGCATGATTAAGTTCCTTTAAAGAGTGAGCCTGCTTCGTGCATTTAAACAGTGATTTTAAACCGTTTTGTTTATCTGGTTATTTCTTTGGCCGTAAAAGCTTTTGCCTTTTCTGAAGTATGTAACTTACATTAATGGAGCTCCTGTTGCAGCTGGATAAGCTTCTGGAACGAGGGGTGCTGTCTTATTCATCTATAGAGTCCCAGTGGTCATTCTAGTGCCTTACACTCTGGGACGTTCAGTAAGTAGTTATCAATAATTTACAAAAATACGTTTACTTACCCAGACTTTTAAGAATGCTTTTATAGCATCAAGTTTCCTTGAAACCTACAAAGGAAACATATCATTTCCTCCAGGCAGCCCTAGAGATACTTAGGTGCATTAGTACGCCCTTCGTGCTCTGGCACCCGGACTGCCCACTGGCTGGCCGTGGGGCCTTTGTGACTGATGATCACACATGTTGCTTTGGGGGAGGGGAAAGTGATTATTTTCCTTTGTCACAGTAGGGACTGGAGTGCCATCTGATAGTTTATGGTGGGCATGTTGGAACACTGGGCTATAGCCTTGGCGTCCTATGACACACCTAAGGGCTGTCTCAAGGAACAAAACATGTGAATAAAATTCTACCCCACCTTGGATCAAGGCCACACGGGCTTCTTGCTTCAAATTTTACACCCTCCGGACCTGAGCATATTACCGATACAGGTCACATGCAGAAATGCAGGGAGGGCCAAAGATCGTTTAATGCTCTCCTCTTTTCCTCCTGCGGCCCAAAATAGATGTAGTGGCAGAATTGGGGAGTGAGGGGTGTTGCTGATCAAGAACTAAAACAGCAGTGTTCCTCTTCCCACTTTCTCAAGAAATGTCTAAGAAGGGGCACCTGGGTGGCTTAGTGGGTTAAGCGTCTACCTTCAGCTCAGGTCATGATCCCAGTGTCCTGGGATCGAGCCCTGCATATGGCTCCCTGCTCAGCGGGGACCCTGCCTCTCCCTCTCCTCTCTGCTTGTGCTATCCCTCTGTCTCTCTCAGATAAATAAATAAATAAATAAATAAATAAATAAATAAATCTTAAAAAAGAGAAAGAAATGTCCAAGGAAATAAATTTTAGCCCAATATTTCCTTTCTTCCTTGCTTTCATACCCTAACTATTCCACTGAGGCATTTTTATGACTGATAGATCAAGCATGATGATGTACGATTAATTAACATCTTATAACTTATGTTTCCTTAAGACCTCAGAGTCTCTGCAAAAAGTAGTAAATCTAATTATCCCTGGTTTTACTTTTGTTTTTAATCTGAAAAAAACAATTTTTCTTTGTCTTTGGAGGAGGCAGTAGGCATTTCTATAATTCTGTCTCATGTAAGTCTATAAGTCTGTGACAGATTTCTCAGTTTTTCAAGGAGGAAATCCAATTCTGGTGGATAATATCAGTGCATAAAAACCAAGCAATTCTTTGGAGGCTGGTGTAAGCCAAAGCAGTTTGGAGATGTATCATTAGTATGGTTGCAAGCATATACGAATTCTGCAAGGTACGAAGTTGTTATGAAAGATGTTATATTTTAAGCCTGGAAACGTGGGTGTGCTGCCATCTTGACTAGATTTAAAATTAACCACAGTCTTGAAGCTTTAACTTGTATGTATCATGTGGGAGATGTGTTACAGAAATAGATACAGCAAATGCTGGACTTCTACCCATTCTACTTTTGCTGCTACTTTGGAGCACATAGAAAGTGCTATTTATCAAGGAAAGGGAGGCTACTAGATGATATAATTGGCTCTCTGAAAAACGATATGATTTCATAAATGTTTGTGCCCATGGCATGATGATTGATAATTTATTGTTCTAGAAAGTTTTGACAAAATGTTCTTCTTATGTTTACTTAATCACTCTCAACTCAATAATTTTTCTTTGTCATCCATGCCTATTATCTTTGGAAATGATGCTTTTACTGCAGGACTGGAAAACGACAGGAGTCTTTAAGTCCTGCAGGAAAACATTTTCTGCCGCCTGACTCTGATTTTATTTCTGGGGTCTGAGACACTTGACATAGCAAGTGAGATGAAAAGAAAGCCCTCCAAGTATGCAATAATGTACTCCAATCCCAGATTGTCTAGACTGGCTTTAACTTGGAACTTTGGAAACTATTGGCTCAAGGTTGGCTCTCTCCCAAGATTATAGTACTATATTGAATTCCTTCTTCAATAATTACTTGCCTCAATTCCATCCTATCTTTGGGGCATTTTCAGATAATTTTATGTTAGAAAAATAATGGTAGGGTAGGGTAGAGAGAAATACGATTGAATCTCTCACTAGGTCTAGAAAAAAGTCAGCAGTACCTGCAGAATGAATGATTCTATTTCTAAATATTTTCAGATAGCTGGAGTGAATTTTTAAATCTTAACAGTCTGTTAAGAAATAAAAAAAAGTATGCTTAGTTTCTATTACTATAAAAGTAGCAGGTAAGATTGATTATTTATCAGATAGCATTGTTCCCAAATGATGCCAACAGTCAAGTTCAAAACTTGGAAAAATCAAATTTTTGTTTCTTTCGGATTCAAAGGGGAAATTTAGTATGTGTTAAAGCTAATAATCACACAGATATTTCATTATAAGAAAACAGGTTTACTGATGTAGGAGAATCCAAAGTTGGATAATTAATTTTAGTAAACATTTTAGGTAAGGCAAGTAATGTTTTGCTCTTAGGTCTTTTTAGTCTACTTAGGGAAGGAAAACTTGCCCACCAGTAAAGCTGCCTCCCGTGCAGGAAAGGAAATGAATCCTATAAGCATAGTATGAAGCAAATAACTGAGAAACTCTTTGGTAACAAAAAATAATTGAAGAGGAGAAAAACACTGAGATAGGAGCATACGTTGATTTCTTTTTTTCCCCCCCCAAATGCTTTTATTTTATTTTTTCAGTGTTACAAGATTCATTGTTCATGATTTCTTTTAGGAATAGAATTTAACCAAATCAATTGAAAATTTTGTTTTTTTTCTTTAAGGAAAATGCTTTCAAAGACTTTTCAGTGGACTATCCTTCATAAAATACTATAAAATATTATCAGTAATTCATTCTCTATAATATTTTGATAAATTCATAAACTTACTGATATAAATAATCATTTGCAAATTGATGTCATAAAATGTATGTGTTTGTGGGCAGATAAGTTTAGTAATTATAATCCTATGAATATAAAGTTATGCAGATGATTAGAATTCATTGGAATAGCTTCAAGCATTTGAAAATACTGGCACTTGTTAACATGAATTATATTATAAATGTGTGGTAAGTTAAGCAATTAAAATAAGGTAAAATTATATGGTCTGTATCACAATCTTCTGTTTTATTGAAGAATAATTTAGCTTCACGAAGGGTAAAAACATATGGGCTAAATTTAGTATTTTAAAATATGGTTTGTTATCTTTTTTGGCACTTTTAAAATACAGCACAGATCAGGACCACATTAGTAAGTACCCCTTCTTTAGTTGACCATAGGATGATTTAATATTTAGATCCCTAGCACTTCCCAAACTGATGGTGAATATTGCTAATGTAAATCTGAGAAGTTTGTATCATAGCTTGCTTGTGTGAGAGTGTCTAAGTTAAGTTCCACCAGTTTTATCAACACTAGCATGCCTTTTGGAGATTGAGTCTTACAGAATTATGTGGTTTCTCATGGTATTTGCTCTATTTCACGCTTTTTTTTTTTAATTCCTGGTTTGAGGATTCTGTTCAGTGGCATGTTTGTTAGATCAGCTGCCCCTCAGCTCTGCAGTGAATACAAAGTCATGCAAACAGATGGAGAAATTTAATTTTCAGTTAGGAAAGGGTTCCATAGCAACATCTGAGTAAAATATATGTCTGGTCACATTTACTGGGCTACTGTTGTTACAAACCAAACATACACATAAGCGTGATCTCGAAAGGGACATTTAAAATATATGCTGCTCATCTATTTCCTTACAGTCTTTTCTTTTTCAGAGAGAACATTTTCTATTTGAATTTCAGAAATAATTGAGTGTATGTGTGTGTGTATACTTAGCAAATCAGATGGCTTTTGACAAGTTTTAATAAACTTCATTTGGTAAGTCAAGTCATCTTTAAAAAAATGTTTTCCCCATATTTCCATGTGTAGAAATTAATCTTTCAGAAACCGTGTTCCAGAGTTTAGATTATGCATTCGACAGGAGGGAGGGGGTGTGAAAGCGTGAATCCATGGGTGAGGCTGCCGCAGGGAGGGCTGGTGCTAAATATACCACAGTGGGATCTAGGCAGAACATCAAAAACCTGGTGAGGATCAAGATACAAATAACAATCCTGTTAAGTCCTCTCTGTCTGGAAGAGAATCAACCTCAAAGCTCAAATAACAAGTGCATTTTCACAAAACTATATAGTGATGACTGAAAAGCATAATAGTGGTACCGAGGCAGGTTAGGATCCCAAACAGCTTCCCACAGCATGAAAATGAAATATGAAAGTGTATGGTAGGTGAGTGCTTGGGTCTTTTTTATATCATTGCTTGACATTGATAGATAGATAAGCAATATGAGGTTTGTGTGGCAACTTGCAGAGGTGAAAATATTTGATGTGACTGGATTTCCTCATGTCCCAACCATTTTGGACAAATGGATGAAACACCTCACGTTTGTAGAAGATTTTGATTTTATTCCTCAAAGTATTTTTTAACATCTTTTTAAAAAAGATTTTATTTATTTATTTGACAGAGAGGAGAGAGAGATCACAAGTCAGTAGAGAGAGAGAGAGAGAGATCACAAGTAGGCAGAGAGGCAGGCAGAGAGAGAGGGGGAAGCAGGCTTCCTGCTGAGCAGAGACCCCCCGATGCGGGGCTCCATCCCAGGACCCTGAGATCATGACCTGAGTCAAAGGCAGAGGCTTTAACCCACTGAGCCACCCAGGTGCCCCAATCCCTCAAAATATTTTTACTTACAAAGTATGATCTTTCTTTCACATGGTCCTTTGTTAAGAATCTCCTTCAGATGTGTAAGAAAAGAAAACTGAATTTAGAGATGAAGTCATGTTTTGAAAAAATATTAAATATGAAAAATTCCCCAAATCTAACCTAACTCCACTTATGAAATTTCCTTCTGAAATTCTTATAAGGTTTTAGTATAGATAATTCTATTACTGAGCAAACAGTGGATTTATTTTTTTTAATCGTAGTGGGTGCTATAAGAGCCCCACAAGTAGACACTCAGGTATTAATTTTGAAATTAATCAGCCTTAAAAACTCAGATGTTTTGGGGCCTTTTAGCCTTCTTATTTCTCATCCTCATTAAGGAGGCTGATTGCCACAGTGTTATTTGAACATTTGCAATCAGGCGTATGACATCTTCCCCCAACAACCACTTCAACAGTCCTTCCCATTCATCCTTGGATACAGTCACCCCGGGGTACAACAATAATATGGAAGATGATGCATTTTGATCTAGGATTGTAAAATCTTGAGCCTTTTGCACCAGGTTTCATCAAGCTTCATTCTGTGACAATACAGGGTCATAAATGGTGTAGTACACTACAATACAATGAGTAGGAGTCAGGCAGATCTGGGCTTATAGTCCAGCCATGTAACTGTTGAGTTAAATCCAACTGTTTAGTTTTAGGAAACCAGAAGTTGGGGAGGTTAAGTAACTTGACCAAAAAGAAGAGCTAAGATTTAAATTAAATTATCTGACTTGGGAGCTGGTCTTTCATTTCTGCATTACACTGATAAACCTCTACTTAGGAAAAACATACATTCATATGTAACTTTTAAAAACAAGCAGATATTCAGAATATGTAATCTCATAAGCTTTTTACATTAGCAACTCAATGGCAGGATTATATGACTTATGTGTAATTGTGTACATATAACTTATATGTAATTGTAATTCAAGTAGCCAAAGAAAGTATGTTTTCACAAAAGAAAGTTAAATCACCTCCAAGTTGGGAAAATAAGATATTTAAATTTGAGGCAGTTATAAATATTCATAGCACTTTTATTCAGTGTCCGTATTCTGGCTTTTGTATCCATAACCAAGAGGGTTTGCTGTTTCTATGGTATAGCTATATGATTTCATTCTGAATATGGATTTGTCTGAATGCCAAAAGGAAGAACAAATTAATAATTCATATGCTACCAATCATGTTTATGTTGTCTCATTTGATCCTAAAGACAATTCCATGAAGTAAATCGGTCACTGATGAGAAACCTAACATTTGAGAGGTTGAGATACAGTGAAAGGTAATGGTTTAGAGCTGGTCTTAGAATGATTTAGCCTAGTTTTAAATCCACCTCTGCCTCAGTTTCTTCAAAATGCAGTCTTTAAATCTTTAAATGCAGATAATAACACCTACCTCTTGGCTTGATATGAGGGTTAAATGAAATAACATATGGGCAGTGTGGAGGTGTCTTCATAGATTCCCCTCTCCAGCACCACAAATACCTAGGTACGTGTTCTTGCTTTTAGCTCCAGGTGAGCAAGGGACTGGCCGGCCTTAGGAATGTATTTTTTTCAACTACAGTATTATTGAGATAAAATTAGCCAACAATGCATGTCATCCTTTGAAAGCACACAATTCAATTGCACAGCCATCACCATTATCTAATTTCAAAATATTTTCATCATCCTCCAAAGAAACTCCATAACCATTATACTCACCCCCCATTTGCCCCTTCCCCCGGCCCCTAGCCTGCACTAATCTATCTTCAGTTTCTATGGCTTTGCCTATTTGTGGACATTTTTAAAAAATATTTTATTTATTTATTTGAGAGCGAGAGAGAGAGATGGAGCATGAGAGAGAGCAAGAGAGCATGAGTAGGGAGAGAGGAAGAGGGAGAGGGAAAAGCAGACTCTGTGCTGACCATGGAGGCTGATGTGGGGCTCCATCCTAGAACTCTGAGATCATGACCTGAGCTAAGGGCCACACTAAACCAATGGAGTCACCCAGGCGCCACATCTGTGGACATTTCATATGAATGGATTGGCCATTTTGACCACCTTCTTTCATTTAGCATGATGTTCTCAAGATTCATTCATGTGATGTGTCAGTTGTATGACCATGTAATATGCCATCGTGTGGATTACTGCATTTTGTTCATTCATTCATCAGTCCATGGGTATTTGGGTTGGTTTCACATTTTAGCTATGGTGAATCATGCTTCTAGGAATATCTGTAGAAAGGTTTTCACGTGCACATCCGTTTTCCATATCTTGAGTCTGTACCTAGGAGTGGAATTGCTGGGTAATATGGTTATTCTGTTTAACATTTTGAGGAACCACGAGACTTATTCATAGTGGCCTCATCACTTATAGTCCCACCAGCAATGTATGAAGGTTCTGACTTCTCCACATTCTCAGCAACACTTGTTATTATCTGTCTTTTTTATTATAGCCATCCTAAGTAGACGTGAAGTGGTATCTCAGTGTGGTTTTGATTTGCATTTCCTAATAAGTAATGATGATGTTGAGCATCTTTTCATGTGCATTTTGCCATTGGTGTAACTTTGTTGGAAAAATGCCTATTCAAATCCTTTCCCCATTTTAACTTTATTTTATTTTTTAAAAGATTTTATTTATTTATTTGAGAGAGAGCGAGCTATGGGAGGGGCAGAGGGACAAGCAGACTCCTGGCTGAGCAAGGAGACTGACACAGGGCTACATCCCAGGACCCTGAGACCCTGACCTGAGCCAAAGGCAGCGGCTTAACTGACTGAGCCACCCAGGCACCCCAA
Organism: Nasua narica; assembly: GCA_028533885.1. NCBI lineage: Eukaryota > Metazoa > Chordata > Mammalia > Carnivora > Procyonidae > Nasua > Nasua narica. The sequence continues at coordinate 11,993,130 of CM052806.1, forward strand.
TAAAATTTTTTTGAACATTTTAGATTTATAGAAAAATTGCTAAGTAGTACAAAGAATTCCTTAAACACCACACCCAATTCCCCTCATTATTAACATCTCACAGTAGTATGGTGCATTTGTTACAATTAGTAAACCAATATAGATCTGCTATTATTAACTTTATACTTACTTAGATTTCCCTGAATTTTAATGTTGCTTTTCTGTTCAAGGGTGTGTTTAGGAGACCATACTACATTTGGTTGTCATGTTTTCTTAGGCTTCTCTTGGCTATAATGTTTTTTTAGACTTTTCCTTGTTTTTGGTGACTCTGTCAGTCTTGAGGAGCACTGGTCAGATACTTTATAAAATGCCCTTCTGTTGGGATTTGTGGGATGGTTTTCCATGACGAGATTGTGGTTACGGTTTTTGGGGAGTAAGACCACAGTGATAGGGCACTATTTTCACACATACTATCAATACAATTTACTGTTGCTGTGACCTTGATTACTTGGCTGAGATAGTGTTCATCAAGTTTCTCTGCTGTTTTTCTCCCTCTTCCCATAATGCACCCTTTAGAAGGAAGTCACTAAGAGCAGCTCCTATTTATGAAGTAGGGAGATAGACTTTACCTTGAGGATGGACTATTTACACAAAGTATTTGGAATTCTTCAACATAAGAGGTTTGTCCATTTCTACTCATTTTCTAATTTATTTGGTTATTTATTTATGTTGGTAGGTACTCATGGATATTTATTTCACATTTTAGGTTATAATCCAATACTACTTTATCTTTTTTCTCCAGTCGTTCCAGTTTTGCTCTTAGGGGCTCTTTCAGTTGGTTCCTGTGTCCCTTTGACATAGCTCTACCATGATGACTTCTTTTCGACTTCCTTCTGGCACTACTAGGTCCCCCAGGGTCATCCTTTCTGTTTCCTGCCTTGGTACTGGAATCAGTCATTTCCCTAGGGGTTCTGGTTCCTTTTATTAGAAAATGGTATTAGAAACAAGATCTGGTCATTAGATGTGCTCATTGCCAGTAGGGGTCTCAGCTGACAAAGAAAGTAAATATATGAGTGCATAATAACTTGTGTTAATTACGTATCTGCAAATATTCCTGTATGTAACAATCTGTATCTGTAGGAAGTTAAACTTGAGTTCATACTAGTGTCTTTCACTTGAATCCAGTCCCACATGGACCATTCTATGCTCTTCCCCTGCTCATCTGTAAACTCATCCCCACAGTGAGAAATCTGGCTCCTGTCACCCTCCATCCACTTAATTAATTGTCCAATTCCAGTATATATGTATAGAACTATCAGAATTGCTAACTCCTATTCCCATGGGCTTTATCTATTCAGCTTCCTTGGCTTATAGTTTTATAGACTCTACTCACTTCCAAAGTGACTTCTGGTCAGCACCTTTTTTCTCCTCCCACTTCAGTGAGGTTTTGTGACACATTTGTAATACAGTTAGATTGTTCTGTCATATTCCACACTTCATCCTGGGATTCCTCTGGCCTCCTAAATAATTTTTTTAAAATTTTTATAAACTAAGTTTCTTTCTTTGTAAACTTCAGTGGGTCTTGACAAATTGATAATATCATGTATTCTATCCCCAGTACCACACAGAATAGTTTTACTACCCTAAAAAATTTCCTGTGCTTTACTTATTCAGCCCTTTCTCTCTTTTTCCCAAATGCCTGGCATTCAGTGACCTTTTTATTGTCTCTCTAGTTCTGCCTTTAGAGAATGTCACTGAAATTTATATGTGTAGCTTCTTCAGACTGGATTCTTTCTCTTGGCAATATGCATTTAAGATTCATCTGTATCTTTTTGTGGCTTCATTTTTTTCTTTTTATCATTGAATTGTGTTCCCTTACATAGAATTTGCTTATCCATTCATACTAGTTGCTTCCAGCTTTTAATGATTAGGAGTAAAACTGCTGTAAACATTTGTATGCAGGTTTTTACATTGACATAAGTTTTCAACTCAATTGGATCAAGAGCTAGGAGCACGATTGCTGAATTGCATGGTAAGACTGTGTTTAACTTTGTAAAAATCTGCTAGACTGTCTTTTGTTATTATTATCATGTTATGTTAGTTTTCTAAAGTGGCTTTACCATTTTGCTTCCCAATAGCAATGAATGAGAGTGTGTTGTTCTGCTTCCTCATCACCATTTAGTATTGTCAACTTTTTGGATTTTAGCCCTTCTAATAGGTGTACATGGTATCTCATTGTAGGTTTTATTTGCATTTCTCTAATAACAAATGATGTTGAGTATTTTCACATGTCTACTTCCTGTCCGTATTTTTCTTTGTGTGGTGTCTGGTCAGATCTTTTGCCCATTTTAAAATCGAGCTATTTGTCTCTTTATTGTTGAATTTGAAGAGCTATTTATATGTTCTGGATATAAAACCCTTATCAGATACATGATGAACAAATATTTCCTTCTATTCCTTGAGTTGTCTTTTTTCTTTCTTGCTTGTGTTCTTTGAAACACAAATGTTTTTACTTGAACTCCAATTTAAAAAATGTTTTGTCATGTGTGGTTTTGGTGGTGTATCTAAAAAACTACTTCCAAATCTATATTTTCTTCTAATAGTTTTATAGTTTTAGCTCTTAGGTTTAGGTATATTATCCACTTGGAATTAATTTTTGTATATGGTTTGAGGTGGGGTTCAAATTCATTCCTTTGCAGTATTTATATCTACTTATCCAGCACTATTTGTTAAAAGGACTATTCCTTCCCCATTGAATTTTTCTGGCACCATTGTCAAAAGTCAATTAACCATAAATGTAAGGGTTTATTTCTCAACTCTCAATTCCATTTCATTGATCTATATATCCATCTTCATGCCAGTATCACACTGTCTTGATTATTGTAGTTTGGTAGTAAGTTTTGAAATCAGGAAGTATGAGTCCTTCAACTTTGTTTTGCTTTTTCAGGGTCGTTTTGGCTATTGTGAGACCCTTGCATTTCCATGTGAATTTTAGTCTTAGGAATATTTTAATCTTTGAAATTTATCTTTTATTTCTTTTCTTTCTTTTTATCCTCTTATGTAATGTAGTGTAATGAGCAAATCACATTTGCTCCTAGGCCTTCTCTGCCAGCCACTTACCTGGGCCCATTTCTCAGGACCAGTCAGCTAGCTGTTAATTAATCCTGTTGGAAATATCAGCTGATTAAACTTGTACTTTGCAGAGAGTTCAACTGAGGAAGATAGGTTTATAGTGATCTTTGATTTTTTCCCTTTCCACCTCTCCTTCTCTAGTTAATTGATAAGTTCTTAGCCCTCCACCTACTCCAATATGCATTTGAATCCAATCCTTTATACATTTCTACAGATCCCACTTATCTTAAATATGCTGCTGAAATTACTTTCCTGTCCTCAGAAACTTCCATACATTAGGGAGAGATTAATTATCCAGAGAATAGTTGTCATATTATTTTTCCTGCCTAAAAACATTTTGGAACATAGATGAATCTCAAAAAGATTATATTGAGTAAAAGAAGCCAGACACAAAAAAGTACCTATTGTAACTATATTTTATAAAGTGCAAGAGCACACAAAACTAATCTATAGGAATAAAATTCAGAACATCGTTTGCCACAGGATATTTGCCACTGGATTCCAACTTGAATGAGACAAGAGGAAATTTTCTAGGGTAATAGAAGTGTTCTATATCTTGATTGAGTCATTTGTTAACATGGATGCAGATTTTTGTCACAGCTCATTGAACTAGACACTGAAGATCTGAGCATTTTCTCTATAGGATTATACTTCATTTGTTTATTGGAAAAAAATAACTTTTGGTGGCTCCCCGTTGCCTTCAGCTAAAACTCCTTAACTTGTCATTTGGAGACTTTGAAAATCTGACATCTATATAACTTACCAAGTTTCTCTTGTTATTTCCCTTCCATGTGATCCAGCAAAATAGAATTCTCTCTCTTCTTCACATGCATCGTGTTTTCCCAATTCTTTGCTATCACCTTTCCCTTAGTGAGGAATGTCCTCCAGTCGCCAACCGCCAATCACCTTGAATCAAAATGATCTTTCCTTAAATTCCATAACAAAAGCCATTCTCCTTCTCTACACACCTATCCTGGTAGCATTTTGTGTTTCTCTTATGGTGCTCTTGGCTTTCCCCTTGTTTTATTGTAGTATTTATATTGTTCTATTTGTAGAGTGTTTACAGTGTGCCTGGCACTCTTTATGAGCATCCTACTCCCATGTCATCCTATAAATTCCATTAAAAGTTAGGACTTCCCTCATTTACTTCATTTCTATCACCCCCGGACCTTGATAATCATTGATTAAATGGATAGATATATAGATGGATGGATGGATGGATGGATGGATGGATAGATGAATTGGAGGGTATGGGACAGTTGGGAAACGTTAGGGGGAGAGTAGCCATCTAAGCATCTTTAAAAACCTCCAACATACCCCATGTCTTTCTTGTAAGGGATAATGAATGAGCCGAAATGTGACAGGAGATAAAATTTTGGTGGCTGTCAGCCAAGTCCTGAGCTTATAAACATATCTATGCAAATCTGAAAAATATGACAGCCCCTGGAATGATTTTTAAAGGTTTTTGTGCCTATTAAGTCATTTCTTCCATTATAATCCCCCAACTCCTGGGGGTTTTATGATGTCCTCATCCTGGCAAAGCCTTCAGACTTTGTCCTCAGGCAGCAATTCCCAACCAAGGCATCTGGCACATTGATGTGCCCAGAGGCAGTACTCAATTGGTTTTTCTAATAGGGTAAACAAACTCCCCTTGACAGGAGGGAGTGACTTACAATGTGCAGGGAGGATACGGAAGCTGAAGCAAGCAGAAATCTGGTGGATGTGCAGTCATTGGACATGAAGGCCTGGCTCTAGCTCAAGAGATGCAAGCCTTCCAGAGAGGCTGGTGCATCATGGGCTATGAGAATCTTGAAGGCTAATTTGACATCACCTGACATTGGTAAAGCTGCCATCTGAAAGTTACCAATGGAAGCCAACATCTCCCTCCACCCTCTTTTTAAAAACTCGACTAGAAGAATACTGAGAAGGCTTTTAAACCCTTAAAAAGAAAGAATAGCCAAAGAACATTTGGTGAGGGGGAAAAGGAATATTTGTGATTTTCATCATTGGCTTATTCAGATTCCATTAATAAAGTTCTTTCCTGGGATTTTATACACAGTCTATCAGGATAAGCCAGTTCTTATGGATGATAGGGTTTCCTCAGTCTTCCTCACCATAGTATACCATGGTCACATATACCTATGAATTTCTAAGTCCAATAAAGAGATAAAAGAGTTTGATTTCCCAGGGAGACAAACCATAACAGACTCCTAATGTCGGGAAACAAACTGAGGGTTGCTGGAGGGGTGGTAGGGATAGGGTGGCTGGGTGATGGACATTGGAGAGGGTATGTGCTATGGTGAATGCTGTGAATTGTATAAGACTGATGATTCACAGACTTGTACCCCTGAAACAAATAATATATATTTTAATAAAAATAATAAATTTGATTTCACTAAGATTTTGGCTCCGACTTAATGAAAGAAAACTTTAAAATACTATTCCATTGTGAAAAAGCTTAAGAACAAAGAGAATCTTGGAAGGGCTTTAGAAAAAGGCAAAAACCCAAAGCCCGGAAAGTATTCATATTGTACTTACAATGTTGTTTGCCAGGTGAAGCTTCCAACTGAGACTTTTTACCCCCTTTTTTTTTCTGCCATCCTTGCCTGGCTAAAGTGATGACTCAGTAGAGTAGTAAAGCCTGTGTTACAGCAGGGAGCTCTGCTGGAGCTCCATGCACACTTAATGCTTTCCTGACCTGGGAACCATCAGCCTCCGCAGTCAGCCTCCGCAATCAGCCTCCACGGACCTCACTGTGCTGGTGCGTATGATTTATAAACCAATCTGAGTCAAGCCCTCTGGCTCCTCTTTGGTCTGTATCATTATATTTTGGCAGGCTGTAAGATTCATTTTTTTTTTTAAAGATTTTTTTTTATTTATTTCTTAGAGAGCGAGAGACTGAGAATGAGAGGGGAGAAGGTCAGAGGGAGAAGCAGACTTCCCGCAGAGCCGGGAGTCCGATATGGGACTCGATCCCGGGACTCCGGGATCATGACCTGAGCCGAAGGCAGTTGCCTAACCAACTGAGCCACCCAGGCGCCCAAGATTCATTTTTTTTTTAAAGATTAATCTTTTTCCCATTTCTGATTAAGCGAATTTTCAGACCACAGCCACATAACATTTTGCTGTTGGGCCATTTACAAAGAGGTAGTATATACGTAATTTTTCCCTTTTACGTTTGGCCTTCTAGCTGATGACTTTATAAATCACACATGCATTTTTCATCACCCTTTATTTTATATGTCACTCAGGCAATATGTAAATGTGTTTGTGTTATGTAAAAAAATTTAATCCCTAATTACACAGATGAGATATAAAAGTTCTTCACCTCTGTTGCCCTCCCCCTCTTTAAACTTACCCTCCTCCCCTGAGATAACAACTGTCATTAATCTTCTATCTATTCTTCTGGATCTTATCTTTACCTTCACATCATATTTAACGTTTAGAAATGCATTTCCCTTTGCTCTTCAAATATGCATTTAAAATCAGCTTCTCAAATTTCATGGATAAGTTACATGGGCTTTTGTTTGGCATTTTGCTGAATTTACAGGTTAATTTGGAAGTCGTTGATATCTTTATGACAATGAGGCTTTCTTTCAATGAGCAGAGCTCTTTAAAATTCTCAAATTAGGTTTTATAATATATATTATATGTAATATAAATATAATATATTTATATATTATATCTATCTTTTATTATATTATCTTTTATTATATTTATTCCTGGGTATCCTGTATATGCAGTTATATTATTTTAATTTACACTTAAACTGTTTGTTACTGGTGTACAGAAATGAAATTGCCTTTTAAAAACATTCTGCTATCCACCAGAATTGCTGGAGTTTTTATGAACTTTATTATGTTTGTAGATTCTCATGAGATTTCTTTGCAAAAATATCATACTATCTGTAAATTGCTGGGTTGGTACCGTAAATTCCATTATTTCTACTTTTCATTCTTTTTCCTTACTTGATTACTTTTTCCTTTTCCCTCTCTGCTTAAGGTTTCAGTACACTGTTGAGTAGAAGTGATGGTAACGGCCATCCTTGTCCTATTCTTGATTTTTAAAGGCAGTGCTTCTGATTTGTCACTGTAAATTGTGATCTTTAAGTTTTTGATAAATTTCTCTTATCAGGATAAAGAAGTTTCCTTCTCTTTCTAATTTTCTAGAAGCTTTATCTTGAGTGGGTATTAAATTTTATTGAAAAATTTTTTGCAGCTAATGAAATAAGCATATAGTTTTCTCCTTTAATCTTTTGATATAATGAATTTTTTAAATATATTTTCTAATGTCAAACCATATATATATTCCTGGGAAAACATATTCTTTCTCTCTCTCTCTCTCTCTATTTATATATATATATATTAATTTTTATTTAAATTCAATTTAGTAAACACAGTGTATTATTAGTTTCAGAGGTGGAGTTCAGTGATTCATCAGTTTCATATAACACCCAGTGCTCATTACATCATGTGCCCTCCTTAATGTCCATCACCCAGTTATCCCATCCCCCCACCTACCTCCTTTCCAACAACCCTCAGTTTATTTCCTAGAATTAAGGGTCGCTAATGGTTTGTCTCCATCTCTGATTTCATCTTGTTTTATTTTTCCTGCTTTTCCCCTATGTGCCTCTATTTTGTTTCTTAATTCCCACATATGAATGAAATCATACAGTATTTGTCTTTCTCTGATTGACTTATTTTATTAGCAGAATACCCTCCAAAATGACAAGATTTCATCATTCCATCGTTCCAATGTTCCATCCAAAATGACAAGATTTCATTCTTTTTGATGGCTGAGTAATATTCCTGTGTGTGTGTGTGTGTGTGTGTGTGTGTTTACAAATATGTGTATATATGTACCACATCTTCTTTATCCATTCATCTGTTGATGAACACATGGGCTCTTTGGCTATTGTGGACTATATTTATACATTTGAAGCATTATGCATTTTTAAGTAGTTTATAGTTTATGCATATATTATACATTTGTGTGCATTGTTGGATGTTTCATTTAGCAATATCTAGTGGAATTGAGAGTAGACTTTGAAAGCTGTCCAAAGTAACTTGTGACTTCATGATTCTGTGATTTATTTTCAAGGAGTCTCTGATTTATAGAAAGGACAGGTACATGGTCCTTTTTCTGCTACTTACTAGTTTATGAGCCCTGCGTTCTTCTGTACAGTGGAGATCATAACAGCCCCATCTCATGTAGGTTTTGGTGATTAAAAGCAACAAAATGCACATAAAGTGCTTTGCACATTGCCTAGTATATGGTGAAGAACTCGTTCATTCATTCCTTCAGCAAATAATTGTTGCACACCTGCTATGTGTTCCAGGAGCTGAGTGAGGGTAAAGAAGAAAATAAGACAGAAGAAGCACTTGCTTTCAAGAAGCTTGTATTCCAATAGTGAGGGACAGATAACAAATCATACAGAAGAAAATGGAAAACCAGTGAAGGATTTGCAGAACGGGAGTGGCATAACACAGTTTACATTTTAAAGAGATTATTTCCATGCTAGGTGCAGAATAGACCGTAGGAGGTCCAGCTGAAGATCGTTATAGTCCTCAAGCCACAGCAGTGACTTGGACTAAGGTGGTAAGAGTAGACTGGGGAGAAATGGGTGAGTTTGAGATATGTTTTAGAAACATAATCAGTGGGATTTGCTGATGGATTAGATGCACAGGTGAATGTTAAGGGTTTTTTTAAGCTTACATTTTATAGCTGTTTGTGGCTAGTAGAGAGAAACAGGTGTGGAAAAGGAGAACAATCCAAGATGACTCCTATTCTTTTTATTTGAACAACCAGGTCATGCTCTTCACTGAAATCCCAGTGTTTAGGGGAGGAATTGATCTTCTGCCTAAAGGGGAAACATGAGTTGATTGTCAATAAAAATGAACCACCATTATTCTCAATTTTTTGAATATATCCTGAGTCTTATATAGGTTTTCTTCTCTTTTGATGAACCTAAATATTTATCAATTTGCATAAAGGAAACAAAAAGTTTTTGTTAAAAATAAATATAAACTGTAAGTGGAGCTATATGGTTGACAAATCAATTTTTCTTTTTATTTTTAATTATACTTTCTTATTATAAAAATAAGGAATATTTTAAAATACAGGGGCCACCACAAAGTGTGCCAAGTACAGTGTTTACTGAATGAAAGTATACGTGTGTAAACATGTACATTTATTACCATTGGCCTAAGCATTGTCCCTAAATTTATTTTTTGTACCCATCAAGTAAAATACAGTCAATAAAAAATTTTGCAAAATAATATAGAATTATTTCTAAATGTGTTTTTTTTAATACCATGTCCCAAAATGTTACATGAAAAATCTCTTTCCTCCATAGAACCATGTACATGGAAACATAGCACAGACAGAGCAGCCTTTCTGACATGCAGGGACAACTGACAATCCACATGTAGACTTTAGTGGTTCTGATGTTGGCTGACAAGTGTCACCTTTGAAGGAAAATTCTCTTTGACTTTAATACAGAGTTCAGTAGCTCTTTGATTGGATTATGCATAAAATTTATATGTATGCCAATCACTGGAGATTAAGTAATTAAGATGCTCTTAATATTGCAGGGGAAACATTACAATTCTCATTATTTTAATGGACTGGTGGGCTCTGGGGATTTGATAACAGGATGCAACATCTTATATTCCAAGTTAGCAAAATTCCCAGTTTGGACTCTTTCACAACTTAACTTTGCAAGCTTTTGAGGACCTGGGTAGAAAAAAGTAGTCTCAAATCAATTCTCAGAGGACAGATCATTCTTACAAATAATAATAACAGGAACAACAACAACAACAACAATAATAATCTGTGTAATGGTGGCCTTATTATTAGTGCTACTCAAGCACTAACTACTCCACAGTCAGGGAGCGGGGGAGGGTGGGGGGGAGTGGTCTTTTAATCTCTGCTTTGAGAGGGGTCCCAGAGGCCCCGAGGCACTCTCCGGGTGATGGCACAGCTGTCTCCACCTTATGTGGCATTGTCTTCTAGGAGCCTCACTATGGATGACTAATGGGTCTCTACAATTCACATAATTGCACTGCAGAGTTTGCACTGGAAATACAAGAAGACACATGCTTTCTTTTGTTAAACTTATATTCCATCTCGTTCCAATAAGAACCTTAACTAGCATATTGAAGACAAAGCATGACCTGCTTTATGATCTTGAGGTACAATTTGTTGCATCTCTGTAAATCTTTCAAAGCCCCGTCATATTAGCAATAAGTCTCGTGTTCTGCCCCCACGGATTCATCTCTCCTCTTGAGTTGTCACAAACTGAAGTGAAACAAACATGAGGTCTTACATACTCTGATCCTAAAGTCTATTCAAAATTCTGTGCTCCATGGAGAGGGAGCTCTAGTTAATCCAATAGTGCTGGGGCTCCTCAAATCTACCAATGTTGCCTTTGGGTCCCCCACAGTCCAGTGATGAGGCTAGTCTATTCTAGAAGAGACCCTGATGTCTCATCTCCCTGAGTAGAAAGTTGTGGCTCTTGAAGGGAAGTGATATTACCACTTCAACACCACACTTGATCATGTGTATACTAATGCACCTAGTCTGAGTTAAGCACTGTTCAGCACACGGGGAACGTGGTAGAGACTAAAAAACAAAACAAATGAGCTTTTACAAGTAGCATGTATCCATTGGGGGGTCCCAGTCCATAAGTAACTGACATGTAATCTATTTCATGTACCACCATCTAAACTATAACAAACTGTCTACTGAAAGGAATTCTACTTTCAAAGATTTAAAATTGTAAAAGAGAAAGAGAGAAAAGAGGAAAAGAAAAAGGAGAAAAAGAAGGTAACCTGGGTTACCCCCAAGGGAAACTCTGGGGTGAGGATTTGGGAGCTGGTCCCAGGAAGCACACACAGGAGAGTAGCTATGTGTGATTGGGAAGAGAGAAAGCCAATTGGGGTGTAATAATGAGCAAGTAAACACTGTGGGCAACCTTGAATCAGTCCCACCATGGCTCTGGAAGATTGTTGAGAATCTATCTCAGCGTTGCCCCAGCGTTGTCAGGAGGCTGGGATGTTTATCTACTAGCCCTTATTGTCATTGGCTGAGGTGTCAACCCAGCCAACCTGTCAACTCCCCATTCTTCAGTCCAGCCCCACGCTGGGGCAGCACACAGGGTCCAAACACTCCAAGGTGACCATACAGTGGAGAGCAGCAGATCCTTACAGCAGGAAGCCTGGGACGATGGAGTGCCATGAGGACAACAGGGGAACACCAGTAGTGTCCTGTTACAATGAGCACTGCCAGGTCATTGAATAGGAATTTTAGATGATAATAAATAACATGAAGAAAGGAAAGTGGAGGAAAGGTGTGGAGGTGGGAGGAGGAATGGAATTTTAGAGAGTTCAGTGGAAGGTGGAAGGGAGAGCATTTGAAAAACTGACATTTGAGCAGTACCTTGACTATTGAGGATTGAAGCATAGGTAGACCAGAGGGAAGGGTCTCCCATGCAGGCACCAGCTGGTGTAAGGTCCTAGAAATGCGCAGAGACTTTGTTAGGTCCGGGGAATTCAAGGAGCCATTATGGATGACCCATAGTCAACAACAGGATAAATATTAGAGAATGCATTTGGTCATATGGACAAGGGTCCAGTCATGTAGAACCTTGTAGCCATGACATATTTTAAATATGAAAAGCAGTTGGAGGGTGTTAAGCAATATGTACAATGTGGTTTTGTTTTAAATGATCCAATCTGTGACCTTGGCATGGGAATAAGAGTAGAAACAGATGAGAGGTTGGGAGGCTGTTGTAACAATCCAGGTGACAGACCGTTTTGGCTTAGAGCAGAGAAATAGATATATCATTATAAGAAATGTTCTTAAAAAAAAAAGAAATGTTCTTAAGATACAGGGGAGAACTTACTGTTCATGCAAAAGTGGTATCCAACCATTCATAATTAAAGGATGCAATATAGCTGACAGAATCCAAAAATAGCTTGGATCATTGACTAGGAACAAGATTTAAGAGTTGATAACTATGTACACACTTAAAGAGCAGTAAAAAGGATAATGACTTAAATATGCAAAAAGTTGAAAGAGGTGAGACTCATAGCAGTAATAAAAATATAACACAACCAACCTGAAACCTGGTGAGCCACTTGTCTCGCTGACCTGTCTTTAGACCATAGAATAACATGGAATTATTATTCATCGACCCAATTGAGAAATTTTGAAAAATAATGTATTTAGGTTTTTGTGCATAGGGATTTTTGCCTGTCACATAGCCAACTTCCCCAAGTGCTCTTTTTGCCAAAACATCCCTCACATGAGATCGCTCACCCATTTCTTGACTGCCCCTCAAAACTTTCCCTCCCAATTCTAAACTTCTGTAGACTCTGCCCACATAAGCCATGCCCAAGATGTCTTTCCTCCTCACTTATTAATTACCCCAGTAGCTTCTTAATTGCTGGGTTTGCCTTTGATCCTCTTCCCCACAGCACACTGTTCCCTAGACTACTCCTTTTATCCTATCAGTCCCCTAAAAGAAATCTCTCTGAGAGTTTTATTCCATGCCTAAGGATAACAATCTCCTTAGTTGCTAGATAAGGCTTATGTCTTATTCTCTCCCTCCCTCACAACCTTAAACTTCAGCTTGTCATGCTCTGAACATATCTCGTTGCTTCCCCTCTGTTGACTCTTTGCTCTCTTTCCCTTCTCTGGAATTTCTCATTGTGTACACACACACACACACACACACACACACACACACACACATCTCTGCCTGCAAAAAAAAAAAATTACATCTTAAATCTTTTTTTTAAGATTTTATTTGTTTGAGAGAGAGAGGGAGAGAATGTGAGTGGGTGCCTAGGAGGGCACCCCCCCCCCATTCCGAGGCATGCCTGTTCCCAAACCAGGAGGCTGAAGCTCAACTTGGCCCATGGAATCATCTCAGCCGCCAGGGGCAGAAAAAGAGGGAGAGGGATAAGCAGACTCCCAGCTGAGCAGGGAGCCCTTTGACATGGGACTCAATCCTAGGACCCCGGGATCACAACCTGAGCTGAAGGCAGACGCTTAACCAACTGAACCACCCAGGTGCCCCACCTTAAATCTTTTTCTTAAAGCCTAATCTATAGTTGGTGCAGCCCAGCAGAAGAGATATAGCAGATCATAATGTACTGCGGTTGCAAGTTAGCTAGGCGTTTACTCATTTATTGAATGCCTGCTTTATACTGACTTATGTACTCGATGTATTTAGATGGATATAGAACATTATTGCTAGCCTCAAGGAGCTGAGTCCAGGGGGGAGAAATGAGAGTGTAAATAAACGTACCCTCATAGAGCACGGTGAGCGCAAGGATTGAGCTATGAACAGGGTATGGGGTTGGTGGTGTTCAGGCAGAGCAAATAGGCAGGGTCAAGGCAGAGGAGTTCAGCTTGCAGGCACAGAGCCAAGACTGAGATCAACCAAAGGAGAGGTCTCAGTACCAAGGAGAGCTCCTCTTGCGCTGAGCCTTGAGGCATTCTTCACATTTTTGGGAGCCACTGAAAGCTTTCTGTGAGCCTCTATCTGGAGCAGGAGTTTCTGGCTTAAAGGAACCCTGAGTAAATATATCCTAGATTCCTTTGTGTTAGAAGAGTAATACTTCAGCTTATGAACTTGCAGGGTTTGAAGATTGAGGGTTAGTTGAGCAATTTCTATCCTTAAAAGATCTTCAGGTATCAAATCCTCAGGGGTTGGTTTTCATTCTAGAATTTGAGGATGGAAGCCAAGACTTTATTGAGATTTTTTTTTTCTTAGGCTTTGGCAGGTTGGAGCCTAACTCCTGACCAGTCTGGACAGAATTGATCTCCCCAGCCTCTTCTACCATACACCTGGAAGCTATGATGTTATTTACGAATGTGTTACTGCCTCAAACTATGTTGCAAATGTCTAGAGTAGCACCCTCCAGTATAGATGTCCAATATGAGCCATATATTTAATTTTAAATTTTCTAGCAGCCCCACTCAAAAAGTAAAAGGAAGTGGGTGAAATTAATGTAATATGTTTTACTTAACCCAGTAAATGTAAAATGTTATTTCAACATGTATTGAATATTAAACCATCAGCGAGATATCTCACATTCTGTTCTTCCTACAAAATCTTCAGAATCCGGCATATGTGTCCTCATACAGCACATTTCAGTGTGAACTAGTCACCTTTCACGTGCTCAGTTGCCATACGTGGTTAGTGGCTGCTGATTGGGTGGCATGGGTCTGGATGTTAGCGCGCCTTCTGTAGTCCCTCTCCAGGCTTTCTGACCCTTAAGCTTTCCAAACCTCCTGAAAACTGGCCAGAAAGACTGTAAGAGGCAATACAAACTGAGTACATTCAGTACTCTGCTTACAAATGAACAGGTGATAGGACGAATGAATGTTTAAGACTCAAAATAAATTTGTCCATTAAATTTTTACATTTGATTTTTTTTGATACTCTAATACATCTCACTAAAAGACACATTTTTAAAAAGATTCATATACATTTGAGGAAACAGATTTTGTATTAAACGGTTGAGGCATTCGTTTTTAACAAAAAATTTCTAATTACAGACAGTAGTGTTGACTTTCTCTTACGAAAGACTGAACAATGACCACTTCCTTTTTGTTAGCTATACTACAGTTTTGTAAACTGTGTATTATTTTTTTAAATGGACCTAATGGAATTAACCAGCTAGTTAAATATTCAGTGTGTAGAAAAATGGATTAATGAAGGATGACAAAATACTTGGTCTGTACAGATATGTTTTATAATGAGGAAAACTAATGCTAGGGAAGCTAAAAGACTTCCTTTCCCCGGAAAACATTTGACAGTATGAAAACATCTGCTGTGTCTGGGGGGAGGGAATGCTAGAGATCAGGAGACTTAAATTTTAGTTTTAGTTCTGCCACTCCTTAAATTTAGATTCTTAAACAAGTAAATCAATCTGGCTAGTCCTCATCCATAAAATAAAGGGATTGGATCAGATATCTCTACATTCCTTCCGCTCCTCCTAAGCCACGTTGACTTTGCCTCTCAAACAAATTCCGCAGCTGTTGGCACCTCTCCACGTCCCTGCATAAGTTCTTACCTGAACGACCACAGCTAATCTTCTTGCAATTTCTCATATCTATCCTGTCCTCCACGCTGCTGCCAAAGGAACCTTTCTAAAAACACCCTCATCATCTCGTGTTTAATATCCAGCAGTGGCTCCTCCAGGCCATAGCAGCTGGCCGGGCCTGCTTTTATCTGCTCCCCAGTTTCGACTCCTGGGCTCTCCCAGCACACCCCCTGTTTTAGCTTTGCAGGACCCCTGCAGCAGCCAGCGTGGGACATAACTTTGGGGGCTGTCTTTGTCAGCTAGGGCTGCTGGAACGAAGTGCCAGAGACTGGCTTAAACAAGAGACATTTATCGGTCACAGTTCCAGAGGCAGAGAAGCCCAAATCAGGATGCTCCCCGATTTGGTTCCCAGGGAGAGTTTCTTCCTGGTTTGCAGACTGCCGCTTTCTTGCTGTATCCTCCCTCACAAGGCTGGCCAGGAGAGAGATGATCTGTCTGTGTCTCTTCTTTTTTTTTTTTTTTTAAGATTTTATTTTATTTATTTTAACAGAGAGAGAACACAAGCAGGCAGAGAGGCAGGCAGAGGCAGAGAGAGGAGCAGGCTCCCTGCCGAGCAAGGAGCCCGATGTGGGACTCGATCCCAGGACGCTGGGATCATGACCTGAGCCGAAGGCAGCTGCTTAACCAACTGAGCCACCCAGGCGTCCCTGTCTGTGTCTCTTCTTATAAGAATACTAATTCCGCTCACAAAGTCTCCACCTTCATGATCTAATCACCTCCCTAAGACCCCCATCTCCAAATACCATCACATTGAGGATTCTGACTTCAGTATATCAAATTGGGGGGTGGAGGGCGGAGAACGCAATATTCAGTCCATAACAAGGAGCCTACAGATGGGCATTCAAGGAGTTTTGGGGAATAATTAATCAGTTGGTATTATAAAAACTCAAACATGTAATTCACTATTTTGTAATGATGCGCATGTCATTTTTGAACAGCTTCAATAAGGCAGGTTTTCCTTATTTGGGGACAGAAGTCTTTCTATGGAATTCTGGGAATTCTGTACCAGATTTAATCTCTGTAAGTACCTAGTCCAACACCTCCCTGAATAATTGAAGAAATCACAATCCAGAAAGTAGAATAGCTTGCCAGCATCACCAAGCTTCAGAGCTGAACCGGGAATGCGGACTTTTTCGTATTTTCATTCCTGTTCGCTTTTCTGTCCATATTTTATAGCAATAGCAAAATGGATCAGTTTTTCCATTTGAATTCACCTCTTTATTCCATTTTTTTCTTCTTTATAAAACATAAAATCTATCAGGAGCCCATATTGCCCATCCCCATTTCATGAGGTGCTGCTAATTTGTTTCATTAAAACTTTCACAGACTTGGGCGCCTGGGTGGCTCAGTCGGTTAAGCGTCTGCCTTCAGCTCAAGCATGATCTCAGGGTCCTGGGATCCAGCCCTACATCAGGCTTCTTGCTCAGTGGGGGTCTGTTTCTCCCTCTGTCTCTCCCCCTGCTCATGCTCCCTCTCTTTCTGTCTCAAATAAATAAATAAAAATCTTTAAAATAAATAAATAAAAGCATCAGGACCCGTGTCTTAAAAACAAAAACAAAAACAAAAAAACTTCCACAGATTGAGGCTGATCTTGTTCTCTGGGTAGTCAAAATCAAGTCTTCTTCTTGGCTTCTTCCTCTTCCTTATCCTTTCCTTTGTATAATTAAAGACAACAAAACTGATACCCTGATTTCTAAAATGTACTTTTATTTAGAAATAAGGTTAAGACCTTATTGCTCACACCCAACTTCTGATAGGCTGTGTATCCTTTGATTTTTCTCAACTATAAAATGAGGAAAGTAAGCTAAATGATTGCTATGGCTTCGCCCACTATAAAATGTTTATCTATACCCAAGAATGCCTAAAATGGTACATTTCACACAATAGTCATTCCATAATTATTTAGGGAATTGTTTTTATGGGACAAAATGTCAGTAGAACTAAAGAGTATGAGTAGTGTCTTGAATTTTACTGTAAATTAGTCTGAATCTCTGATGCTTTAGGAGAGCAGTATGTTCTGTAACTTTCTATAGCATCAAAAAAAATAGAGTTATGCAAACATCAGAGGTGTGGAGCAGTTTTCCACTATAGTACAAAATGTTCATTTTTTTTAAGTTTTATTTATTTATCAGACAGAGAGAGAATGAGCACAAGCAAGGGGAACAGCAGAGGTAGAAGGAGAAGCAGGCTCCGCTGAGCAGGGAGCCCAATGCGGGGCTTGATCCCAGGACCCTGAGATCATGACCTGAGCTGAAGGCAGACGCTTAACAGACTGAGCCACCCAGGCGCCCCTCATTTTTTTATCATTTATTTTTATTGTTAATAACTTACCACCATAACCCCTCTTAAGAATTTTATGTCTCATCTAGGTAAACTAAAATTGTCTCCTAATTTAGAGAGTAATCTAACTGTTTGAAATTATTTATTTTATAACTATTTCAGAGATATGAAAGTTATTGCTTTTTGAAGCAAAAACGATTCTTCCTGCAATTCTTGAATTTTCAATGTGTCTGGAAAGTTTTTAAGATGTATCAGGATGTGGGGGAGTTTAAGTTTAATGGGCCTACAAAGAATTAGGTTGCGTTTCTTTTATAAAATCCTTGAGAACATTTTTAAGCTTCTAGAGAACTTTTAGAAGGATCTGGAAAACTGTGTGATTGGCTAGCACAATACTGAGTATAAGGAAGACAAGTCAGGAAAATCTTGTAACATTTAGTATATTTTCAATCAACACCCAAGATTTTTTTTAAAAAAAATCAACAAATTATATTATTTCAAAGGCAAATAGTTTTAGCTTTTAATTCCTGCTGATCATTTAAAATCAGCTAATCTCTCTAGTTTCAACCTCTTTAAGCCTTCTATGCTTTTCTTTATTATATTTTTATAAACATTGCACCCTTTTTTCTGAGTACATACAAATGGAAACAAACAGCAAATGACTGACGCTCCCTCACCAAAAGCTTCAAATCCGATTAGACAGCTGGGAAGGGGCACTTGGAGGGAGAAGAACCTTGAGGTCTGGTCATGGATTCTTGCTTCAGTTATGTAAATGAGTTGGGTGGTATTAGACAGCCTTTTAAATATGAGTAATTAACTATGGAAAATGAGGTCAACAAAACCTTGAACTAGAGCGGGATCATGTCAATGAAGCAGGGGTCATGGACTGTAAGCATCTTATGGATCACAACAAAATGGGTCTAAGTGTTTTGCATTTGTGTGTGAGGTCATTTCAAATCAAATAGATGGAAGAAAGGCGTTTCAAAATTCGTGTTTTGATTTCAAGGTAGGTCATTGAAAATATGCTTTTGTTCTGGATACTTATCCCCACCCACGGTAGCCCCTTCTGCCGCCTGTGGAAAGAAGAAGGGAGGGCTAAGCAAGAGAGGGAGAGGGCGGACCACTAAGAGAGATGTTGTCATGCATCACCCTATGCGTGAGCTGAGATCTTTCCCAGGAAAGGAATTTGAGGGATGAGAGGACACTGTGCAGTCATTTTACAGCAATGCTAAGATTTCTGTGCTTTAGCTGAAGGAAAAAATAAATCTGAAAGCCACTAAAGGACGTTTTTCACACCACCACTCTGAAATTAGCTCTAAGAGGACAAAACTTTGCCCATATCCATGGAAACTTTGGTTTGAGATAGGCAGCTATGTACTTTCTGTGTCTGAAGGATAGAGGAGAAATCAAAATAGTTAAATCTGAGCTCTCCTGAGCATTCTCAAAATTACCTTCCCTTATTTGGTGGCTGGCCAGCCAGCCCCCTGTCTTGGCATGAAAACTCAAAAACAAAACAAAAGAGTCTGGTGGAACAGAGTCAAGGGACATGAGCCAGCCAGGTGAGGAATTGGAAGGGGCAGTTGACGCTCTCTTGTCTTTAGTTTTCTTGATGTTATGAGGGGAAAAAAATAGAGAATCTCCTCTCTGTCCTGTGAAGGGAAATATGGCAGTGGCAAAAGCATTTACTGCTTTAAAAATCCAGTGGGGAGAGGTGATTTGAATGGCATGGTCAATGTGAGGTTTAATTCAAATTCTGATGGGATGATACCTGTGGTCTAAAGGGGTGGATGCCACACACTAACACAACGGTTTGCACGCTAACAGAGTCCAGCCCCCCGGTTTCCTTGCTGTGGGATGTTAGGCAAGTAACTAACCTCTCTGACTCTCTGCTTCCTCTTCTGCAAAATGGCAGTAGTCGTGGGAAATGCATCATTGTGTCATCATGAGGCTTAAATTAGTTAGTAGGCACACATACACCTAAAACAGTGATAATGATTCAATAAATGCCCCCTTTTATTACACAATCATGTCCTAATGTATAAATAGCAAAATGATCAAATTTCCCCATTTCTTAGCTGGTCTCATTTTTCATACTTCCTCTTATAGAAAATACTAAATATTACAGGTATATTGCATTTTACCACCCCTTGCTTACTTGATACTGTTTTATTTTTGTTTTAAAATAATGGAAAGAAATCTTGTGGGGAGGATGCCGTTTGGTGGGGATGTAAGCCACTCACAGGCGCAGCTGTCCAGTGGGTCATGCCTCCGGGTCAGTTTTCTCGTCTCAGCAGGACTGTGAGCCAGTCATGCCTGTCACCTTCTACACTGATCACGGATGACAGAGCCCAGGACTGATAAACGCTCTTTCCTGCTGAGGCCAGGTTCTGTCTCTCTCTCCCTCTGCTCATCCTGTCCTTTTCATTTATGAAGAACTCCCCTGTTCTTTCCCAGAGATGGACAAATGTCTCATCAGTTTCCTATTTCCTCTATGGATATTTTGTTTCTTAAAAAATATGGCTTTGTATGGTAGTTGGCTTTCAAAATGCCCACCAGAACTTAAACATTATATTTTGGGGATATGGTTGTGAATAAAAGCAGTCAAGGTTCAAACCTTTTTTAAAATTTTTTTAAGACTTATTTATTTATTTTAGAAGACAGAGTGTGAGCAGGGGGAGGGGCAGAAGGAGAGGGAGAGAGAGAGAGAGAAGCAGACTTCCCGCTGGGCAGAGCCCAGATGCAGGGCTTGATCCCAGGACCCTGAGACTGTGACTTGAGCCGAGATCAAGAGCTGGTCACTTACCCGACTGAGCCACCCAGGGTCCCTATTCACAGCCATATATAGATGTATAGATAGAGATATATTTATGCACATGTATACGTATAAAACATAAGATATACAATGAACTTGGAAAGAGTAAAGCTGACAGAGAGTCCTGGATAAAGGAGATGTAGGTAAATAAAATTGTTTCCAGTTTTGTTTTTCTATTTTGTTAATTATTTCATTGTACTTTTTTTTGCTGATTAAACGTCTTTATTAAAAAGGAAAGATACAGCAGAGGATTTGCATCATAAATAGGAAAATAAGAGTGGGAGTAGTGACAAAATTTTAAGATAAAGAATTTATAAAGCAGGAGTTGAGATAGAAAGTGATCATTAAAAGTTAACATTATTAAGCATTTGCTAATAAATAAGATAATGTTTTGCCTGTGTTGTACTATTTTTTCCTCGAGATTCTCGGAGATAGACTGCAGATGGAGAAAATGAGCCTTGAAGAAGGCAAAAAGACAAAAGGTCACAAACCAGTGAGGAGACAGGGCTAGCATTTGAACCCAGATTTCTTCACCACTGTGCCCCTTTGTGAATGGACAGAATAAATGAGCTGAAGAGGCAGGAGAAACATGGAAGAATAACAGAGGAAGAAGGAAGTTCTAGGAAGAAAGAAACATAGTGGCAGATGACTTGGGGGAGATGCTGGGATGATTGCAAGAGTACTACAGGGAAGACAGGAGGTGAGGAGGGATGGGGTAGGGGGGCACTGGCAGGGGAAGCGGGGCACGGAGCCAAGAACTAATTACTCTTGCAAATCAGTATCTGAGGAGGCAAAGAAGCTTTCATTGGAATTTAATGAATATTTTTCTCCAGTTGTGTACGAGTTCACATACAGAACAGTATGCAGGAAAAGAGCCACATCCAGACATTCACTGGCTGGTCTCATGGTTAATAGGTACCTGCTCTGTGCAAAGCTCTTTTGGTGTTAGAGTTCACAGAAATGGCTTATAATTCAAGATGGGAAGAGAAAATCTAAAGTTAGATTTATTTTAGCTAAAGTTAAGGTAGTAAATGTAAGAGAAATGCTGGACGATAAGGTCTATGATCAGAGGGGCAGTGCTCTGATGACTGCGCCCCTCAGTGAAATTGTCATGGCGGCAGATGGACTTGATCTCGGCTCTGATGGAAGGGAGAGATTTAAACAAAGGGTGAGGAGTGAGGGGCACATTCCAAAAGTGGTGTCTGGAAACAGAGTCAACAGAGGTGCAAAGCTGGATGGGCCTGGAGTGGTGGGGGCTGGGGTCAGAGGCCTATCTAGCGGGAAGGGCCTGTGGGTGTTTAGGACTAACAGAGTCACAGGTGGGGGCTGAACTGTCCAGGATGTTGAATGACAGACTAAGGATTTTACTCCACAGGCAATGGAAGTCTCTTAGCATTCGGGTAATACATTGATGTTTGGGAAGTTGAGCATGTCTTACATCTATTGAATCTGGCCAAAATATTGTAAGAGAACTTTCAATAGCAACATGTAAAGGTGGCCACATACACTTCTGGTCCCACTGAAAATAACAATGTTGCCATTTAACAAATAATGTGGGATGGCACCTCCATAAAGACATTTCCACTTCTGTTTCATTTCAGAAAAAATTTTCAGAGATCTTTTGTGTATGATGATACAAATAATGGCATAGCAATGTGGTGGAATATTTTGTGTTTGCTTGAAATTATAATTCTGAATACTGTCAGCAATATGAAAACTATTCATGACATAAGGTTAATTTCAAAACTTAAAAATTTCAAGATTGCAACTTTGTTGAAATTATAGGGTTCAGACAAGAACTCTAAAGAAAGCCTGATACATTGGAGTGAGGGGATTGCGAAGAATTTTATTGTTTCCTATAGTGTTGTCTAAGAAAAAAGATGAGTGATGAGTAGGATGAATTGTGGCAGCTAAAACAATTGCATTGATCTTTAGAGACTCTTGGGGTTCTTGAACATCCTGTTGCATGAACAAGAGGTATTTAGGGGTTTTTGAATTTTTTTGGCTTAGGCTTCTACAAATTTCAACAGATTCATAAACCCCTTTATGACTCATCCAATGCTTGGACTACTAAAATAAATCTAAGGGAGCTGGATCATGAATGTGTCCACTGACATCATTGTAACAGCAGTAAAGGATTTATTAAGAATTTTTCTAAGAGGTGGTGGGTTTTACAATTCAGAAAAGATTTGAAAATACATGATTTAAAGATCTCTTCGAGCTAGGGTGATTCTGGTGAATTTCGTTAGAGTAGAATTATCAAACCTCTTTTTATCTTATTTTTATGAATGAATTACTTCTGCATTATTCAAGTGAGGTTTTAGATGTCAGAAGGAACGCCATTTTGAAAAATGAACTTATATAAAGTACATTCTTATACAAAGATATATTCAGGTTGTGTGTGTGTGTGTGTTTAAATATATAATTAAGAAAAGGTAGGGAAAATGACTTTGGCACTCTAATGCCCTACAGCAATATATACCTATTTGGTGGTGGGAGGTGGGAGTAAGATTTCTGGTAGCAACTGAAACTTCCAGAAAATGGCAATGAGTCTTGTTATACAACCGGTCATGTAAATGGAAATTATTTGCTCTGGGAACCCTGACTGTATTTATGTTAAATAATTTGAATATGGGGCATCTGGGTGGCTTAGTCAGTTAAGCATCTGCCTTTGGCTCAGGTCACGATCCCAGGGTTCTGGGATCGAGCCCTGCGTAGGGCTCCCTGCTCGATGGGGAGTCTGCTTCTTCCTCTCCCTCTGCTGCTCCAACTGCTTGTACTTGCTCTCGGTGTGTCAAATAAATAAATAAAATCTTTAAAAAAAAAGAGAAAAAAGAAAAAGAATTTGGATGTTACTGGAGCTGGGAAGTCCCAGAGAAATAGTTAGGGCCCATCACATGAAATTACTGATATTTGACCTTTTGACCTACGAAGGCAATTTTATATACTTTCAACCCTAATGTTTCCTATTCTTTACAACCTCCTTTTTTTTTCTCTTCTCATTTCTATCCCTGTTGTTATACCCTTTCAAATTTCAGTTATAATTTCATCTTTGCTTTTGAGTTGTCCAATGAATTTTCACATATATAAACACAGTTCTAACTTAGACGACTTTAAATGCAATGCAGTTCGACATACATTTAAAATGAAATGTATATCTTGACATGTATATAAGTAGCCATGGAAGAACTCTATATAAAATGTTGCCAGGACATAGTGTCTGAGAAATTCTGGTTATTTTAGTGTTCTTGTTAAAGGCATTAGAGTTTTTGACCACTTTCAGTTGCAAAACCCTTTTCTTATAGAATCATTCTTAATTATAACAATACCAGAGTTCCTTTTTAAAAACAGCGGCTTATAAAACATGTCTATACTCAAAACAAAGTGGAGCTGGGGGGTGGGGAATGGAGACTAAGAAAAGGAGAAAGAGTGAGCCGAGAATTACTGCATGTTTTGTTGGTTTGGAGGGTACACAGATTCAAAAAGAGAACTAATCTCTGCTGTTCTCTTGAAATACTGAACAGTGTCTCAATTCACGTTAAAAACATTTTCTCTCAATCTTCCTCCTTCATTCAGCATCACGAAGCCTTTCTAGAGTCTTGGCATTTTGCCTATCGGTAAAGTATAAAAAAGCAATAGGATGCCAGTCTGCTGTGCCATGAAATTATCCATTGGGTTGCTGGGTCTCTGTACTATATTTACAGAAACAGATGGCCCCTGTGACACTTTCGCCAAACGACAAGGGACATAACTTGTCTTCTCTATGCAGAGCCATGTCTTTGAGAAACATATCCAGGGATGCCGGTGACCGTGTAGGTACAGCATGGCATTTCAGGGTGGAGGAGAGAATCATTCAGTTAATTCATTTTTTCCTATTCAGTGTATAGACTACTTCAGCAAAATTCTTTATCTCACATTCAACAGCTAGTTGACATCTTTTTTTAGCTCCAGTAAAGGGGTTCAAAGGAAAACATCCATCATTTCTGCCCCGGGAGAACTTAGAACATATTGCCGAAAACGGGCAGTGAACGTGAGCTTGGTCAGTTAGAAAAGCCTGCTAGATAATGACAAAAGTAAAGATCATGAAGGTAAGCTAATACTTTAGGGTAGAACTCTTGCATTCTGGACGAATGCCTGAAAGAATCATTGGCTCATTTTCTCATTCATAGATGATAATCTGATTTATTGCTTTTTATTTAATACAAACATTTGCATAGTATCTACTGTGTGCCGGGCTTTGTTCTAAGTGACTTAAAAATATTAGCTCACTTAATCCTCATGGCAGCTTTATGAAGAAGGTGCTGTATTTTCTTCATTCTGCAGATGAGGAATCTGCAGCACAGAGGTGGACTGTGCCTCATGCATATCCATCACACATATACACATGCACTAGGATATTTAGAAGTATCCAATTTGGATAGATAGTAATTTTTAAAGACTGAAAATTTCTGATTGCGTAGGTTTTAATCAAAATTTAGATCCATAATTCATTTTTAAATGAAGTGCATCTAGGGGCGCCTGGGTGGCTCAGTGGGTTAAAGCCTCTGCCTTCGGCTCAGGTCATGATCTCAGGGTCCTGGGATCGAGCCCCGCATCAGGCTCTCTGCTCGGCAGGGGGCCTGCTTCTCCCGCTCTCTCTGCCTTCCTCCCTGCCTGCTTGTGATCTCTCTCTCTCTGTCAAATAAATAAAAAAAAATTTTAAAAAGCACATCTGAACGTTCTTACATACTTAAATTAAAATGGGTACCAAGCGGTAGCGTGGAGGAAATCAGGGGCACACCAGTAGAGGGATAAGTCTGGACGACGTGGGAGATTGAACTAGGGGAGAAGAAAGCAGCATGTGCCATTCCGATGCTGTAAGTTGCCTCACCCAGTCCCCAGAACGGACCTACATGTTTGGGAATGATACATTAAGCGCATAAGAGGCGTTAATAACCTGGTGAGTTCAAGATGAGACAGGAAGATTTTCGAACCCAGAGCCAGTTTTCGAACCCAGAGCCAGTTTTGCGAAAGGAGGAATAACTGTCAACTTCAGTGTTTCCCAATCAAACTACATCATAAGGTCAGCGAACGACCTCAGAGGGCCCCCTTCTGTAGGGCAGTCTCGGGGGCACTGTTGTAAAGTGGGACGCTACCCTTTCTTGCCATAAAATGACAGCTTTGCTGATGGGTTTGGAGGAGTCCGTTAAACCCAGCATCTCTGCTTACCAAAACAATGTTTTGAGTGGCCCACTGAGAAGTAACAGGTCACAGTGGGAGATAGGAGCAAGAAGTGGGCAGGCAGAAGTGTTGAGGGTTTAATGGGTCCGAGGCTGCAGTGAAGCAGTGTGCCGAAATAATTCTGATTAGGCTCGGTCAGTCAAGCTGCATAATCAGGCTCGGCTCTCCTCTCCTCCATTCAGCCCTTACTGCGAGGAACACAATCGCGGTTTAAAGCCCCATTTTAAGTAGTCCTCACACTGTTCTTGAAAATACAACCTTCTTTCAATTTGCCCATGAGATTTTTTTTTTTCTTCCTTACACCGGTGGGAACAGGTACCCGGGAAAAGAAAAGGTTATGCTAGCATGTTCATACAAAAACATTGGCATCCTTTACTTTCCAATGGGAAGGCTTAAATTTTTTAAAGCTCGCTCCAGAGAAATGACTGGGAAATACCAACAGGTGTAATAGGGATAAGTCCCACTCTCCAGCCGGGTCTCTGCGACCGGCAGCCTGTGCCATATTCATGGTTGGAGCAGCTGATCAGCTTCTGTTTCCTATCATCGGGGATAGGACCACTCATGACCCACACAGAGCAGCAGAGAGGCAGTTGTGAAGAAGTAACTCAAAAGGCTTCCCTCCTCGGCGTGACTTACTTTTTAAAAGAGTAAAAAAATAAATCAGAAAATTATTTTATGCTTGTAAACTTTTGATGAGCACGATGCAAGGCTGATGAGGACATATTAAGCAGAAACAGATGTCCAGGGGTAGGACCCAGTCAGGATTATCTGATGTCTCTACTTGGTTGGGGTTTAAAGGTCACATGGCTGCTGTTATTGTTGATCTCCTGACAATATGCTTTGAAGGAGATTGTGTTACATGTTGGTTGCGCTTTTGTGAGGAAAGCATTATTCCAACCAGGTCTTGAGAAGTACTGAAAAGAACTTTAAAGAAATATGTCCACCCATTGTTCATGCCAGTCATTGTAATAAGTGGGAAGCAGGTTTTTCAGTTTGATCTTAGGAAGTTAGTAACTTTAGTTGAAAATATACTACATGGGCAATTTCTAAACTTGTATCAGGCCAGTGAAGGACTTATAAACCCACTTCTCTGGAAGTTTTTCCAAAGAACCTTAAAGCCTGAGAAATAACGATTAGAAATTCAAGCAAAAACAGGTTGGCTTAAAGATTTGTGGCACCCTCCACCATGAGATCCTATTTTACATACCTCATTTTAGAACACTTTCCACAACTTTCTTTGGGTCTTCTTCAACATGAACTATAACTCTGATGTATTTAGTACTGTCATGAAAATACCTTCTATCTGTTATTCTTATGTGTGTACTAATGTATCAATAATATCTGGCTCCTAAGAATAATCATAATCAACATTTGAAAGTTTTTACAGCTTGAATAGGTAAGATACTCATAACAGTGTATAGCAGAAGAGCCTAAAAGAGGAATAAAATTGAGAAAATAGGTAGGGGAAAAGAAACAAAAATTGTTGTAATATTTATTTTTGTAAGATCTCACAGTAAATTAAGCAAATACTTTCTAGGCTACCATTAAGGAAAAAGGCAGAAATGGTGGTGGTGAGTCCTGTGGATGCAGGTTATATGTGTGTGCAAAGCAGGTTCTGACACTGAGCTAAGTGAACCAATCCTAAGCAACTACTGCGTCCAGTAAAGGAAGCATATTTAAACAACCACCAGATAGGAATTTTAACATGTTATTTCAAGTTAGTACTAGGTTAAAAATAAAGAAGAAATCATGTAACCCCTTACATCTTCTCCCCATAGGTGAGAATATGGCAGTTACTTTCTTAAAACCCTATTACCAAGCCGTAACCTAGTACGTATCTTGCCAAATAGTTGTGAACAACTCAACAGATTTTTCTTGCTACTAAGTGGATCCGAGGAAATGTTTAACCCCCATTGTATTGCCACAAAGCCGGGCTGATCGCCCTGGGAGGCCCTGGAGGTCTGAGCAGCTTTGGATTGGCTGTGGAGAAGGCTCTAACATTTTACTGCCCATGGTCCGGCCACAGCAGCGTCCACTGACCAATATTTTATCTGCAGAAATGTGGCGGGATGGGCAGGCATTTCATGTAAGATTTTCCTCTTGCGACGGGAAGGAAACGGGAAACAGTAAGATGACTTTGTGAGGCGATGTCTCCGCTTGTTTCTGTGGGAAGTGGTGTTGGCTGATTGGGACTGATTGCCGTTCTGTGCTGCTTCTCAGGTGTCATTTTAATGATCTGTTTAAAACTGAAGCCAAAACTAGAATTGTATTCCAGCTGTAAAGGCTTGCCTGAAGCTTGAAGTTCTCTGCTCATTGATATGGGTTTATTTAGCGTGCTGACCTGGTTAGTGGAGTTTAGATATGAAGTCAGTATCTTTCCCGGAACTTGTTCAACACTTACAAGAGGGACTGGGCAGGGCAATGCTAGTCAGATTGAGTGCAAGTATTTTTAGGCAAATGGGAACACAGTTAAAAGAAAAATAAATGCTGGTAGGTTTCTGTTTGCTGTCAGGGTATGGCAGCAGGGTATGGTGACACGTAATTTCAATGTAATTTGTCTTTCTTTGTATAGATACTTGTTCTTAGAGATCTCATGGGTCATTTTTATACTACCTGAAAACAACTTCCCAGCCAAGGGCTTGTGCACCCTTCTCTGCTGCATTCCAGCTGTTTTTTTGTTGTTGTTGTTTGTTTGTTTGTTTTGGTTTTTTGTAATGTAATACTCCCTGTGCACAAAATGTGGCATAAGCTTTACCAATTTGCCTTTTGGAATAAAAAGAAGATTCTGTTGTTATTCTTTCTGTACTAGCTTAGAATTTTCCCTAAGTTTTCTGTATTAATTCTGTATTGTAGAAAGCTCAGTGGTCAAAAGGATGAGAAAAGCCGGATTAGGGACACTTTTTTTTTTTTAAAGGCCGAAATGCCATAATTGGATTTATTAGCTTTAGCTCGTGAAATATCTTCAAAGGCCACCTGTGAGATTATATTCAGTGTCACTCAGTTTTTTGAACCTCACGAAATTAAACACAGGGTGATTATACTAGCGCCACAAAATTTTGCATCCTTGACAGCACCCCTCAAAAGCTCCGTTATCTGAGTTTTATTATGTGGGACCCAGAGCACATGTACTGAAAGGTATTCTTCCATATTCCTAGGACAGTTTTCTCTTTTCTGTTCACATGTTCCACCGACAATAGTAAAAGAGCATTAGAAATCACCATAAAAATCACGTGCATGTTTACAGGCTGTGCTTTTCTGTTTGCACGATCTAGTTTGATCCTCTTAACCATCTTCTGTAGAAAGGACAAATCTTACTATCTGCTTTAAGGAGAGACAAGTGAGATTCGGCAGCGTGCCCCAGGCTGGGGAGCGAGAAATATGCCTGACACAGGCTTTCAGACTAGTGCTCTTTCCAAAACGCTGTGTTGACTCCATGTGCTTGATGTTTGCTTTAATGATCAGACTGAACTAAGCCCTTTAATAGGAAGGCTCTGGCAACAGCTGGTATTAGGTAGATTAAAATCAAAGCTCTTGGTTGGAAAGTGAAGTAATCAAGAGAGTCAGAGAAAAGAGAGAAAAGATCCCAAATCACGGAATGATCCTAAAAAAATTGTGGGGTAGGGAACATGATTCAGGAGGCTCATGTTCCTTTCTTTTTCTCTGTCAAAACAAGCCTCCATCCCTTTTTTGCTTCTTTCCCTTGTCCCTCGTTGCTTTTGAGAAATTTCGCCATGCTTCATCACCACAGGCCACTGTTCGTTACCATAGGACTATAGGGCACCTTTCCCAAACTTAATATTTCCATCTCATTTCCAGAAGATGATCTATCAAGTCTGTAAATCTTCCCTTATATTACAGATGGCCTCATTCTCGTGCTTCCCTGAGTTAGAGGGACAGTAACTTTGATTTCTGCTGCTAACGAGGCCCATTCACTGACCATGACGGCCTTCTTTCCATTCCGGATTTTCTTACTCTGCAAATAGCTAACCTCTTGTAGTTTAATTCTGCTCCTTTGTCAACCCCCTTCTCTCTGACATTTCTGACTACTCTGGTTTTCATAGTTTCTTTCATTTTCCTCAGAAACTCTTATTATGGAGTCTGTATTGTATAACAATAGCTTGGCACTGAAATTCAAAGGAAAACTGAAATTCTTTTCAAGCCGGACTGGAATCGTTGCTACCGTATCTTTGGTATAAATAAAGTTTTAAGGGGGCACCTGGGTGGCTCAGTGGCTCAGGCATCTGCTTTCAGCTCGGGTCGTGGTCCCAGAGTCCTGAGTGGGGAGCCTGCTTCTCCATCTGCCCCTCACTCCACTCTCGCTCTCTCAAATAAATAAAAAATCTTTAAAAAAAAGGAAGTTGTAAGGAACACTCTTCTCTGCCTCCTTCTTCAGTGGTCAGTGTCCTGCTTGCTGGGAAGTCTTTGTTAGCCTCAGGTGTCTCTGGTACCAACATACCACTCAAGCCAGATCTGTTCATTCTGTTGGGTATGAGATCTTTGGGCACTCCAAAAGTAGAAGTTATTAGATGTGTTATTTTTTTGTGTTAACTTTGCATGTCTCATCCAACACATTGCATATGTTCGTGTGTCAAATTTTACTCATGTATGTGCTTAACTATTTTTAAATAGACTTTATGGGGTTTTCTTTACTATCGAAGATTATAAAACGCATTTACTGTGGCTTATAATTCACATTGTCCAGATATCTCTGGGTGATAAAAAAAATCTAATAATCTAAAGATATGAGTAGTACATACAGCTATGAAATCAGACGTAAATTTCTCCCCCTCAAGTTTAATGCTGTTAGCAGTCTCATACATCCTTCCAGAAATACTTCCTATGCATGTGCTAGCCAAAATTGATCTTTGACTGTAACATCTCAAGTTGACATTATTATCTGATCAGTGTGGAATTCGTTCATTTAATAGAGATTTATTGATGTCCTTCATGTGTTAGGCATTGTTCTGGGCACAGGGTAGGTGGCATGAACAAAGCAGACAGAATCTCTGTCCTCATGGAGCCTAGGTTCTTATGCATGAGACGACACATAAAATAAATTAATAAAATATGTGATATGTTAGATGGGGACTAGGGCTACAGGAGAAGATAAAGCAGGGAAAGGAGGTGGGAGTTGTGCATATGTTGACATTTAGAGAGGGCAGCCGCCAGCCACAGAAGGTGGCTCCAGCCATCAAGGAGATGACATGTGCATAAAGCCCTGAAGGAGATGAGAGAGGGGGCAGTGCAAGTATTCAGAGGAACCAGAGCCCCATGGTAGGACCTCAAGCTCAGGAGAAAAAACCTTTTTTCTGAATATCAAGAGGTATTTTTTTCTAAGTCCCCCAAAATAAGGAAGAGAGAGAGAACTTACAGTAATAACCCTTTAATAAAAGTCATGTATCATTTCATTTATAGAATAAAAAAATTTGTTCTTATTTGTTCTGCAAACAGTGAGACACAGCTAAAAAAGCAAGAGTACTCCCATGAACCTAGAGAAGATGCCATGGGCCCAGAAGGCCATAATCCAAGATCTGTCTCTTTCCACATGCCTCCTTTACGTAATCTGGTTCTGAGGTTGCCAGGAACGTTTCTAGGCTGGTTGAAAAGACTAATGTAGCTTCCTCCTTTTCCCACAAGGGCCATTTCCAGAATGTTCTTTTTGAGGAGTGGCCATTGCCTTTCTAGAGACATGGACTTGGTTTTGAATGTATCCACCTCCTTTCTGTTTGGTGAAGTCAAGTCTGTTCATGTTGTTTCTTGGCAATCAGTGCTCAGGGCTTCAGCTTGCCTGGTACATGATGTCCGATTTTAGTGGCCCCAGTTAAAGATAAAAAAGTATTAAATTTTAGACACACACAGGCATTAAAAGACAGTGAGCATTTCTTTGGTGTATGTGGACATAAGAGCATATGAGAACATGATAATAATTTACTTCAAAAATGTTGTGTGCAGACTTGGTTGGGACCTAATTAACTCAAAATGCAGGCAGGTTTGTACAGGTTACTGAAAACCGAGGCTGTTGGCCACAACCCAGACTCCTGGACCCAACCACCCTGTCCTCACCCCCGCCCCCACTTCAGAGGGAGGCTTTCACTCCGTAGTAATCAGGACTGTAATGTGGTGCCTTGAAGAGTGATGGGCATCTTTACTGAGAACTTCAGTAGAACCCATCAAGTCATTTGTGCTTTGGGAGAGTAGTGTTAAAAAAAAAAAAAAAAGATCCAAAATGGAGTTACTTATGCTATGTCTCTTCTCACAGAACCAGGACTTAACGACAGTTTTGACTCTCAGAAATGGAATCTTAAGCCAGTCAGTCAGGAATAGCCTGATCAGCCCTGGTGAGGAAATCTGCCTGATAAACCCCTGCCATTTCCTAAAGGAAAGGGACCTTGCAATAACCAACTCGCTGTCTGCCTAGTATAACTTCCTTGTTTCAGCCTTTCATTTTATATGACTCCTCAGAGCTCCTGTCTAGCCGCTAGATTGGATGCTGCCTGATTCAAGTCGGTTTTTTCTTCAAATAAGTTAAAAAAAATTTAAATATGCCTCAGTTTCTCTTACAATAGTAGTGTACTTGCTGATCTGACCTCATCCAAAGGTGGCATGTTTGACCTTTTCTAATGACAGTGATGGGAGAGGGAGAGTATTAGTATTGAAAGAAGGGGGAAGAAGGTGAGTCTTATAAAGAAAAAATACTTTCTTTGAGAGGGAAGATTCAAATAGGGAACTACAGATAGATGAAAAAGGATGTGATTAATAATTGAAGGTGCTGAAGCTCTACCCAGGTGCTACCCCGAATCAAGCCACTAATGTCTACTCTGAACCACTGTAGTAACCTTTGATGGCCTTCCCATCTCAACTTTGCTCCCCTTCAGCCTGTTCTCACACAACCAGATCCAGCCTTTAAAATGGGAGTCAGATCATGTTACTCCTCCACTCAGAACCTCTCAAGGGCATCCCATGTCACTCAGAGCACAAGTCAGAGACCTTGAACCCATGCACCAGCCCTAGGTCGTCTGGTCCCCCATTTCAACTCTGCTGTTCCTTCTCCAGGTCTTCTCCTCCTGTCCACTCCCTTCAGCCACCCTGACCTCCTGACTGTTCTCAAACATGATGTCTCCTACCCCAGGGCCTTTGCATTTGCCAGGAACCCTCACCTTGCCTGCAGAGCCCTTCCCCAATGACTCTCACACTCACGTCCTTCAAGTCTTTCCTGAAATCACAGCTGCTCAAGGAGGTTTTTCTGTGACCATCACAGTTAAAATTGCAGCCCTCTCCATCTCCGCACTTCCATGCTCTTACCACACTTCATCTTTTCATTCTAACATATTATGTTTCTTTACTTATTTTGCTTAGTATTTGTCTTCATCCCCAGGATATAAGCTACATCACCACTACCTCTGGCACCTAGGACAGTGCCTGGTACTTCCATACTAGATACTCAATAACTATTTGTCAAATAAGTAAATGAAAGAATTTAATTGGGGAAAGAGAACTTACTTCCACTAAAAGTAATGAATGTCTGGGGAATCGCATAATTAAAAAAAAAAGAAAACTTAAAATGAGAAAGTTTGTTGTCTGCATAGTCCATGCCTCCCGACAGGCATGTTTCCTGGGTGTGCCAGATAGTTGATTGAGAAAGAAAGGCCTTGGATGACTGCAATGTCATGCTTTAATGCAAATGGTGCTGGGAATAGCAACGAGAATAATGAAAACAAAAAGGAGGTGGAATTTGAAAATGGTTGTTTTGCTTCCAAAGTAATGATTTTCAAAGCCAAAGAGTTGAATAGGAAATAAATTAACAAAAACTCTGTGTCTCTGAAAATGCAAACTTCATTTCCATTTTGATCTGTGCGATTTTTCAAGCTCAGTGATCCAAGGTCAGAGGGCGCTTGTATTAGCATAGACCTTGCTTTGTAAATTCACCTCTGACTAAACCTCTCAATTCCTTTTTATGATGGTGGTGTTCCAATGACAATAAAACCAAGCTCTCATAATACCAGAAACATTTATACAGCACTTAGACAATTCCTAAATGAATTGTCCACCCCAGACCTTAAGAGATAGGTCAGGATTATTAACCCCATTTTGTACAGAGACAGGAAGTCATTTGCCTAAATGTCACCTGGTAAGCTATTGAATTCATAACTTGATTACTTTATTTAGAAATAATGGTTCATTTAATACAGATCATGTTGCATTAAAGATGAACTCTTTTTAAATGGACAGCTTCATATTTGGACTTAACTTTGGTTAGTGACCTGGGACTAATAACATTCCAGATTTCTGTAAGACCAGTGTGTCCGATTCTCAAGTTAGGACACTAATCTAGGTGACTGAAAGACCTGAGACTCCCAAGGCCATCTTGGGATTGACCAGGAATGGGCCACTCTGCTCTGACACCACTAGGGAGAAATCTTTAATGGTAGGGTTATCCTTTAACCCTGTTGGACTTTCTTTGCTTTTTGCCCTTTTTCTTTTCTTTCTTTTCTTTTTTATGCTCATAAAGTTCCTTCTGGTTCAAAAAACCAACACAAGTGAAATTGAAAATCAGTGCTTGGATAGACAACTGAGACGTGAGGACAGAACCTTCTTAGGGTGCCCCTAGTGCCAGTCAGTAACTCGTATGGGAACCACAGGATGAACATCAGTGAAGCTACATCAGAATTGTGTTTGGAACCCATTCTATTTTGATTCACTTGTGGTTCATTCCTTCTTCCTTCCAGAACAGTGTTATGAAAAAACATCAAATTGAGTTCAGTGAGCATGGCAGCTACTCAGGGAGCTGTGAGGAGAAATAAAAGTGTGGGGCCTACTTGTAAGTTCATGTCTGTATCAAGAAGAGACTGAAAACTAGAGAATCTAAAAGAGAATTTTGAAAGAATGACTTAGCATCTTTGAAAGCTGATAGTAAAAAAGAAGAAGAAAAAGAAGAAATATTTAGTGTTCATCCAAATGTTTGAAAGTTTTTCTGACTTCTCATTTTATATTTCTAGTGAGATTTATTTGTGCCAACAATGAAAATGCAAATTATACTTCTAATTTAAAAAAAAAGATTTCCTCTTCTTTTTATGGTAAATGTATTCATTCTTTTTGCTAAGTTTGATTTACTGCATGTTTACCCCTTTCTCTACAATCTGACTTGTTATTTGTGGCATCTGCTAGGAATACGAACTACAGTTTCTGTACCAATGGACAGTTTCATCGGACATTTAAAACACCGCTTTAAACATCAGAAGAATTTTGCACGTGAAATTTATGAATGTTTTTATACCCA
This sequence comes from Nasua narica, assembly GCA_028533885.1. Lineage (NCBI taxonomy): Eukaryota > Metazoa > Chordata > Mammalia > Carnivora > Procyonidae > Nasua > Nasua narica. The sequence continues at coordinate 12,027,946 of CM052806.1, forward strand.
ATTGTGTTAAATTTGTTCAGACCAAAGTGTATATTGATAGAACAATAATTATTAGGTTTTAAGCCAAACCAGATTAAACTTTAAAGTGAAGATTTTTGTAAGGCTAAATCTCAAAAAGCAATGGTAGAGACCTCTGCAAATCAGCCTGGGTTCCCAAGACCTAGAAAACCCCGGGGCCTTTGGTATTTAGTAATAAAATAATATGTAGCTAAAGTAACTTTGGGAGCCTTCTTCTGGCTCTCTACATTGCAGTCTTAAGATAATTTAAGCAGAACAACAAATTGACAGAGGCGAATTGTGTAAATAACAATTTGGTGAAAAGGTGAATTGTGCAAATTATATGGGTCGAGTCCATACAACTTCTCTGAACTTTGAGAGATAGTCTGGAATGTACTATGTTGTTCAGAGGTCAGGTTAACTCACTACACAAAAGCTTTATGTGTCCTATTTTCATCCAGAATTTGAAATGCAGAAATGTCTGTCACCTACTTATTGAATGATAAATCTGCATAAATTAAAATAGTGAGCCCGTGGCTAACTTGATGGTGTTCTTGTTATTACTTTATATATCCGCTCTTAGCACACAGCACTGTGCAGATCTGAATTTCTTCCCCATCCAACAGTATATATTAGCATCAATAACCATATTTTAAAGGAAGAAATGATATGTATTTGATTCTTTGTTCAAGTTCTTAAATATTAATCAAATTAGTGCACCATTTAGTTACATGTCCTTTTGTCAGCTTATGTGTTAATGAAAGATGCCCAAGTAATCATATTTTGTGAAGTTTAATATACTTCATTCCTTTGATCAAATAATTCAGCTGTTTTTTTTTATTCCTCAAAGTTTCTACTCTAAATAGTATTGATCAAGTGTGGACAACTTAATTTACTAGTCTTGCAAATTCTGGTGATTCTCTTTTAATCATATTCAGCTTCATTAGTAGTTGTAATAAAACCTTAAGAGACTATGCTTTGATTAACACTAAAAAATTAAAAATTGGCATGCTGTTTATAATTTCTTATCTGATCATGATAATTCTTTGATATGTTAAATACTGTCTTTCATCTGAGAGCTTCAAAGACTTTCACCTATTTTTTTTAATTTTTATGAGATTTTATTTATCTATTTGAGATAGAGAGAGAGAGGGAGCATGAGCAAGGGGAGGGGCAGATGGAGAGAGAGAAGCAGCCTCCCCGCTAAGCAAAGAGCCCAAGCGGGGCTCGGTCCCAGGACTCTGTGATCATGATCTGAGCTGAAGGCAGATGCCCAACCAACTGAGCCACCCAGGCACCCCAACTTTCATCTATTGTTATAACTGTACGAGAATTCACTTGTAGCCCTTTGCCCTCATTTTCAGTTGGCTGTTCTTAAATTGTTAGAGTAGCTAAATCAGTATTATTTTTGATCAGATCATTCTTCTCCCACCCTGGGCCTCATTACTGTAAATCAGTGGCTTCCTCTGGCCCTTAAGACAGAGACTGAGAGATTCAAAGGTCTCTGTGTGGCCACTGGGCCTCCACCTGCTTCTCTAGCCTCGTTGGGGCCATGCCCCCCCTTCCCTCTGTTCTGCTTGGGCCACATTGTCCCTGCCCAACCCCATCCATCAGATCTCAGCTCAGTCATCATTCCCTTCAGAAAGACCTTGACTGAGCCAGTTCCCATCACCACACTGCTGGGAGCTCCACACATCTCTGCTTTGATGACTTTTCAGTGTGAGTATTTTAGATTCGTATCTGTCTCCTGTAGTCGACTATAAGCTCTGTGAGGTCGAAGAAGAGTCTGGTTTGCTGATGTTTTCATTACTGTTTTCTCACCATTGTATTTCTGGTGCCCAGCATAGAGTTTGACAACTGATAGACATTTAATTAATATTTGTTGAGTGTATGAGTATATGAGGGGATGAATAAGTAAATGCTGTCTGAGGGCAGGGTTTGTTTCTCTTCTGTTCACTACTATGTCTTCAGTGCTTAGAACAGTGTCTGGGCCATGGTAATTCTCATGGAATATTTGTTGATTGAAGTCATGTTTTCCAGACTTTTCAGGGACATAGGAAGTATTGGAGAGAGAGTATAGGGTTAGGTTAATTTTTTTTTCCTGCAAATATCCTATGTATTTGTTAACTTACAAAGTTAGGAGGAAGTCTATAGTCATGTGTTTTTTTTATTGTGGCAATATATATGTATATGTATATATATATATAGCATAATATTTACTATGTTAACCATCTTGAAGTGTGCAATGGTACTGAGTACACTGGCATCAGATGTCATCATTACTCTAGTCCATCTCCAGAACTTTTTCATCACCCTGAACTGAAAAGACTCACTAAGCAGTAACTCCCATATGGCCAGATAGTTTGATAAAACTTTTTTTGTTTGCCTTAGAATTTTTTCTTCCCAGCACATTCCCCGGGAAGTTTGATATGTAAAATACGTAAACATAAAGTGCTTTTTCTTCTTGAATAGGGTGGGTGCCCCCCCTTTCTCTGTTTCATTCTGTACTTTGTTGGTGGGAACATTGTCTGGAGACTGTTCTAGGACAAGGATGCCCAGAGAGCTCAGGAGACTGTTCTAGGACAAGGATGCCCAGAGCGCCTGGGGCCACACTGGGGAACTTCTGCACACCCGTGGATGGGACCCCCCACCTCCCCAGTTCAAACCCAGATGGCATCTTTGTTTCCTCCTTCTCCTCATCACCACTTCCTCTGCAGAGACACACACACCTGTACACACATGGGTAGACAGTCACTCTCCTTAGACCGGGAGCTGCTTAAGGATTGGGATCATGTCATACTTGCCTGGATTCCCAGAGCTCTGTAATATTTATGGACAGAGTGTGTTTTCCACCTTGTGAATGGGAAACTTCCCCAGGTTTACTTTCTTCTAGGAAGCAAATCTGATGAACTCACAAAGTGGGGTATTTCACTGTTCAGCCATCATTATCCTAGAGACTTTTTTTTTAAGATTTTATTTATTTGAGACAGAGAGACAGACAGAAAGAGCACAAGCAGGGAGAGGGTGAGCGAGAGGCAGGCTCCCCGCTGAGCAGGGAGCCCCCTTCGGGGCTCGATCCCAGCACCTTGAGATCAAGACCTGAGCTGAAGGCAGCTGCTTAACCGACTAAGCCACCCAAGGGCCCCTGCTAGAGACCTTCTTTACCTTGTTTCTGATGGTGTGGCCCAAGCCAGCCTACATCAGAGCCCCTGGGGCTGCCCTAGTAGGAAAGTGGTTTTCTAGGCGCCACCTACACCTAGTGAATCAGAGTCTATCAAAAACTGTGTTCAGCCTTCCCGACGGTCTAGCTACAGTGTTATTTTACACACCATCAAGTGAATCTTTTGTACTTGTTTGGTTTGTATTTAGTGAAGTTTTCTCAACCACTTTCATTTAGTCATTGACAGTTTTATTAGTCTCCTTTAAGCTTTTTCTTCCCTGAGCAAAATAAATACTGCTGTTTTAATTGTGTCAAATAGGACTTGTTTAATAGTCTCCGAATACTCTAATATTTTAGATTTTTTTTAAGTAGACTCCATGCCCAGCATGGAGCCTAATGTGGGACTTGAACTCACGATCCTGAGATCATGACCTGAGCTGAGATCAAGAGTCAGACCTTAACTGACTGAGCCACCCTGGCACCCCTAGATACACTAATATGTATTTTACTTTTTTAAAAAAAAATTATTTATTTATTTGATAGAGAAAGAATGAGAGAGAGAGAGAGAGAACACAAGCATGGGGAGTGGCAGAGGGAGATAGAACATCTGAGTGGGGCTCAATCCCAGGACCCTGGGAACATGATCTGAGCTGATGGCAGACACTTAACCGACTGAGCCACCCAGGCACCTCTGGTTACAGTAATATTTTAAAACTGAATCTGTTCCTTTTCAATTATAGACAGAGAGGATCAATGAAGAGTAGATTTAATTTAAGGTTTCTGTTACATTCACGACATGCTGACTCTATTAGACAGGGCAGACCTCGCTGTTGTAAGGAACCCCCAAATGGTAAAAATGTCACTGAGTTAGAATTCCTTTCCAGTTCAGGTAGCAGTCCAGTGCTGGCCATGTAGATCATTTGTGTGGATGGAAGGATCGATCTGTCCCTGTCACCCTTGGGAGAACTGTGTTGACAAAGGCCATGCCGAGTGACTTCCAAAGTCACACTGGATATTGGCATCCAGGAGCAGTGGAGACGAGGGGTGGGAAAGACACAGGCTTCCTGAACATCTGGGCAAGGAGGCCCCTTTTCACCTCACGGTCTCACCTGGGTTCAAGGGGAACTGGAAATGTAGATCCTGGACGGGGCGTGGGTCTCCCCCGTGGCCACTCTGCACCACAGAGAGGGCGTGTGGCGCTTTGGTAGACAGCTAGCCACAACTGCATGCTGGAATTCTGGGTTTCTACTTATATTACGGTGGTCGCTCCTTGTAAACCATGAAACGTACCACGTCTGTACTAAAACTGTTACAGCAGTGTGTGTGACAGCCTGATTGTCAGAGGACCCCGACAGACAGTAAGTAAGACGGCATATACCCAGCAGGCCACAGATGAATGTCACTTGCTCACTATTGGATGTTCACAACATCTTCAGCTTCTGGGAGTGGTCAGTCTTCAATCTGTTTAATTTGATTTATCAAGGGATCAATGGTTTCCCTTCTCTGAAAGGTCAAGCATGACACATTGGTTTACCTGCCAATTTCCAATCAGAAGGGATCCCTGACATTTAAGAGGACCCGGAGTTGGTCCCAAGTCCCAGCAAGGTTACTAGTCTTGAAGAGTTGGCTGTACTTGATGCCAAACTTGGGGATGGATGTTAGGACCTAGTGTCGCCGGAACCCCAGCCAGTCAGGATGTGACAGGGGGAGGTGGCTTTCTGGGGGCCATCACCCCCGTTGAGGTACTAGTTGAAACTGCTTTATTGCGGACCATACTCTGCTTTTTGGAATGTACTTTGTTTCATAGGTTGCTGAAATGCCGAGAACTGGGTTTCAAGATGGTTTTGGCTTTCTGCCCTGCCAAGCTGAATTAGACTGCTGGATGACAGGCATGCCCAGAGAAACCAAAGAGAAATGCCAATTTTAATAGGGCTGTTTGTTTATCCTTTTCTCTCCAGTTAATAAGTATGAATGGACCCCAAATTCAGTCCAAGGATCATGTCAAAGGCAGGAAGTTAAGAAAAAAAAGAAGAGTTTGGGGGTTAGTCCAATATTTTGATACTACTGAAATTTTGTTAAGACAAGATGAAAAATAAGTTTGTAAATTATCATTTCATAATGCTAAAAGCATAACTTTGCATGCTACGTAAACACAAAATAGTGCAGGTGTACAAATATATTGTTATATGTAAGGTTTTCAAAACTGATGTTCTAAAAAGTCTTTCTCAGCTATACTGATTTTTTAAGAGTGTAAACAGGAAATTAAATTGTCACACAGTTGAAAACAGAATTGGCTTGAGGGGTCAAATGCTTGATATTTTAATGTAATCTGCCCACTGCCATATCACCAATAAAGCCAGCTTTTGGAAACCTACCTTGCAGAAACCAAAGAGTAATATTAGCATTTGTAATGTCCTCACAGTTGTGCCCAAGAGTATAAACCAAATGAGGTTTTGAGTATTTTCGCTTGCTGTTTTTACCTGGTAGCAGTTGCAATAACAGATTTTCCGTTGCATTGAATGTTATAGGTTCTCATTTTCAACCAAACCAGACCAAAACAAAACAAAACCAAATCCTGCAAAAAAAAATTCATGCCGGTTAATAGTTCAGTTTCCTTTGGAGCGATTAGGAAATTCACTATGTTATTTTTCCATGAGTGACTAAGAAGAGCATTCACTTTCTTGAGTTATTGAATTTTTTAAATGTCACACTTACGCACCATTGAATTACTTCTGTTGTAATTGGTTTATCGTGTGTACCATGGCCTTTGGGTTTATCTTTTTTTTTTTTTTACCTAGATGTTATTTATCTTTTCTGAAGGCTACTTTTAAATTATATCAGAGCTCATCTTGACCTTTTGACTTAGGACTGGATTGGTTTAATAGGATAAGTTGATTGTATTTTGATTAAAAAAATTGAGTTGTTATTTCATTATTAGAAAAATAATCCTTAGCAAGGATGTATTACCCCATTCTGTCAGAGTGATGAAAGCCCATTGACACAGTTGTCAAATCAAGAGTAATGAATGTAACAAAAATTCATTCCTTAGAAATGTTTGGCATAATTGCTGACATGGTAATACAATTAATACATAGTCTTTTGGTGGTCTTTACAAAGGCTTGTGGGTTTCAGTAGTCACAAGAAAGTTAAAAATGAGGACTTATGCTATCAACAATATATATAAGCAAAGATAAAATAGTTTTCCCACACAATGTCTATGGGAAACCATACCTATGCAAAATTACATGAGTGTTCTTTTCAGGGTATTTTGCCCTGAATTGAATGATACTAAAAACGATTCAGGCTTATTAAAAGAACCACATTCTTTTGACTTCTCTTTAAAATTTAGGTGCAATGCTAGAGGGGAGGAGGTGGAGGGATGGGGTAACTGGGTGATGGGCATTGGGGAGGTTATGTGTTGTAATGAGCCCAGGGTGTTATATAAGACTGATATATAAGACTGCCCAGGTCACAGACCTGGACCCCTGAAACAAATAATACTTATATGTTAATTAATTGAATTTAAATTAAAAAAAGAATTATGTCCAAGAACATCTTCTTCCTCACCATGCCCAATAGGATTTTCAGACTTGCCTTTTCCATGAAACGTTATTAATAAAGTACTCTTCTGCTTGGCAGAAGGGCAGAGGAATGATAGTGCAGATAGTGTCGCTGACACTTGGAAACTGTGGTCCGTGGGAGGTGGGGGCAAGATGGTTGGGGTAAAGATTCCCTTCATGCTTGGCTCCACAAACTCAGCCACTTTTGGTTTCTGTGGCTCTTGCCATATGCAAAATTTGTCTTAGAAGAGACTTTAAGAAAGAAGGGCCAGGCTATTCTTTTTTGAGTTGCAAATTTGCCTTACCTTGATTATTTGGGGGTGAAGGATGGTAGTCTATTTTGGCCAGCAAACCAGGAATGCGACATTCTGCTCTGCCTTTGAGCCTCCCAAAAGAGATACTTGTAGTGAGGACATTGACAAAGCAAGGTAACAATGTATTATTAGCTGAAGCTTTGGTCTTGAGTCCCAGTGCAGAGCTATTTATGTGTATGTTATAAAATATTTCCTGTACTAAATTCCAAAAAGCTTTATCTTAATGACAGGTAAAACCACTCTTGATAGATTTTCATTGGATCTGATGCAATGATATTTTATCATTTTTACAGGGTTAGAAGAGGTGACAGACTCCTCTCCCTGGAGTGAAGTTGGCTCAAATGACCTGGAAGCAAAGTACTCCATTAGGCAGGGTCGGAGTCCCTGGGACCCAAACAAATGTTGCACATTAACACTGCAATGCTGAAGAGAAAGACGGATCTGAGATCCACGTTCAGTAGCTTAAAAAGGGAATGATTTCTCTCATGTCACCTATGGTACTGGGCTGCCTCAGGTTCTGGGCAGAACCAGAAGCAAAGCCAAGCTGCCCCTGGGAGGGAGATGGTGGAAAGATGGAGAGATGGGTAGGTGGAGGGGGAGAAAGGATCCAGTAGTCACATGCTGACCTAACCAATTTTTCACCCATAAAGGTGCACTCACGTATTAGACTTGTTTCCTCATTTATACTTATCCAGCATATTGACAGATATATATGAAATATTTAATATGTTTTTTGGATTGAGTTATTATTAATAGACAAGACTTCATATTCTGCAAACTCTTTCTTACATACCTCCAAAGAGTTTTTTTAAAGTGGGAACTAAATAACAGGGAAAGAAAACTTTGATTACTCTAAAATTGGTTTTAAATCCAAGGAGGAATCACTAACATCAACAACATTTTTTTTTGTCCTGATAAAATGTCATTGCTTCAGATCCAATGAAAATCTATCAAGAGTGGTTTTACATCTCATTAAGATAAAGCTTTTTGGAATTTAGTACAGAAAATATTTTATAACATACGCATAAACAAGAACATCTGAGATGATTACACATCTTTTTATTTTATTAATGGAATTACTTTGCAATTCATAGTTGTCTTAGTATTTCAATGCAGTCAGGAGTTCCTGAATTGACACTTGTTTCTCTTCTCTGAAAGGTTTTTCAGAGGTCTGATAGTATGACTTCTGTTTCCAAAAATCCAAAGTCCAAAAAGCCACAAATCCTCCCTTAGAAAATCCTGGGTGTCACTGAATTGGTTGTCTAAAAAAATGAGACCTAATGTGCTCAGCAGCAATTGTCCCATCCCCCGTTCATGCTGTCCTTTTCTGGCTAATTCTCAGCTGGAATATTTGCAAAGGAAACATTCAGGCTGAGGAGCAGGGAATTGGAGCTGGTCGAACTCTGGAACTATCCATAGCTGAGCCTTTGTCATGGCCCAGGTGGAACTCCTCTCCTCTTGGCTGCTCCCCCCATCTCTTTAGGACCCTCATCAAGAACTTTAGGCCTTTCAAATAAAGTCAAAAGAATTCCTACTCTACTAAATGAAACATTTTAAGAATAACAACAATAATAATGAGCCCACAGCAAGGAAGTATTTTAGCCACACGATATATATGTATTGCAAAAAAACCCCTCTCTCCCCTAAACTGAAAAGAGGAAATAGACACATCGCTTTTGGCTGGGTTGCATGAGGGAGGGGGATGGCCACCAGAGTTTTATCCAACTCTCTGTTGTCACTTTTTTTTAATAAAGATTATTTATTTATTTGAGAGAGAGAAAGCGAAAGACAGAGAGAGCAGGAGAGGGGGGAGGGTCAGTGGAAGAAACAGACTCACTGTACACTGAGCAGGGAGCCTAATGTGGAACTCCATCCAGGGACTCCGGGATCATGACCTGAGCCGAAGGCAGTTGCCCAACCAACTGAGGCACCCACGAGCCCTTCTGCTGTCACTTTTGATTAAAACCAGCAGAGATGTGTTTTGGCAAATCTATCCGTAATTTGTCTTTCCTTACAGGGCCCCCTGTAATTGTGTTTCCCATCAGGGAGTCGGATGGAAGTTAATGTATTGACAATCTGCTATGATTGATGATGAATGTCTTGTTAACATTTCCCTCACTCTTCGACCCACAGGGCAATGCTTCTTAGACATCTGGTTTAAAGAATTAAAAGGACAATTTCTTCAGACAGGAAGAACTTCAAAGGTAGGGGTTTGTCTTCTGAAAAGGTTTCATTAGTAAAGAAAGGAATTATGCCATAAAATGACATGATTATGTATTATTATTGTCATAATTAATGCTTTTCAATCCAGAAAGTAAAGATGGGGAGTAGGAATGAAAGATGGGAAGTAGGAATATGTATGCAAAAACACTAATCATACTACTTGTCAAAGGGGATGGATTGGTGAATACACAGCAAAGAAAACCAGCCTTTCATGTCCTTCCATAGCAATGAGATTTTTCTTCCTAAATCATGAATCATAAAGTTCAGAAAATAGACAGCAGAGTGGAGGCATTGCTAGTACACAATATGTTTCTAAAGGAATTAAAGATTGAAAATTATAAGGAATCATTTATAAGAAAAGGGTTTTCTTTTTGATTCAATCAGGTATTAGAAAATCTCCCGAGAATATACTTATCCGTACATAATTTTTGTGTTTCACAATGAAGTCCAAATAATACAAAAGTCTGTTGGGAAAGTCTAAATATTACTTTGATATGTGCTTTCTGCTTTGTAAATCAAATGCCCCCACCCCCACTGCCCACCCCTTTCCCATTTATGTCACTTAGAATTATCAGCTCTAGAATGGACTCTGCCAGGCCTGTGAGGCCTTCTGAAAAGCCAGCTATTAGAGTATTGAACTTGATGAAGAATATCTTCCTTGGAGATCTGGAACATAGTTCAGAGACCTCTATCTCATAAGGAATTTATGAGAACATGATTGTTTGGACATTTAATCTTCTACCCTCCTAGGTTCTATTTAACAAATAAAGTCTCAACGGACTTTAATTATGAAAAGAAAATTGTCTGCAAGATTTGGAGGTAGGAAAATCTTGCAAGATTTTCCTACCTCCAAATCTTACAAGCATATTGTCTCTTGTCCTTGACAAATGCTAAAATTAATCCATTCAGATGTCCTTTTCTGCTGAAGAGGAAATGATTCATGCCTCGGTTGAATTTGCTTCTTTTGTGCTCTATTAAAACCGATTTCATATAACTAATTATTATGGTGCTTCAAAATACCTCCCAGAAATCCCCAAATCAGTAGCCTGGAAACTAAGAATGTTGCTTTGTAAATCAAGTAGCACATGTTTTGTTCCTCTCTGAAGAGTTCTTGAAAAGTGAACATTAGTAAAGACTAGCAAAATGGCTGAGTTAAATAGTTGAGACCAATACCAAAGAGCCTTCATTTTGTATAAATGGCTCTTTTACTAGAAAGCTCTCTGCGTTAATGTAAAATGATTTACTTTATAACATTTTGATATACCTCTACACACTTCCTCCAACAAGTATCCTTAATTCATAAAATTACACCCGCGAGGTAGAGCTATGGAAGAGTAAGACCCATCCAATCTCACAGGGACACGGAAGTCTAGATATCCCCAGTTGTTGGGAATTGTAACAGTAATGGTGTTAAGTTAAAGTGGCCTATGATAAATCATTCATATCAGCAGTGTATTATGACAAGTCCTTCTGGAAATACTATATTGTATGATATGTAAGGGAGATGGAAAGACAGCAAAAGCAGGAGCATATTTCTAAGAGGTCGTTTCTAGTAAAAGGGGAAGATCCACAAAGACCAGGCAAGGGGAGGGACCAGTCAGAAGAGTATGTGGAATCCTTGGAAGGTGGTAGAGGTAGAGCTCCATAAAGGCTCTCGCACTTTTGAGGGCACTCTCCTGTAGTTGCTAGGGATGCTTTCCTGGCTACTTGCACTGTTTTCTCTTCCTTTCATTGTGTGAGGGTTACTTTACTTAAAATCTCTATCTTCCAGAGGCCCAAGTGAAAAGGTTCAGTTCCACCTTTCTCAGTGCATTCTTCTCGTGGATCGTTTTGGCTAGTCTGTGAGCTTTGAGCTTTGCGTTGTCAGGCTCTCTTTGAGCCACTGAAATATCTCATTTTATCCTTGTGAATGATTTAATCTAGTCGAAACTAAATCCCGAGTGTCTTCGCTGGTTCTTTTTCCCTTGCGTCCCTGAAACAAAGGCACCCTGCAACTTCCCAAAATTCTGAAGCCCTCTTGGATTCAGAATGTCCCCAGGCTATTCAAGAGTTCAGCCTCTGACATTAGAATAAGAAGTTTTTTTGTAGCTACTTGGGAGTTTTCAATAGTGTTTCCCACGTTCACTAGTGTGCTGTGGTGTCCATGAGATGTGAATGACCAGAACTGCAGTTTTCCTTCTCTCTGGAAAGTACTACCGCTGCTAATTGATACCCAGTCATGGGCACAAACCACATTCCCCTTCATCATTAACATCGATGTGTAAATTATCGCCAAGGAAAAGAATTCTCCCCATCTGTTCTACCTGGCTTGAAAACCTTGGGCAAACATGCAGGACAGCTAATGGTGGAATTTCTAGAAGCAACCAGAGTTGGGAGATGGGGGAGTGCCCCTCAAATCACTCTGTATAGATGGTTTTCTAGAGCTCTGGCTGCACTTGTGTGAGTTTCATCCTGGTTGTAACCATAAGTCTGAAGAAGAATCCACCCTGCTATACCTTTTTTTTTAATTGTGTTATTTTGTCCCATACAGTACATCATTAGTATTTGATGTAGTGTTCCATGATTCATTGTTTACATATAATACCCAGTGCTCCATGCAATCTGTGCCCTCCTTAATACCCCTCACTGGGCCAACATATCCCCTGACCCCTCTCCCCTCTAAAACCCTCAGTTTGTTTCTCGGAGTCCACAGTTTCTCAGGGTTCATGTCCTCCTCTGATTTCCCCTATTCAATTTCCTTTCCTTCTCCTAATGTCCTTCATGTTATTCCTTATGTTCCACAAGTAAGTGAAACCATATGACAATTGACTTTCTCAGCTTGACTTATTTCACTCAGCATAATCTCCTCCAGTCCCATCCATGTTGATGCAAAAGTTGGGTATTCATCCTTTCTGATGGCTGAGTAATATTCCATTGTATGTATGGGCCACATCTTCTTTACCCATTCGTCTGTTGACGGGCATCTCGACTCCTTTCACAGTTTCTGCCCTGCTATACATTAAAGCACATTCCCATTTGGCAAGCTATATGAACAGGAAAACCTGACAAGTTATTGTAGTTATTTAATGATTATTTTTGATTGATGATCCAAAAGTTGTTCTTCCCCTTGGACTCACAGCACTAACTTTTAAAAAACTATGTATACATAGTAGGAGACTGTTATTGATATTTTGAGTAAATTATAATAGACCTGACAACAGCAAAAAGATTTTATCTTATAATTAAGTTGATTTGTAAATGTGAATCCATATTTTGTGACAAAATGCAAGGGGACTACACTTTTTAAGACTGTTTAACAGTAAGAAGATCTATTAAAATTTGTCCTACGGGATCACTGTAGAGCTGAGTTTTATCTCACTTTAATGGACACCAGATAAATCTAGAAGACACATCATCCACAAAAGGAATACTCACCTCACAAAACGAGAGATGAAAAGCACATGAATAAAAGGCTTCCTGGGGAAGCCTGGGACAGAAACCAGGACAGGGATCTAAATTTAAGCAAAGGAAATTCGCCTCTTTATGGCTCTATACCAGTTAGAATTGATGAGGTATTTGGTCAGCTAGAAGACCGATCTTTTCATGTACTGAATACCTTCCTCCCTCTTCACTCTGACATGTGATGCGGGCCAGCTCCAAATGTCAATGTGCGGTGCCCACAGCTCTTGAGATGTTGGCCCCCTTGGACAGTCCGTCCGTTGTGATCGAGGCTGACTCCAGCAGGGACTGAGGGCTCGGCCCTGAACCCCAGGGAGAGAGAACGTTCTGTTCTTCCACCCCAGTGTTTTCTGCAGCTTCCCATTACCCTTTGGAGCCTGAGCAATGGCTTGTGACCTGTGGTCAGATGGGAGCATATTGAGTCTCACATGGAGGGGGCCGGATTACAATACACGTCGTGATGTTTATCTCCCAGTTACTGTGGCCTCTGTGACTGAGAGGCCTTTATTGATTAAGTTCGTTCTGCCCCTTGCATCCTGGCCTCATAATTCTTAGGAGATGCCACCATTTTTCTCTGGAAACCCACCCAATCCCCCTCCCACTCCTCCTGCTGTTCAGCCCGAGAGCTGTCTGCGAAGGCTCAGAAAGGTACCTGAAGAAGGACATCGGCTTCCTTTCCTGGGAGGTTGTGGGAGGGGCGAGACCAGGCAAGGGTGGCAGAGAAAGGCCACAGCGTGTTTGTGTGGCCGTGACAGTCAGTGCTGGTAGTCAGAAGGAACCCTGCAAGCATCCTAGGTTCCTCCATGCTCCTCCCACTGTGGTCTGGTGGGGAGAAAGACCTGCTTCAGAACTGGAAGGAGAAGGACGCCTGTGTGGCTCAGTGGGTTAAAGCCTCTGCCTTTGGCTCAGGCCCAGGTCCTGGGATTGAGCCCCGCATTGGGCTGTCTGCTTAGCAGGGAGCCTGCTTCCCCTCACTTTCTGCCTGCCTCTCTGCCTACTTGTGATCTCTGTCAAATAAATAAATAAAAATCTTTAAAAAAAAATGAACTGGAAGGAGAATATCGCCCCAGTCACTCTCCTACAGGAAACCTGTCACGACTTAGCATTTCTATGCCAGAGGGTTGGTGCAGTGACCTTTTTGCAAAGAGCTCTTTACAAATACTTACTGGATCAGATTTGTTCTCCTCGATGTACTTTTGGCTTAGTTTAAAACGTTTATTTTTAAATTTTTTTTAAAAAGTTTATTTAGTATTTATTTGAGAGAGAGAGTGAGAGAGAACATGAGCAGGGAGAAGGGCAGAGGGAGAAGCAGACTCCCTGCAGAGTTGGGAGTCCGATATGGGACTCGATCCCGGGACTCCGGGATCATGACCTGAGCCAAAGGCAGTCGCTTAACCAACTGAGCCACCCAAGTGCCCTAAAATGTTTAAAACACTTAGTTTTAAATGTTTAGAGCTAGGGCTGATGGGGAGGTAAGGATAGATCAGTGGGCCATGGACTTTAACTTGGGGGCTCCCTGAAATCACCAGAACTGGACCACTCCAGAGGGGGACACTGCTCTGCTACCCTTTTTCCCAGCAAGTGCAACCTTGACTGAGGTAATTCTGCCCCAGGTAGGAAACATGCAAAAGAATAATCAGAAATGGTATCCCCTATGCATTCAGACTTAGGATCTTGATGTTCAGCAATCTCATGACCCAAATCAATGTTTATTGAACTTTGTAGGCCACAATTTACTGGGTCAGATTATACCGGAAAGCTTTAAGTGTTCAGGTCCACAAAGGTAGAGATGTGTGCCTGGGTTCTGTGGGTGCTGTAGCAGACCCCTTCCTTCCAGCATCTGGACATTTCATCCCTGGCTGCTTTCGGAGGGAGTCAGATCCTGACAGGAGGATTATCTAGGGAACTATCCAGGAGGAAAATGAAGTCCAGTGTGGAGCAGGAGGCCAGGCCCAGGCCCCTGCTGGTGATGCAGTATGCTGCTGTCACATCTGACTGCATACACAAATAGATGCCTGAACTTCTTCTGCTGCTGCTTCTTCTTCTTCTTCTTCTTTTTTTGCTTCGCTTTGTTTTGTTTTGTTTTATTTCGCCTTTCACGACAGCATCTGTTTTGTGAGGCAAAGGAAAAAAAAAAGTCCCTTGGAAGGCTGCAAGTTTTCGTATCTGCAGAAGGCATTTCTACAGCTTTTGTCAAACTTAGCTGCCCTGTAAAGCGTCTTTGTTTCTGTTTGACTGTTGCAGAGAGCAAGTCCATAAACTAGCGCGCATACAGGAGAGAATGATTTCTATTCAAAGAGTCGAGTAGGATATGGGGCATGGGGCTGGTCGTGAAAAGGGTTTTGTTTCTTGCAGCACGGTGGAAATCCACATTCATATTGCTGCTCTGGCGTTCGTTAGCATGCACGGCTAAACAATGGGGCATGCCAGCCGACGTGGCAGTGTTGATTAATGCATTCCTTGAACGTGTTGATTAATGTGCTCCTGCAAAGCCTCCTAAACCCCAGCCTGCACCTGAGGTGTGCAGGACGGGCCTCCTCACCGGCTGCTGCGGTGCTCACATTTGCACTCAGGGCTTCTGCGTGTACATTTCACACCCATGCCGTTCTGAATAAAACCACAGATCTAGTCGACTTTTTACAGAAACACTGTCCTCTTCTAAAAGTGTCCTACACTATAATCGAGCCCGAGACGCCATCAACTCTGAAGTTCACAGAAGGAGTGCTCTTCTAGCTGAACAAATGTTTGGTGCCCTCTGTCTGTCCCGTGGATGATTTCACCCTGATTTTCATTTTTCATGTTCTCAAAGTTTTTGTAAAGAGGAAAAGCTGAAAATACTCACAGAGTGCAATTCTTACTTGAATAATCCAGGAAGAGAGATGCAAATGGACGGACCATTAGACACGTGGTGCACTTGGCCTCTCAGTTGGAAACCCACTCTTCCCGGGGAGGGGGATTCCCATCGGTCCAGCGAGGCTAATTCCCTTTCCAGGCGACTTCATTCAGGGTTGTGACTTTGCTTCCTGTATTACAGATTCCCATCCAACCATTTATTCTTTTTGTAGAAATTATTTCTGGAAAGGCTCCTCTTGATGAGGTTCTGCCTGGCTAATTGTTCGGAAAAGATGAGCTTGTGACATTTTTTTGTTTGTTTAGTATCTTTCACTTATTATTTGAGACATAAGAGTTCTACTGCTACTTTAAAATTTTTCGGACCCTAGATTTCTCAGCAAGATGACAAAAACTGATGAAAAAGCCATGTTCTCAAATGATGAGAGAATGTCTGAATGTAGATGAAATGGTTTAGTGGTGTTGCCCACTATGTCTTGAGGCCTCCGGCTATGAGGCATTTTAACAGAGGAAACCATCAGTCTTATTAAGAAAAACTACTTTCAACTTCAGGAAAAGGTAAGTGAATAAGTTGATCCTGAGCACGTGGGGACTTTTACGTATTAGAGAATTACCGTATGACACTATTCTACACAGAAGTGGCGAAGTCGCCAGTATTTATCCCGTTGAATTATTAGCATGAAATTAATGGTGAAGGATGACATTCTGATATTTTCAGGAATAAGACTTGAGGGAAGATTCTTTATTCCATTTGCACTTAGCAGTGGTGAGACTACAGGAAATGTCTGCTTTGGCGGTTCATAGAATACATGACTTCTATTACTTGCTTAATAACATCTAACCCCAAATTACTGTGTTTTAAAAATATTTAGTTATACGTCTGTCTCACAAGGAATATTTGTCAAAAATAAAAAAGTAAAATGTAGAATCACTTCCGTGGCGTTGGTAGACATAAAATTCTCTTCTGTAGCTCGAGGTACACAGAATATGTGTTTAAATCCTTTTAATGATGTGGACGACACATTTGGGAAAAGCAATCTACTTGATTTTTCAGAGAACCTTTAATTATATGTTTAAAAGAGAAATACACCGAAATAACCGAGAGGGACATCACATTTGTGATTAGACATGCATTTTCTTAGTGAGCTTGAGTCCTACAAGAATTGAGGAAGTAAACAAAGAGATGCAGCAAACATGATTAATCCGTTTTTCTGCAAAGCTTTTGGTACTGTACTGAATAAAAGCTTTGCTGACAGAAGCTTTTAGCCTGGTGAAGGAGAGGCCATAGGAACAGGTTATGAAAGGAGAGTATGGAAAGCAGAGAACAATCCACATGGAAAAGGAAAGCAGGGGAAATAGTTTCTGCAAGTTTATATTTATTTTGTTATCAGTAAGCACAGAGAGCATGTAGTTAATATAGTTTCTCAAATGACTTTGTTCCTGGGGGCAAAAAAAAAACAAAAAACAAAAAACAACCAAAAACCCCACATAAAGCAAACAAACAAACAAAAAAAAAACTAAGAAAAAATTTGACAAATAAAACTAGACAAAACTACTGTATTTAAATTATTCAAATGACCTAGAAAATACGTCTAAGTTCCAAGTGTCCTGTAAAATATTTCTCTGTTATGTAACTTTTCCCTGTTTTAGAGAACCCAATGACAGATATGCTTTAGTATTAAAAAAAAAGGGGGGGTCTTCAAGTTGATTTGGGCCTTCAAGTTGATTTGTGGTGCAAAATAATAAATCATTTGGCTGGTATATATTTTTGAAGCTCTTAAAAGCTTTCTTGCCATAGGGGGTAGGAAAAAAAAAGAAATACCTCTTAGACAGCCTCTCATACCATCCTGGGTACTTAGTTCATGGTCTGTAAATATTCTTTGAGTGAAAATGAACGCTTGTCATATACCAAACCCAGAAGTCATCCCCAGGGAAAACTTTCTCCTTAATTTTCTCTCCCGGGTCTTCAAATGTATTGCTGATGGTTGTTGCTTGCCCAGAGCGACTTTATGGTAAATTGATAGGCATTTTCATTTTTCTGAAAACAAACCTTTTCAATAAGAAAGTAGATTTCAAATATTTCCATTATAATGGACTGGCTGATTCCATCCAAATTATCATTATTGTTTTTAAGGATTTTATTTGAGAGAGAGCACAAGCAGGGGGAGTGGCAGGCAGAGGGAGAAGCAGGCTCCCTGCTGAGCAGAGAGCCTGTTGTGGGACTCACTCCCAGAACCCTGACTGAGATCATGACCTGAGCCGAAGGCAGACGCTTAACCAACTGAGCCACCCAGGTGCCCCTGTCCAAATTATTTTTATCACTGAAATGTAACTGCCTTGATCCAGTAAGTGCTCAAGTGGATATGGAAGGGCATGGAAAGATCTTTGTTACAAAGAGGGAACAATTCAAAGACTTTCTTTTATAAGACACATTCCTCTCAGCTGAGAGTCAAACAGTGTTTTTCACAAGTAGAATGTTCAGTAACCACTGAATGACCCATGGGGCCATGGCCAATACCTGATCCTAGAATCTCACCACTTAATTGAGAATAAATCAAAGTTTATTCCAGACTTATTTGGGTTTCCTTAATACAAATAAAATACTACTTACGAGACCTACAAGTCGTGCCGACCATCTTCATTAACCAACATCATTGATTGCTTTTTGTATATAGGGAATCGTGAGAGGTTCTGAGAATGCAGCCTGCATTATACACTATGGCTCTTGCCCTTTGGTGACTCTTTAGTTCTATAATAGAAATCAGCTGTTCACATGCACATCAAAGAAAAGCACAGAGTAGTATTATTGACTGTTAAAAAACATACAGGCTGAAAGTGCTTGGGGATGTCAAAGGAGCGGTGACCACTAGAGATTGACAATGATTTATGGCTGATTTGAATTTGAACTGCTCCTTGAAGGAAGAATGGTTCTGAAGCTAGTTCAGAAAATTTTTAAATAAAAAAAAAAACAGAAATTCCAAAGGTGGATGGGTGGGAACACCTGGGTCACACAGTCCATTGAGCATCCACGCTTGGTTTTCGCTCAGGTCGTGTCTCAGGGTCTGTTCAGGTTGTGGTCAGGATCCTGAGATCCAGCCCCACCTCAGTGGTGAGTCTGCCTGAGAGTCTCCCTCTGTTCTTCCCTCTATGCTCTCTCTCTCAAACAAATAAATCTAAGAAAGAAGGAAGGAAGGAAGGAAGGAAGGAAGGAAGGAAGGAAGGAAGGAAGGAAGGAAGGAAGGAAGGAAGGAAGGGAAAGGAAAGGAAAAGAAAAGAAAGGAAGGAAGGAAGGAAGGAAGGAAGAAAGGAAGGAAGGAAGGAAGGAAGGAAGGAAGGAAGGAAGGAAGGAAGGAAAAGAAAAAAGAAAAGAAAAGAAAAGAAAAAAAGAAAAGAAAAAAGAAAAGAAAAGAAAAGAAAAAAGAAAAGAAAAGAAAAAAGCAATTCTGGAGGGGGAAATGGCCAAGTCTTGAGTAGGGGAGGGAGATAAGTGTGGTATTTTCATGGCAGAAGGAAAAAAACAGATATACAAATTTAGAGCAGAAAGTAGACCTAAGTAAGAAGCGGCTGAAAGTGACTTTGGAGGGGTTTTTGTTCCTTCTTTCTTTAATGAATGACTAAACATTTGTTCATTCTTTCCTTCATGAATGAGCTAATATGTTTCAGACGTCTAAGCGTATCGAGCAGGTTATACGTGAAATGTATGGAGCACAGTAATAGCAGCATGGTGTCATTAGCCCCCCCCCAAAGTAAAAATAGTAACTATATATATATGTGTGTGTGTGTGTGTGTGTGTGCATGCATATAAAAGTGTAATGGCAATACAGAGGCAAATGTGACCGCTTTGCGGGGGGGAGGGGTGAGACAACAGGAAAAACCTGGAGGAGGAACACTGAGGTTGAGTAAGCATCTTGCAGGCAGAGGTGGAGAAGGAGGTCCCAGCTGTGAGCAGAGTCACAGTAGATCCCCTCGACACCTTGCGGTCATTGCGTGGCAAATGCCCCGGTATGACTGAAGGTGACGAAGTTGGAGGTAATGTGAAGTCGCGTTGGAGAGTATGATCTGGGCCAGGAGGTTGGGATTGGTTGTGGGATTCCATGTAAAGATTTTGAGTAAGGGAGTCATGTGATCAGATCTGAGCTTGGAACAAACACCCTGGTAACTTGCATACGTGGGTGAAATTGCAGCTGCTAAGCCGGAGAGCCTGACTCGGGGTCTTCGCAGAGGGCCTGCAGAGAGGACGGTTTACGGCAGACTAAATGCACCCATATTCCAATTAGGAATGAGAAATGAGGAAAAGTAAGGCCTGACCACTGGCTTGAGACACTGGGTGTTTGCTGGTACTACTGAGCGGAATAGAAAGGGCAGAAGGCTGCTTTGGGGAAGAAGAGAGAGTTTTGTCATGAATATGCCAAGTCAGAAATATGTCGAATTGTGATGTGCCATATTGAGTTTGAATTAGGTTCAGTTACGAACACATTATGGTCTTTTTTTTTTTTAAGATTTTATTTATTTGACACAGAGAGAGAGAGAGAGAGATCACAAGTAGACAGAGAGAGGGGCGGGGGGAAGCAGGCTCCCTGCCGAGCAGAGAGCCCAACGCGGGGCTCCATCCCAGGACCTGAGATCATGACCTGAGCAGAAGCAGAGGCTTTAACCCACTGAGCCACCCAGGCGCCCCACGAAGCCATTACAGTCATAAGTGAGAAGTGGCATCTGCCTAACTGTTGTTATGAGACAGTACATCTGGCATCAGTATTTTAGGAAAATTTCATGAAACCCCATTAAAGATGAAGAAAGCAGGAAGGCAGTTAGTGCCGTGGTGGGTGCGTAAGGATAGAGACCCCAAAATGAGGAGAGAGGCTTCGAGAATGGCAAGCAGACATGCCAGGCAGGAGTCGAGCAAGCTGCGGCTGGAGAAGAGCAGAGCCTTGCCTTTCGTTGTCTTATTTAAACCCAGTGAGAGTTTGTCCGGTTGTTCCCTGAACACAATCTCAGTGGAGACATCTCTGCCTTGGGTGAGTTTCATTTCTGAAACTCAGAGAACTGGGTTGGCGATGGTGACAACTGGCCATCCCAGTTGTCCTCAGAATCCATACACTTATTTGAAGGAGGTGGGGGTGGTTTCCCACGGACCACATGCGAGAAGAATTAACGCCATCAATCACGTCCAAGAGAAGAACGGGCTGTAGAAAACCAAAAGGTCAGAAACTCTTATTAACCAAAAGACCTAGAATGTACACAATTCAGACTGAAATGACTTTCTCAGAGAGCGATCCGAACAAAGAAAATTTTGCCAAGGGCAGAACTGAAGGAAAACAGTACATAGCATTCCCAAGGGTCACTGGAAACATTTTTTTGAAGCAATAACATAGGACAATATGTCATTATTACTAAGCAGACCTATTCGAGTCCAGTGTAAGGGGGGAAAGAGCTGCATTGTTGCTGTGCTCGTTATGTTCGTGGCGGTGGTTTCATCTGTCCCGTGGTCGCTGTTTGGAAAGGGAGGTCATTTAGACACATGCCAAATGACTGAGGTGGTATTTCCACGAAACATTTCCATTTTAATAATTCTTTCGTATTTGTAGATGAAAAACAGCTTAACCCTAGGGCATGTGCTAAGATAAATCACAAGGCTCAGAAATTTTGTCCTGAAGTGATGAGTCGGCTGCAAAGGGAATTCATGTGTACTTATGGACAAATTCTGGCATCATTACTGCCTCAATCATAATTTTAAATGTCCAAATCATAATTTATATTTATAAATTTTTTATTTTGAGCTCCTGGGTAATCAAAACTCTTACCACTGGCCATTCATTTTCTCTTCCATCAATCACATGGAGAAGAAGTGCCGTTTTTAAACAATAGAAAAATCACCAAATTTTCCTTTTATTTATTTATTTTAGCACTATCTTATTAGCTTATATCTGACCCTTTTATTTTTCACGTACATAGGATAAGCAGAGAAAGTCCCCAAATCTGACATGGTACTCCTTTCAATTATTCCAGAATCATGGCATAAAAGAATAAGCAGTTATGTGGTTCATGCATTGGGGGACAGGGGGTTGTCCCCTAGCCTGCTTCCTTCTGCAGCTCTAGATGTTAATGTTAAGTCTTGTTGCTAATGACGCCCAGGTGCCTGGTGCCAATTTCTCATCAGTTCCTGTTCTAGAAGTCATATTGGTGATCCATGTGGGCCTTGAAATTCTATTGTCTGGAAAATTAATACTTTCAAGTATTTCTGTAAATTTTGTGGAAAAACCCTTCTGATTTGTTTTCCACATTTTACTTGCATTGTTTTCAGTCTGGCTGGCCTATAACACACTTTGGCATCTATAATGAAATTACATTTATCTTCAGTCAGTAATTCACTTCCTGGTAAAAGGAATGGGAAATGTTTTGTTAGGATATACAATAGCTCTAATTTTAAATTGTTCAGATTTTGTAGAATTCTTTGCAAGTGATGTCAGAGAGTTCATTACAATTTAAATTCATTTTTTAAATCAAAATTATGCTTTCTCTTCTTGGCATTATAGAGCTGTGCCTTGTATACTCCCTCATTGTAATTAATGTTTTACCTTTATTTATAGAATATAGAGAATCTTCAACAGTTTCCTTTTTCATTGTTGTAAAGAATGATTTTTAAGGAGATTTTATGACTGAAATCTAGTTCCATTGAAGTACATTATTTATCGAAGTAAAATTTGTTCCCTGAATAAAATGTAAAGTAAAACAGGATTTTTAAAGAGGAGTTTCTGTTGCTGAGTTGACAGTATTACATTTTGGCCAAAAAGTATTTGAATCCAAAGACATTTCTTTTTCATGCTTGAGCTTCTCTTGATTCTTGAAGTCTTTTAGTGCCGCACAATCAGGACCATAATTTCAATTTTACTATAAATTAGAAAGAAAATGAAAAACACCCTAAGTGGTAAAGCCAGGTCTGATACAAATTTTATTTCCTCCTGGCCTCTGTGCCCCAACCAGGGTAGACCTTTGCCATCCCTGTCTGGAACTACTAGTTCGACCTGTTCTTGTTTCGGTCTTGCCCCGAGGGGAGAGCAAGCAACACAGAGCAAGTTATTTTCCTGAAAGGTCTCCAGCTTACCCGGAATAAGTTTGTCTGATGCATATCCATTTCAATGGCCTATAGGTACGACATGATGGCCTTTTCAGATAATATATGTTTATTGTAGAAATAGCATCTGGGATCCTCTAAGGCCTTATTCCATAAAGACAGATTAGTTTAATTTCATATATTTGAATGTCTCCCCAATGGTGATGGCCCTTCTTCAATATTTAATCACATAAAATTAACATGGGGTTACAATAACGGTTGAGAAAAATCAAAATAGGTCCAAAACAGTATTTGTAAAAAAAATATATCAGGTTTGGTTTTCTTCAAGCCTGTGCCTATACAAAATGTCAGCTGAAGTTTGTGGAAGTATTAAATTTGTATGCAGATGGTCATCCACGAATAGTGGAACTGAGTATCCCCAGTAAGATTTATTCTGAAAACCATTATGTTCTACTACAAAAACAGGTACCGTTGATGAGGCTTATCAAGTATCAGGCATGTTCTAAGCACTTTTAAGTGTTTTGTCCCATGTCATCCTCTCAGTAACTGTCCTTATTTTATAGATGAAGAAACCGGGGTTCCCACCACCCATGATCACACAGCTAGAGAATGGTAGAGCAGGGATTCAAATCAAGTGAGCTGAATTCCAGAGCTCGGTGCTTTACCCGCTGCACCTCTGCCTGAGCGGGAGACACATCCACCCAAGTGTTTCATTAGTTCCTAAGGGAAGCCCTTGACCTTGGGAAACCTGGTCAGTGCACTGTATGTACGTGACAAATAAGGTCTCATATGGAGGTCAAAGCTGTTACCTTGCTGCCCATTCACATCAGATGATCAATCTAAAGGCTGTCAGGGCTGTTCTCATGCACCTGTGGTTCTGAATATCCATTCCACGTTCATGCACTTTGTATAGACGGAAAGAGAAAAACCCTCTAGGCCAGATGGTGCGATGTGGTTGGAAAGGCCTCCCTGAAGTGAGGTGGTTTAATAGTGCTGGGCATTCTTCTCCTACTGTGGCTGATTATATCTAAAAATAATAATAATAATAAGGTTTTGGAATTTTTGGTGTCAGTGTGGTTTGCTCACAGGTATGCACCTGTCCACATGAATAGAACTTGTATTTTGTACCTTGTCATCCCCCGAACCTCCAGTCCCACTTCTCCCTTCCTAGATCTCTTCCAGAGGAACCTCTGTGGGTGCTCTTCACACAGGATTCAAAGGCGCTCACTGTCCGCTGCTTTGTAAAATCTGATATCTGTCCTAGTTGTGACTCCCTACTCTCTTCCTGGCCCCTTCCCATCCTGACCCAGAGTTCGCATTTTGTTTGTTTTTAAAGATTTTATTTATTCATTGGAGAGAGAGAGAGAGTGAGAGAGAGAGCAGGGAGAGAGGCAGAGGGAGTGGTAGAAGCAGGCTCCTCGTTGAGCAGAGAGCACAACTCGGGGCTCCATCCCATGACCCTCAGATAATGACCTGAGCCAAAGGCAGACGCTTAACCATCAGAGCCACCCAGATGCCCCCAGTGTTTGTGCTTTAATAGAAGAGTCTAGAAAATAAACGGCTCTGAAGATCTAAAGGAAGGAAAATGAAATCCTCTCATTCAATCCAAGTAGTATAATTCCACGCCAAGCTTTTCTCTATTTTGGGCAGGGGAGTCCTGGGCCACAAATCCCTTAAATCACAGCACAGGAGGACCATCTACTCATAAATCTCCCACTGATTTAGTTTCTAATAACTTCAGTGATGCCTTTTAGACAAGGATTAGGATAAATATGTACTTTTTTCTTAAAATATGATCATCAGGAGTAAAGTATGGCTTTGCAACCTGCATTTTATTTAATTTTGTATTTCATTGTATTCCTTATCTCTTTATTTTCAAGTGTTTCATTCTGAATATTTCTTACCTTTCTCTGTATCCTAGTGAACTTTGTATAAAGCCAAAGCCCTTGCCCTGGCCTCACTCTGATTTCTCTCCTCTGATTCTGCTCCTAGTACTTTGGCTCTTCAGTGTCCTTTGAACAAGCTAGACACCCTCCTGCCTAAGGGCCTTTGCACTGTGCTTCCCTCCGTCTGGAACGCTCTTCCTGCATATGTCCCCACAGCTTGCTGCCTCTTCTTCTGGTCTTTGCTCAAATACCATTTCTGGCAAGCTGGTTCCTGATCCCACAGTGAGCAAGTGTACCCATGCACACACAGACAAACTTTGAAACCCTATCTCCCTCTCCAGTTTTAGTTTTTTCTTCACAGTACTTACCGCAAACTATATAATTTACGATTTATTTTTTTTGTTGCTATTCATCTCCCTCCACTGGAGTATAAAGTCCATGAAGGCAGGAACTTCTGCCTGTCGTGTTCAGTAATGTATCCCAGCACTAGGAAGATTGCCTGGCATGTAGTGGATGCTTAATTTGCTCAATGAATGAGTGAAGGAAGACTTACAGGAATTCAGGGTTTCAGCCCTTTGTTAGATAACGTCACTAGCTGCACAAGTCCTGCCTCACTTTGGTGTAACAGTGACTCCTCAAGGTTCTGAAATGCCATCGTGTAGACCTCCGCTGACTCACAGCTTCTGCTAGCTGGAGGAAAGGGGAGTGTGGCTTTCCATTGTTGAATGTGGAGGTGGAGTTGGAAGATAATCAAAAGAAATGTTCCTCTCGTTCTTTGGACCAAATGAACAAATCTAGCATTTGTTTTGGGGAGAACAAATGGTCTCTGCAAAGAACAGAAACTGTTCTCAAAATCTTTGAAGTATGTCACTGATCCTTGAACCAGTAGCTAGAGAAGCAAATATCCTAGGGACAAACACGGGCTTTGTTGGGATGAAAGCTAATCATAAGTTTACAGAAACTGATTGGGCATTTGGCTGGTGACTAATCCCTGGCAGTGACACAGAGGAGGCTCTCAAAGGGCCCAGACACACATATTTTAAGTAAAGATCCTTGTCCTCAAAGATATTGCGTATTTTGCCTGGTGCTCTCTTTTAGATAAAAATAAT
Organism: Nasua narica; assembly: GCA_028533885.1. Lineage (NCBI taxonomy): Eukaryota > Metazoa > Chordata > Mammalia > Carnivora > Procyonidae > Nasua > Nasua narica. The sequence continues at coordinate 12,053,555 of CM052806.1, forward strand.
GCATTGCTCAAGATACAAATAACATCAAGGATTCTGCCAAAGACATAGTAGGTTCTATACTGATAGAGGGAAACAGGTTATTTGGGGAGAGGGATTATCATTTTTTAGGGTTCCCCCCATAATTCATTTGATTTGCTAGTTGTAAAACCACAAGAAACCACATAAATAAGTATTCCTAGCAGTCTCCCAGTCGCTGGGTCTGTGTTTTGTGGTATGAATAGCGAAGCCAGCGTGTTTCTTATCAGTATAGTAAAAATCTTTGTCAACCCCCAAGGCCTGCCCTGATGCTGAATTTGTGTGGTGATTTCAGGATGCTAGGAGTTCCCCCACCCCCATAACCTCCCTGTCTCTTAAAAACACACCGCAGCTACTGGCTAGAACCTAAACCTCACCGACCAGACCTTATTTCCTTGATTCCATTCTATATTTACTGTGTGACTACTGCTTCAATCATGTCAGACATGGCGGAGTGGGGGGATCAACTGGAGTGGCCTAAAGGATCTCCCATATGCCAGGGACCTTAAGCTTCAATCCCTACCCAAATGAAACCTCTGAGGTCTCATCTGTAGGTAATGCCTTAGTGGCTCCACAGTTCAGCTCTGCCCAGGGAAAGACAAAAGCTAGCACCTGAGTAAGAAAAAGTGCTCAAAAGGAAAGTGCAATGGAGAAACTTCTCTCATTTCATGATTTTATGGAAATCCAGTCTTGTCCACTAGGTGTGGGGATACGAGGATGCCAGTTGCTTGAGAACCTGTGATTCTCGAATTACCTGTTTTTTCAGTCCTTCTGAAGATTTTGAAGGGTGTGAAGGGGCATCAGGCCAAAGGGCAGATTCCCATCAGTAACCATGTGAAAGAAAGAGTTAACCTTTGTGTCTCACAGTTCACCTCTGGGAATGCAGGAGCTCTGCTCCGGTGCACTCCCTCACTCCCTTGGGAACCCTTCTCAAATAGAGTCCTGCAGAATCCCACATGAAAACCGGGAGAGGAGCTAAGCCGCTCCAGGGCCCCTTTACTTAAGCCTGTCCTCAGCGCCCTGAGGAGGCTCTGCCTCGTGATGCCATCCCCCGACATAGGACACGGACCACAGCGTGGCACACTGACCACAGGGGTGCTGTGGTGCTTGTCACAAATGCTGTTCTCCTCCACCCATGGGATCAGGGGTGGTTTTGCTTGTTTTCAAGTGCCCAGGCTCAAGAGGCAGACAACCAGACAGTGTGAGTCCTGCTTTTGCCAGCAGCAAGTAAGAAGCAGGGAGGAATAACTTCACCACTGTAGGCCTCACTTTGCTCATCTGTACAATGGGAAGACATTCGGTGTGAGGGAGGTGGCAGAGACTTAAATGTATGCAAAGGACCAGGTAGAGGGTAAGCCCTTAGCAAGGAGGGGTTGTCTTAAAAATGAATACAACTTGATCCCACATGATACGGAATTCTCCGATTTTAGAGGAGAAAAAAGTGAAGGCAATAATGAGGGTGGAAAAAATTGGATAGCCTAACAGTCATCTAATCACTTTTTCTCCTACTCTTAACACCGTTGTAATTAATAGTTCTGTCCCAAATTATAGATGTGTAGTAATCGTGGCCCCTTTTGCTATAGACAAAAAGTTTCTTATGTATGGTGATGCAAATGTGGGTTAAGGGCTGCTAATGTTATAATGAGCCAGAAGTTAATGAACAGGAAACTGAACAAGAATAGAGCAGACAACTTGGCACCAGAGCTGGCTTCGAGGCAGGAAGTATGAACCCAGCGTGTCCAGAAAAGGGGAAGTGATTCGGAAGACCAGAGGGCAGGCTGGCCATGGAGCTGCTTCTGGACTGGCTGAGAACAGCTGTGCTGCGTGTTGGAGGGGGAGGAACACACGTAGAGTTTGTGATGAGGTGCTTTTCCCCACCACACAGACTCTGCCCTCTACCTTGTCAGCGCTTGAACCTATTTTGCCTTGTTTACTCTTGGTTCGAATGTGTTCGTTCTATTACCCAGAGGGATTACACATTTTGTCAGGGAAGGGACAACGTCTTCTGCTTTATATCCTTCTCCCAAAGGGCCGTCACATAGCAGGTGTATATATATAAGCAGGTGTATGTATATATATATAAGGTACAGAGGAGAATGGAAGCTGCCTTAAGTCTGTTAAACAAGGGAACGGATTGGAGAGGCTGGACCTGCAGAAAAGACAGGGAGGGAAGTTGGAAGTGCAAAAGGGACGGAGAAGTGATACCTAGAGCAGAAGCAACTGACATCCCTGGGCTGGAGCCCAGGAACTCGCTCCCACTCTTGCGTGCGGGTCGAGACAGGCATCTTTGACGCTGGATCTACTCAAGAGGTCCTCTCTTAAGCAGGGTTAGAACAAATGGAAAAGGGACGTTTGTTTTTGGGCGGCTGGAGTCCAGAATTATACCTGACCCACTGCAACTACAGCAACTGCCATCAGCCGCCGCATGCTGAGTCCAAACCAGGACTCTTCTGTCTCCGCCACACCTTCGTGTTGCCACCTGGACCCTCCAGTCAGCAGAACCAAATGGGAAGATGACTGGGAAAGGCAGGTGGACATTTATTTGGCCAACTGCAGGCCCCGGTGGTACAAAGCAAGGTGGGGCAGGTGTGGGGCTGAAAGACAACAGGTGGATCGCTGGCCCACGTGTTATCCGGGGAGAAGCGCTCGATCTCAAATCACAAGACTGGAAACCCAGCCCATGTCTAACACTCGGTCCTCATGTGATCTTGTATACGTTAGGTTACTTGACCTCTCTGCACCTCAGCTGTCTCGCTCGTAAGATGAGACTAACAACAGTACGATGTGATGGAGGTGTTGGGAGGGCTGAATGAGGCAACGCATGTGAAACCCATTTAGAAACAATGAAGATCAGGGTAAGTATTAGTTACTTTACGTGGACCCATTGGCAGTTACCGAATCCACGGCTTATGAGATAGTCATGAGGACTTTTTTTAGAAAAGTCCTTCTTTAGAAAAGGCTTCTGCTAGTCTCTGAATTTAGTGCAGGCACTCAGACTTCCTTTATGATATAGGAAAACCTCCCTAAATCAGGGGAGTTGTGAGATCAGGGGTACTTGTCAATTTAGAAGATTAAAACAAAATTTTTTTAACAATTCTCTTTTGATGGGTCACATCCAAAGATAAGCAGCTGAGCCCTCTTAGCAGCAGGAAGGAAGGGCAGCTCGCCGTGGGTTACACAAATGAACTTATTAAGGGGACTTATAAAGCCATCTAGTTAATCAGAAAGGAGGAGAGTGAAAAGAGCCTTTCTTAGGCAAGCCGTGATCGCCCGCTGGACAATTAGAAGCACAGTTTTCATTATACTGTTGTAGCCCTCGGTTGGGGTCAGGCATATGAGCTAGGATACAGCTGGTGGGTGGATGCAGTAAGGCCGTTAATTAATCACAAGGGGGTGGAAACGGAGGATGAGGGATTCACACCCTTTGATTCCGAATGGCCCCTGTTCCACCGCATTGACCCGCGTTTCCTAAGTTGACCTGTGTTAGATTTCTATGAATCATGGCATATTAGGTCCTCATTTATAAGTTGCCAGTGGAGTTGTTGAGACAAACCCATTAATTTTGGCCTTGACTGGATAAAGACTGGGTTTAATTTCTTTTAGATATTTTAGAGTAAAGTGCTAGCTCGACCAGTATAGGAAATCTGGTGGATTAGTTATTAAAATGTCTTATGCTGGTGGTAATAACAACAGCTAATACAGGATGTTTTCTCTGTGTCAGACACCATTCTAAGGTCTACACTAACCGAACCTTTGTAATTACCCTATGAGGTAGGAACTGTGATTCTCATTTTTACGCATGAGGAAAGCAAGGCAAACAGACCTTACGTAAGTTCCATAAGTCACAGTGAGTAAGTGGGGAACTGGGCCTTGAACGCAGGCCATGCTGGCTGCACTGGGTGTTCTAGACCAACAGCAAGCATACCCCACAAAAACTGAAAATTATTGTATGTCTCTTCTTGTTTGGTGGTTGTGCCCCTCACTAGATGTGGCATATTTAATCACATGGACTTCTGTAGGTCAATTACACTCTGGAATTCGCAGTCAAGTCACCTCCTTTCCCTCCCCACTCCAAGAATTAGGATGATGTATTAGTTTCCGGCAAAGTCAAAAGAAACATTGATCACTCTCCTCATTTACATACAATAAAAATATACATGTAACTGGGGGCGCCTGGGTGGCTCAGTGGGTTAAAGCCTCTGCCTTCGGTCTCAGGGTCCTGGGACTGAGCCACACGTTGGGCTCTCTGTTCAGCGAGGGGCCTGCTTCGCCCTCTCTCTGCCTGCCTCTCTGCCTACTTGTGATCTCTATCAAATAAATAAATAAAATCTTTAATATATATATATATGCACACACACACATAACAAATATAATTAATAACTGGCTATATACCGAAGAATATATGTATATGGCAAATAAGCATATGAAACGATGCTCCAAGTGATACGTCATCAGGGAAATGCAAATTAAAACAATAGCGATTCTGTGGAACCACAAAAGACCCCAGATAACCAAAGCAATTTTAAGAAAAAAGAGCAAAGCTGGAGGCAGCACGCTCCCTGATTTCAAACCAAATTACAAAGCTATAGTAATCAGAATGGTATGGTATTAGTATAAAAACAGACATGGAGATTAGTGGAACAGAATAGAGCCCAGAAATAAACCCATACATATATGGTCAATTAATTTGTGACAAAGGAGGCAAGAATATACAATAAGGAAAGGATTGTCTGTCTACAATAAATGGTGCTGGGAAAACTGGACAGCAACATGCAAAAGAATGAAACTGAACTACTATCTTACACCATACACAAAAACCAACTGAGACTGGATTAAAGACTTCAGTATAAAACCTGAAACCTAAAACTCCTAGAAGAAAACAGGCAGAAACCTCCTTGATATTGATCTTGGTGATGATTTTTTGGATTTGACACCAAAAGCAAAGCCAACCAAAGCAAAATAAACAGGTTGGGACTACATCAAACTAAAAATCTTCTGCACAACAAAGAAAAATATCGGCAAAGTGAAAAGATAACTTACGACATAGGAGAAAATATTTGCAGATCAAGTATGTGATAATGAGTTAATATGCAAAATAAAAATACAAGTATTATATATTTATACAAATAATAAATAGTATATGTATATAAATAATAAATACAAATATAGAAATACAACTCAGCAAAAAAAATCTGATTAAAAATAGGCAGAGGACCTGAATAAGCATTTTTCCAAAGAAGACATACAGATGGGCAACAGGTACATGAAAAGATGTTCAACATCATCAATCGCCAGGGAAATGCAAATTGGAACTACAATGAGGTATCACTTCCCACCTGTTAGAATCCAAAAGACATGTAATAACAAGTATCGGTGAACATGTGGAGAAAAGGGAACCCTTGTTCTCTGTGTACACCTTACGCTGGGATCGTAAATTGGTGCAGCCACTATGGAAAATAGTATGGCAGTTCCTCCAGGAATTAAAAATAGAACTACCATATGATGAAGCAGTTCTACTTCTGGGTATTTAATCTGAAGAAAACGAAAACACTAACTTAAAAAGATACATGTATCCTTGTGTTCACTGCAGCAGTATTTACAATAGCCAGGATACGGAAACAACCTGTGTCCATTCATGGATCAATATGTGAAGAAAATGTGAGATACACAGCCCCCCAACCCCCACTGGAATATTATTCAGCCATAAAAAAGATTGAACTCTTACCATTTGTAACAACTATGAGAGCATTATGATAAGTGAAAGAAATCAGAGAGAGAAAGACAAATGCCTTGTAGTTTCACTTATATGTAGAATCTAAAACCAAACAAAAAGCCAAAATAAAATGAAAACACCCAACCTCACAGATACAGAGAATAGATTGGTGGTTGTCAGAGGCAGAGGGTGAGTAGGGTGGGGCAAAATGGGAGAAGGGAGTGAAAAGGCACATACTTCCAGGTATAAAATAAATAAATCATGAGGATATAATGTACAGCATGGCATGTACAGTTAATACTGTATTGCTTATTTCAAGGTTACTAAGAGAGTGAGTCTTGAAAGTTCTTATTACAAGAAGAAATTCTATAACTATGTATGGTCACAGATGTTAACTAGACTTATTGTAGTGATCATTTCACAATATATACAGATACTAAATCATTATGTTGTACACCTGAAACTCCTATAATGTTGTATGTCAATTACATCTTAGTTAAAAAAAGATGAAACCAGAAACTCACCAAAAACAAGATACCACTCCACACCTATCAGAATGGCCAAACTCCAGGACATTGACAACGTCAAATACAGAAGAACATATGGAGGAAGAGGAATGCTCGTGCATTACTGGTGGGAATGCAAAATAGTAGAGCTGCCTGATATGAAGAATTTGAGAGGCAGGACAGGGGGGTTATGGGGGGGAGGGGGAGAGAAATGAAACAAGGTGGGATGGGGAAGGAGACAAACCATAAGAGACTCCTAAACTCACGAAACAAACTAAGGGTGGCTGGGAGGTGGGGGTAGGGTAGGGATATGGACATTGGGGAGGGGATGTGCTATGGCAAATGCTGTGAAATGTGTAAGCCTGATGATTCACAGACCTGTACCCTGGGGCAAATAATACATTATATGTTAATTAAAAAATTTAAAAAAAATAGTAGAGCTGCACTGGAAGACAGTTTGGAGGTTTTTAGAAAACTAAACATACTGTTACCATGTCATCCAGCACGTCCTGCTCTTTGGTGCAGGAAAGGAAAAAAACCTATTTGCCCAAATAGGCTGAAAACTTACATCCACACCAAAATCTTTCCACAGATGTTTATAGCAGCTTGTTCATGATTGCCAAAACTTGGAAGCAACCAAGATGTCCTTCAGTAGGTGAATGGCTAAATAAACCATGGTCCATCCAGACAATGGAATATGATTCAGGGCTAAAAAGAAATGAGCTACCAAGTCATGAAAAGACATGAAGAAACCTTACATGTGTATTACTAAGTGAAAGAAGCCAATCTGAAAAGGCTATGTAGTGTATGATTCCAAGCAATCTGGAAAAAGCAGAACTATGGAGACAGTAAAAAGATCTGTGGTTGTCAGATATTAGTATTGGGGGGCAAGGAGGGGGGACAAACAGAGTACAGAAGATGTCTATTATCTATTATTATAGTTATTATTATTATCTAGTATTAGGTAACATTATTATCCAATACAGATATTATTATTGTCTAATATAATATTATCTAATAATTATATAATTATTATCTAATATTATAGTATTATCTAGTATTATTAGATATTATTATCTAATAATACCTGTCTAATATTCTAGATATTCTAGATATCTAGATACTATTATTATCTAGATATTATTATTATCTAATATTATAGATATTCTAGTATCTTCTATTATAATAGATGCACCCTACTATCATGTGTCCAGACCTCTAGAATGCACAACACCAGGAGCGAACTCTAAGATGAACTATGAACTTTGCACGATTGTGATGTGTCATTGTAGGTTCATCAGTGGTAACAAATATTCCCTTCTGTGGGGAATGTTGATAATGGGGGACTCTGTGCATGTGTGGGGGCAGGGAGTACATGGAAAATCACTATACCTTCCTCTGAATTTTGTTTTGAACCTAAGGCTACTCTAAAAAAAACATAGCATTCAGAAGTGTTTGAGTGGCTCAGTGAGAAGCGTCTGCCTTCAGCTCAGGCCATGCTCCGGGGGTCCTGGGATGGAGCCCTGCATCAGGCTTTCTGTTCAGTAGGGAGTCTGCCTCTCCCTCTCCCTCTGCTCCCCCACCGCTGCCCTGGCCAGTGCCTACGTGTATATACACTCTTTCTCTCAAATAAATAAAATGTAAGAAAATCTTTTAAAAAAAAACAAACAAACCTACGGTGTTCAAAATTTTTTT
>CM052806.1:12061983-12104263 GCA_028533885.1 Nasua narica
TTTTTTTTTTTTTTCAAGATTTTATTTATTTATTTGACATAGAGAGAAATCACAAGTAGGCAGAGAGGCAGGCAGAGAGAGGGGGAAGCAGGCTCCCTGCTGAGCAGAGAGCCCGATGGGGGCTCGATCCCAGGACCCTGAGACCATGACCTGAGCCAAAGACAGAGGCTTTAACCCACTGAGCCACCTAGGCACCCCCGGTCCTTGGTTCTTATTCAAAAACGATGATCTTTTCACATAATAAATAGACAAATACATGTAAAGTTTCAGAATCATCTAAATATGTGACTTTGTTTTCCGTATTGCACTTCTGGGCTATGTCATGAACCTACATTTTTAGGCTGTTGGCAAAGCATCTAGACCTTTCAAATGAAATTGCATCTGGAATACGGAAAAAAAATTCAGATTTCTGTAGCATTCTTCTTGCAAAATGACATTATCGAATTCTTCCTGTCTGTGTACATTTTTTCCTAAGTGTCAGGCAAAGGAACTCAGAGGGCAAAGTGCTTCCACCTTCTTAAAGGTCTCATTCCCTTTAATTTGACCTACAAAGACTGATCGATAATAAAATACAACATGAGAATCAGAAGAGAATAAATGAATGCTTATCTTTAACTCTTCGTATTCGTTAAATAAGTGTACATTGTTTTCCTGAGTGTGTGTGTGTGTGTGTATATATATATAGATATATATATTGAGAGTGAGAGTGACAGAGGGCAGGAGCAGGGGTGAGGAGGAGCAGATGGAGAGGGAGAGAGAATCCCAAGCAGATTCCAAACCCAGCATGGAGCCCAATTTGGGACTTGATCTCACAACCCCGAGATCATGGCCTAAGCTGAAATCAAGAGTCAGGCCCTTAACTGACTGAGCCACCCCAGAGCCCCTCCTGAGTTATTCTTAATACAACCCTTTCCTTAGGCATTCGTGGCTTGTGGTCATGAGTTTACAACCACCAAATAAACCCCCATATTGGTCAAGAACTTGGCTCACATGGCTAACCTGCATTCTTGCAGGCTCTGCCTTCACATTTTCTTGCCCCAAGAAGCTTAAGGCATTTGACCATAATTGTGTGTTTCATGTGATGTTAGACGGGGCGCCTTTTGCAGACGGAGTGTACTGCTGGCTCAGACTGGAGAATCCTCCAAAAGACAGAATGCCTAGCACCAGGGATGGTGGAGTGTGCAGGTTTCCTGGTTCTCTCGCTTCAGAGGCACCGAATGCTCAGTTAGGGCTCCGGGAACTGAGTCAGAAGCTTCAAACAATGCATGTTAGCCCTCCAAGTGCAAATTCCTGCACAAATCAGGGGCCTCGCCTCCCCAAGTCCTCCATCCACTGAGAAGGTCTTCCTTCAGTGCCTGAGGTTCCACAATGCCTTAACTGGACCCGAGGGGAAAGTAAACTGTGAAGCATGAACCTGGGAAGTCAGAGTGCTGACTTTCATTTTATTTAATCACAGAGCCCCTGGCAAGGGCCCCAAGAGGGTTCAAGGCTACAGCAGGCTGTCTCTGTCCTCCTGGAAACTAAATTCCCAGTACAGGAAGACAGGCAATAAGGCACACATGGTACAAGTGAAAATACCTTGTATGTTAGAAGGAAAGAAAAAACTCATAGGGGATGTGGGGGCTTGGCTGGGGGCCTCTGAGGGGCTCGCCGGCAACATTCCATCATCATCACATGCTGTTGTGAATGCCCCTCCACCCCCGTGTGCTCCCGGATTCCTCAGTAAGTTCACAGGCTCAGGCAGGAAGGGAGCCTGGGATGCCGGGCGCCTCACACAGGGCCTAGCTCGCACTTAAATGCTCTCACAATATCTGGTGTCTGACCGAGCAAGGAGGCAAGCCAACATCCTTACAAGCTTTTTAAATGCATTTTCTAAGGTACGTGTATATATGTGTTTAACAGTTAATGTTAAATATTAGGAAAAGTCCTGCAAACTCATTTGTAAAGCATATTTTTTTTTTGGTTTACACTTGCTTAATACAACACTTGACTGTGTGATTCTAATCTCCCCTCTGCCCTCACTCCAGGGAAATTAGGCTCTGGCAGGTACAGTTGGAGTTTTCATGTGCCCTGCTGTTGGTTCTGCAGTTACTTGCTTTCACTCGAAGAGCTTTACCGGGGGAAAAAAATTCCAGGGAGGTTCATAAAACTACGAGTAGTTATTGGGAGAGCTTTGTGATGGAATCATCTAGATATCTCTCTGCCTTTCTCCAGCCTTTCAGAGACTTCCACAAAGCGAGAGGGTCTCTCAGGGCCTGAATGGAGACCTTTACTTCTCCAATGTTCTCCCAGAGGATACCCGCGAGGACTATATCTGTTATGCCAGATTTAATCACACTCAAACCATACAGCAGAAGCAACCTATTTCCGTGAAGGTGATTTCAGGTAAGAGCTCAGCCTCCTGATTCTCTCTTTCAATGATGTTTCCAAGTGTGCCTAAAATATATTAGCTGGTAAACACTACTGACTTTGACCCACACAGGTTCATTGATCAGGAAGCTACCCATGACTAGTTACTGACATGTTGGCAGATTAAGAGCACACATAACCCAGATGTTGTACTTTACATTCTTTGCTGATATCACTGTTGCTGTTTCCATGATAACTTTCTGAGTCTCCTTGGTCCCCGGAGCATCTGCGTGTGCTTTATGCCCCAGCATGCCTTTACTTAGCAGCCCTGCAGCTTCTGTGTCCCCACATTACTGGCTGGGGTGGCCAAGTGACGTAATCAATCAGTCCTGTACAATGTAAAAGTCGGTGTTTCCTTGGCAGGGACGGCACTTAGTCAGCATAGCTGTATACGTTTACTTTTGTCGCCCGAGATTTTTTTGTAGTACCTTCTCCCCTGCTTTTTGCATTCTTCATCATATTCTGTTTATTTCAGTGGATGAACTGAATGACACCATAGCTGCTAATTTGAATGACACTGAGTTTTATAGTGGTGAGTTATGGTGACTGCAACTGGTACTCCTCTCCTTCACCGTAGAATCGGCTCACTAACTTCACCTCCATAGTTATTAAGCCTGATATCTTCATGAGAGTCCTAGTTCGTGTTTAATGCCGCTAGAACAAATGTGTGTCTTCTACGAAACTTAGCTATACGTTTACGTCATGTTACTAAAACATTTGCACGTTGTATGTATAATAATAAAAAATTATTATCACTGTTTTCATGTGAAGCAACCATTTCCCGTGATTTGGGGGAAAAAATCTTTCATGTATGTTTAGAATTATATTTTTTCATTTTTCTGTCTTGTTCACAAACTTTTCTCATTAACCAAATAGGGGTGCATTAACCTGCTAGAATACTAACTTGTCAGCCTTAGTAACCATTAGCAACTAACATCGAGTGGATTTTGATAGTAAACCATCACATTTCCCATCTGTTCTCACATGACATTATCAGTGTCATATAATTAGCAATAGTATTTCTCTCAGTTTTGTTTAAAACCAAGTCACTCTCTTCAGTGGAAATAACCTTTTTAAAAATAGAACATTTAACTTTATTCTTTTAAAAAGAAAAGAGTCTGATTTCCTTTAGGGAAATGCGACTCTCGAGTATAGAGTTTATCAATGAAAATTGTGGTTTCTGGATATGGGGAGCCTCTTAATGATTTCTAAGGGAGAATTTCTGCTGTATTAATTTTTTACCCTTGAAATATAAAGTAAAAAACATTAAAGTACTATCAATGATTAGAGTAGGCAAGCCACAACTTCTGCCTTACTATTTTATTTTAATATATCCTGAAAATGATGGCTCTCGAAACCATTCCCAAACTGATTTCAGAGAGGTAAGGTTTCCTCCACAATTTCTAAAGTCTTAGGAAAGTTCTCATTTCTCTCAAGCAATACCTTCCCTGGTATTGAGTTTTTTCTTCTGAGGAATGAGAATAACTCATATATTACCTTTTCACTCACTTTTGGTGAGCATCAAAGAGATAATGCATTTAAGTGTTGAAAACTGTAAAGGGCTATAGAAACTTTTGATGGTATATTCCTACTTCACATTTTCCTGAGAGGCCATTAGAAGATAAGGCCACATTTACACGAGGTTTCCATAAAATAGAAGATGACCTATGTGGGCCTCCCTGAGACCTCTGACTTGAGGCCTCTTTATTTTTTCATTGAGGAAACCAAGTTCAATTTCTTTAACATTTATTATTCTTAATGTATGGCACAAAATTTGCCAGACCTCTGTCAGTAAATTTCTAGTTTTGTTTTGTTTTCCATAAACCTTGCAGTTTGGGGGCCTTGATATTTAGACATCCACAACAGATTTATGTCCATGATTAATCAATGAAATTGACTATGATGTTGTCCATAGTGTAAACCAAAATACCCCCTTCCATAGTCACATCTTCCACAATATAGTTAATTTTCTCTTTGACCCGACCACTAATTGTAAGGGATGGATAGTTTGAGAATGTGACTTTCCTCTCTATGTCTACATTTTGAAAATTTGCCAACACACCAAAAATTCGTAAAAACATAACCCAAATTAAAGGAATGCACAAGAGTAAAATAGTCCTTCATATTAATGCTTACATAACCAACATCATTTCTGTTCCCGACTGAGTGAGCAATGTTTGTAAGGCAGAGAGTATGGATGTGCAGTTTAACAAATTTCACAGGGTTAAGTGGTTTTGAAAAGGGATTAGATTTTTAGGCAGTGAACTGTGTTTTGAGAAATACATATTCATAACTTTTAATCCATATGATTTTATTGTTTGCAGCCAAATCAAGTAGAGAGAGGCCACCAACCTTTTTAACTCCAGAAGGCAATGCCAGTCACAAAGAAGAATTAAGAGGAAATGTCCTTTCACTGGAATGCATTGCAGAGGGACTGTGAGTTCCCGCTTTCTGTCTTTTTTAAAAAAGATTTTATTTAGTTATTAATTTATTTGAGAGCAGAGAGCAGCAGGAGAGAGCATGAGCCTGCAGGCAGGGGAGGGAAGGGCACAGAGGAGAGGGGCTGAGGGAGAAGCAGGCTCTTTGCTGAGCAGGGAGGCCAACCTGGGGCTTGATCCCAATCCCAGGATCCTGGGCCTGAAGGCAGACCCTAACTGACTGAGCTACCTAGGCGCCCCTGCGCTTTCTGTCTTGATGTACATTTCTTACAAAAACCTAGTGGGTCAGCAGGAAAGCACTGGTGTCACAGCAACAGTCACTGTCTTACACTAATTCTATCAAGCATCAAGAGAAATTTGATAAATATTTTCAAAAATAAGCCATATGAATCTCATATTATTGAAATATTCTCTTAACAAAATAGTGTTCCTCTTGAGGTAAGTATCAGGAATTCCCTTGTGGTTGCTATGATTACAATCAGGGTATCTTCTCTCCCTACTGTTTCATACCAAACAACCTCAAAACTTAGTGGCTTATAAACAATAGCTGTTTATTGTTAATCATTCGTCCAAGGGTCGCAGGGCAGTTGCTACACCAGGCTAGAACAGGATGTTTTACGGTGAGCCTGCTCATGCCTCTGTGGGCAGCTCCTCTGTGAGTTCACAGCTCTGGGAATCTGCTGGGCAGCTCTTGGCCTTGAGTTTCTCCTGCCCCTCTAGCCATCTAGCCCCAGCTTATTTTCCTCACAATAGAAGAACATGCACGGCCTCTTAGGGTTCTTAGGGTCTAGCCTCAGAACGAACATACTGTCCCTTCCACTCCTTCCTGTTGGCAGGTCACAAGCCTAGCTTCTTTGCAGATGCCTCATCTGTGCATAGCTCACATACAAGGACAACTGTTATGTTAGGTGCACGTCAGAGCAAGTTTCTACATCGTTCCCTCTTAGCCCTGACACCAAGCAAGTACTGTTGCTGTGGGCACATTTTCTGGAAACATTCCATGGAATCTCAGAAACACTGTTATGATCCCATGTTCTGATCTGTGCTGTCCTTGACCTGGTAATGCAACAGTTTCGAGTTCCTTCCCAGAATTGACTTTCAGGAATAGCTTTACTACAGGAGACACGTGGAGGCCTCTGCTGGTCCTGTCAGGAAATCACAACACACGCTACTCAGTTCAATTAACTGAAACTAGCAAAACTCCCCGCTAAAGATAAGTATATATCTTTCCCACCAGAATTAAAAACAAACCCCCAAACCCTTGCAATTTTCGTTCATCATGGTGTTTGAAGGTGGTTTAATGTATTAACCTCCAACCTTTGGGGAGTAGAGATACCCATTCTCACAATTTTGTGATTCCCCTTCCCACGAAGGGTCTGTTACGTAAAAACCAAATCATGGTTGATATTTGGAAATTGCATTAAACTTCCAAAAGAATTTTTAAAACCTTGGGGTGGTAAGATTGATAAAGCTAAGATTGAGGAGTCTATCATTTACAAACCAATAGCTGTAGAACTCACAGAATCAAAATATTTCTAATTATTTTTAAGGGGTTTTTTTGTTAAAATATTTCTAATTCTTTTTTTAAGATTTTATTTACTTATTTGACAGAGAGAGAGAGAGAGAGAGAGATCACAAGTAGGCAGAGAGGCAGAGAGAGAGAGGGAAGCAGGCTCCCTGCCGAGCAGAGAGCCTGATGCGGGGCTCAATCCCAGAACCCTGAGATCATGACCTGAGCCAAAGGCAGAGGCTTTAACCCACTGAGCCACCCAGGCGCCCCAAAATATTTCTAATTCTTAATAACTGCCCAGTGGAGTAGTAAGCAAGCTTCCAGAACAATCCATGACTTAGTTTGACCTCATGCTTCTATCCCCATGATCCACATACCTTCAGATCATGTGAGGTGCAGATTATCTGACTAAAAAGAAACACAGGAATATGGTATCAGATACCACATGGGTATTGTATCTTTCACTTTTTAAAATGATTTTACATTTTTAGATTCACAGCAGGTTTCATTTTAAAAGATATTTCATTGGGGCGCTTGGGTGGCTCAGTTGGTTAAGCAACTGCCTTTGGCTCAGGTCATGATCCCAGAGTTCTGGGATCGAGTCCCGCATCGCATCGGGCTCCCAGCTACATGGGGAGTCTGTTTCTCCCTATGACCTTCTCACCTCTCATGTTCTGTCTCTCTCTCTCTCAAATAAATAAATAAAATATTTTTAAAAAAAAGATATTTCATCAAAGAAATATGTTCAATTGTTTTCTATTCAGCTACACAAA
The DNA here is from genome assembly GCA_028533885.1 of Nasua narica. Taxonomy (NCBI): domain Eukaryota; kingdom Metazoa; phylum Chordata; class Mammalia; order Carnivora; family Procyonidae; genus Nasua; species Nasua narica. The sequence continues at coordinate 12,069,114 of CM052806.1, forward strand.
CCAGAAGCAATTCTACAATCAACCAATTAATGCCACTTGAATTTCTAAGGACAAATATTGTGATCTTCCTGAGGTGCCTAGGCCATATATATATATATATATATATATATATATATATATATATACATTCGTCCTTATCTTCCCAACATACAACTCAGTGCTTGGTCCATAGTTCAATGCTTAATAAATATTTGTGTCCAACGGAGTTTTATTTTACTCATGAAAATCTTTTAAAGTCACTAGATCAAAATTCTTCCATTTGTTAGGGAAATATGTGCAAAAGTTCATAGGCTGAAATATGTACATCAGCACTTTCTCTGCATTTTTAATTCTAGCTGATTAAAAAAAAACTCAGTGTCATTAATTTCATAGTAAGCCTTTTGATTGACATATTCCTTCAGGTAAAGTTTTCCAGGAGTGCCTCACTGATTGGAACTTTGAAGAAAATAACGAAGTCCCTTCAGTGAAGTCACCTAGACCAGCCTGTTCATTGCATCAGGGAAGTCAAAAGTCATGGTGTGCCACGCTTTTAACACGGTGCTGCTTTTGTGACGGTGCTGGCTCACAGACTTCAATACAGGGGTCTGAGCATTATTTATAAAAGTGTGATGCTAGTTACAATGTCTTTCTATTCCTCAGGATCTTCAGACAAAGCAGTTGTTACCAACTTGCATGAAGATTCACCCTCAAAAGCAGTAAGGTGAACTTTTTTTAATAATATCATTGATTTATCTTATCAGGCCTACCCCAGTTATTTACTGGATAAAAGAAGATGGAACACTGCCCATCAACCGGACATTTTATAAGAACTTCAAGAAAACTCTACAGATCATTCAGGTTTCAGAAGCAGACTCTGGAAATTACCAGTGTATAGCCAAAAACTCATTGGGAGCTATCCATCATACCATTTCTGTCACAGTTAAAGGTATACAGTTGTTTCAAATACATGACTCTTGCCTTCATGAGATGTCATAAATCTTCAATTAAATATGCCTTTGATTTTATTCTTCAATTAATAATAAATGAAAGTTTATGTCAACATTCCTGACATCTTGGATCTTTTCTCATTGCTCTTTAGAGTGCGTCTAAATCAGGTCAAAAATTCTCTACCTCAAATCTTCCTATAGAATTCCAACTAATAACTGCAAGAAGGAAGAAAACTGGAAATCACCATTAATATCCCACAGTTATAACTCCTGCAGGCAAGAGCCAGAGATGAAAGATGGATGAAACTTTAAGGAGAAACAGAGGATCCCCTTAGCATCAGAGTACTTCTTGTCATACACACACACACACACACACACACACACACACACACACACACACACAATTAATTATGGAAGCAGGTTTAACATATTTTCACAAATCATTCACCTTTCCTCTGGGAAGAAGATGAGCTGAATTCCCTACCCTTGAGTGTGGGCTGGACGTAGTGACTCACTTCTAGTGAATAAATTATGAAAGCATGTAAATAGCAACTTTACAGAGAAACTTGGCAGATATCACCTTGACCATGTGCTCAAGGTTAGCATAAGCAGTAATAAGTCACATTGGTATCATGTACCCAAAATGATACAGTAAGAGGGATCCATCACCCAAAACCTCAGTGTACTCATGAGAAAACACCAGACAAACCCAAGTTGAAAGACATTCTACAAAATAACTGCTCAGTACTCTTTAAAAGTGTCAAGATGATGAAAGATGAGGGAAGACCAAGAAACCGTCAGATTGGAGGAAACTAGTAAGGAGACAAGACAAGTAAAGACGTGATAGTCAGGAGATGGTCCTGGGACAGAAAGAAGGCATGAGTAGAAGAAGAAGATGTAGTTTGCTAATAGTATTGTGCCACTGTTAATTTCTTGTGTTGATAACTGTACCATAGTTATATAAGGGAACATTGGAGAAAGCTGGGTGAGGGGCTCATGGGAGTTCTCTATACTAACTTTGCAACTTCTCAAAAATGCGAAATTTTTTAACTTCCTTCCAAGTTTTATAATTCTGTGTATTCTATAGGGCTCAGAACTTAAATTCATGTTCCTTAGCCCTATGTGTACCTATAACTTGCTCTATAACCTTAGCAAATCTGTTACTTTTTAAACATCTGATTAATTTAATGTAAAATGAGATGGCCTTTGTATCAAAACGCTCTGGAAACAGTCTTTTGAAAGTCTGAAGTGTTCTTTGAGGCATCATTTACAAATCTATTCACTCTTTAAAAAATGAGGCTAACACATGTTTTGCAAAATACTTATTTTGATACTAAAATAGTTCAGTATACCAAATTTGCTAGAACGCTTGTATGATTCAAATGTTTGTGGGTTTTTTTTCTTTCTTTTATTCATAAAGCGGCTCCATACTGGATCATGGCACCTCAGAACCTTGTGCTGTCCCCAGGAGAGGACGGGAGGCTGATCTGCAGAGCTAATGGCAACCCCAAGCCCAGAATTAGCTGGTTATCGAATGGAGTCCCAATAGAAAGTAAGTTGCCTTGACAGGCTCCACGGTTGCAGCCTATTTTCCGGGCATAGCTACATCCCAACATGGAACAAATGGAATAAAATCACTGGTGGTGAGGAAGGAAGACACGTGTCAGTTAAAAAGAGGCGCCAAATTACCTTTGGATGTTTATTTTATTACCTCTCAATATTCCTTATGATGGAATAGTTTGTGCCCTTAACATAACAGCATGAGTTGATTGGGACTTGGCAATATTTCCGGTCTTTTTACATCGATCCTAAGAAGAATGACAGGGTCAGAAAGAAACATTCCTGGAGAGTTCAGATGATCTTCTCTGTTCCAAATGTCAAGTGTTTTGTGGAAACGTCACAGGAGTCGGAGGAAACATGTGGGGGAGGCTGTGACGGGAATAAGACCACAGCTGTGGTCATTTAAAGAGTTTTCATTCCTAAGCACAGTCCAGATGTCCCCAAGTTCTCTGGTCTTCAGAAATCACCATCCCATTTTTTTTAAGATGTTATTTATTTATTTGACAAAGAGATAGCACAAGTAGGCAGAATGGCAGGCAGAGGAAGAGGGAGAAGCAGACTCCCCGCTGAGCAGGGAGCCCAATTTGGGGCTCGATCCAGGACCCTGGGATCATGACCTGAGCAGAAGGCAGACTGAGCCACCCAGGTGCCCTCGACACCCCATTTAATGCCCATAGAAGAACGTAGCCTCTGACCGTGATTGTATTGCAGGACCCTTGGTCTTTGATTAGTTTTCCCTCTCCAGGGCAGTACTGACCCAGGCCCTGCTGCTGTGGGCCACCTCTTTGGCTGCCTTCCCCGGACCACTTGAGGCTCTCTATCTCCCAGCCAGCTTCTCCAGCCTGCTGCCACGCTTTCCAGAATGGTCCCCTGAAGTGTGGCCACAGGCCCATCCATTAATCTGAATCACAGTAAAGCCCACCTTTACAAAACCTGGTTAAAGGCTTGAGGAGAGTGGAAGGCTTGAGGATTATGGCAAAACAAAACAAACTTAAAACCGGATATTGCCCCTCCCTGCTCCCATATTCCTAAGAGAGAGAACCCACCAGCTCTCCTTTCGTCCCCACCTCACCCACCACCCATTGTTGCTTACAGGAGACTCTCTGCACATTTTACCCTACTTGGAGTTCATACCTTCTCTTAGGCCCAGAGAAAGAGAAAATTGGCTTTCGTTTAAAACCTAGACTCAGGCTCATCCTCCAACCGGTAACATAATAATTAGCAAAGGTGTTCTTGACTCACAATAAAGACAAACTTCATGCTTAGAAAGTAGAGCAGCTTTCACTCCTCATTGCCTCCAAGCCAGAATCAAAAATGGGTTCTACTTCTACATAACTAAAAGGTTATGGACGTGGTGGATGGAATTGGCATGGTGAGGGTTCCTAACCTTTAAAAGGGACTCATGTAGACCCCAGAAGTTAGCTGGGAGTGCTGGCCTGTGTGAACACCACACCTTCCCCTAAGAAGCTGCAGAAACCTTGAGGAGGCCAGCTACTGAGGGAGAGGGTCAGGGAACAACCACCTGCAGCATCAGGGATGGAGGCACAGTCCAGAATATTCCCAAGATTCCACCAAGTCAACTCCCTTCTGCCTTTTCTCCAAAGTAGAGAGCGCCACTGGCATCCCTTTATGAGGAATGGAATAAGCAGACAAAAGAAAATGCATCTTCACACCCAGAGATGTGTTCTATGTCATGGCCAAATGTTTAGATTTCAAGATGTTTATAAAGTGGACTGCCTCAGAAAATCTGAGTATTCTCCTCATGTTGTACCACTGTGTGGGTGTAACTTCTAAGAGTTCCATGTACTCAAGGAATATGAGGAGCTGTCCTCAAACATCCAGAGACATTCAGGCTAGCGCTCTGGCCGGGCATTGCCCTCGCTCCCTCCACGGCCTAGCGCATCTGCGCAGGTGCCGTCAGAATGCTGGGCACCAAGAGTCCCCCAGAGCAGTCCAACACCGAATGCCCAAGCATTGGGTCCCAAACTGCTGAGAATAACTGACAGAGAAAGAGATTCTAGAAACCCTGCTTTTTTCCATCAGCCTTGCTTGGATGGACATCACGGAGAGTGGGTGAGTCAGAAAGGCCCCAGGTCTGAGATCTGGGACAAGGAATGTGCATGGCCCCCGGGTATACTGTATTCTTGGGGTACCTGGCCTTCTGCTGAAGCTGTAGTTCACTTCCCAGCCCAGTGTGACATCTCTGTCCTCCTCTGTCGTGCACGGATGAAATCTTTACCCTGTTAAAGAAATCAGAACTTGTGTTCATCTTGTGGTTGGAAGAACATGTTTCTTAAGGCATTCTGACATGTTTAGAATCCTAAACAGCAGAGATGAGCTAAGAAGTCGACCCAAAGGATCCTAGCATTCCCCTACCACTAGACGAACTAACTGGAGTGTCTAAGGGGACATTAGAAATTAGCTACTGATTGTGATTGGAGTGTGGAACAACCACATACAGAACTGTCGGATGGTGAATTTATGTGGTTTTAAGCGCTAACTCTGTAACTTGTTCCAGCAGCCAGAGAAAATGAATGCAGCCTGAGTGGGCACGGGGCTACTAAGACGAGGCTGAATGACTGTAGTTTGGTTTACCTGTCTTCAAGTGAGTGAATTAGCCACAGATGAACCAAATATTTGAGATTTGCAAGGGATAAAGATATCTAAATGCAGTGATAACTATGCCTTAGGTGTACCTCCCTTTCCTGTCATCAAAGAGACAAGTACGGTGTTTGGAATGGAAGCAAAGCCTTCTTAAGTGGGTCAAGTTGCAAACGGAGATTTCAGGGAAAGGGTACAGTTATGGAGTGCTGATTTTGAGCCTCAAGCTGAGGCAGATACCTCTCGCCCCTTTGAGTGTGCTTTTAAAGCCATGTGAGGTCACAGCCTGAGGTTTAGCACTTACCGATGGGAATTAGTTTCCAGGAACACGGCACTTCCACACCGCTGGGCGTGCCCTGGAGTAAATTCTCACATATTATGTTGCTCGCTCTGTTCCATTCCACTTTGGTAAGGATCAGCCCCGGTCCAGACTTTTTTTTTTTTTATGTACTTGAGATATTTAGCTGAATAACACATAATTTCACATGATTTGTTTCTGTCTCAGCCTCAGGAATTTCTGATACAGGAAAATTAACATTTTCACATTTGATGATTGGCCCCCTATATGTCTTTACGTACTTATTTATTTATCTGTTTATTTCAACAAGAAGCTCATTAAGAACACAGGTTTGGTTGAGCTAAAAGGTTTCTCTATTTTGGACTAGTGTTTGCGTCTCCTCTCGAGAATTAACTCACCTCCTCGTAAAGAACCGTGGTTTCTTTGTGAACGCACAATGCTTTTCAAAACATGTATTTCTGTTTTCACCTACCTTGTGCTTTTTCCCCTGGATCTCTTGAAATAATACTCAGTTTTACAGAATCAATCCACTTAGGACTGAATGAATATCAAGCGTAATGTGCTGATAAGTGATAACCAAAGTCAGAGGAGGGAAAATTAGGATTTCTGCTTGGGTTCTCAGTCTCCTCATCTTATTACATATACCTCAATCGGCATGTATTTCTGTTCTACTTACTAGAGTGTAGACCTCACACAAAGAAGAATAAATAGATGCTTTATATTTTTGCACCCCAACAGTTGCTCCTGATGACCCCAGCAGAAACATAGACGGCGATACCATTATTTTTTCAAACGTTCAAGAAAGATCGAGTGCGGTGTATCAGTGCAATGCCTCTAATGAATATGGATATTTACTGGCAAACGCATTTGTAAATGTGCTGGGTAAGCTCTCCCTTTATTAAAGACATGGCAAGTTCAGTTAATGACTGCTGTTGTTCTCAACAAAAACATAGCGAGCATCTACTGTGTGTGATGCACAGAGGACTGGGAGCTGCATGGCAAATAAGAAGATGGGTAAGATACAGAACTTGCCCTAAAGGGTATGGTACTCTGGCCTTCTGGTTCTTTCGGAATGCAATTTTTATAGTGGCCAGTTGTTTACTGTAGATATCATCAAATAGACTGTTCTGTCCATATAGGGTTAGGCTAAGTGTCAAACCCTCAGAAGGAAAATAGCATTAACCTGCTATTAGTAACAGAATGTTTCTGCCATTCCATCCCTAGAAACTGGTAAGTTTAACAATCTCTGATTTTTAAAAAATAAATCATTAGTCGTGATGTTCAGCCTTTATCCTTGTCACAGACGTACATTTATTTATTAACTTTTTTAAGATTTTATTTATTTATTTGTTTATTTGACAGAGAGAGAGAGACAGAGAGGGAGCACAAGCAGGGGGAGTGGGAGAGGGAGAAGCAGGCTTCCCGCTGAGCAGGGAGGCGAATTTGGGGCTCAATCCCAGGACCCTGGGATCACAACCTGAGCTGAAGGCAGATGCTTAATGACTGAGCCCCCCAGGCGGCCCTCTCTATTAATAATACTTTCTGAACACTGTTGTAGACTCAAGCATCTTCTGAAACGATTGGTGTTTTGTTTGGGTTTTTTGAGTGTTGTTGACACACAACATTATGCAAGTTCCAGGTGTACTTAGTGATCTAACAAGTGTATACGTGACGCTTATATTCACTGCAAGTGTCTGTCTTGATACAACACAATTCCACGGTATCATTGACTGCATCCCCGATCCCCTGCTTATTCCCGGGACTTAGTCATTCCATTACTGGAGGTCTGTCTTTCCTGCTCCCCTTCACCCATTTTGCCCAACTCCCAAGGACCCCATCCCCCTCTGGCAACCATCATTATTTAGAGTTCCGATACCACTTTTATTCTTTTTTTTTTTTTTTTAGATTCCACTTACAGGATATGAGTGGAATCATATGGGTTTTGTCTTTCTCCATCTGACTAATTTCACTTATAATAATACTATCTAAGTTCATCCGTGTTATCTGAAGTGGCACAGTCTCCTCCTTTTTATGACTATGTAGTATCACTCACACACACACACACACGCACACACGCACACACCACATTTTCCTTATTCATTTGTCTATTTATGGACACTGAGGTTACTTTGGACACTGAGGTTACTTCCATGTCTTGGCCATTGTAAAGAATGCTGCAATAAACACAAGGGTGTATCTGTCTCTTTGAGTTAGTGTTTTTGTTTCCCTGGGTAAATACTCAATAGTGGAATTATTGGATCAGATGATATTTCTATTTTTAATTTTTGAGGAAACTCCATGCTGTTTTCCACAGTGGCTGCACCAGTTTACATTCCCACCAACAGGGCATGAGAGTTCCTTTTTCTCTATGTCCTCGCCAATACCTGTTATTTGTTGTCTTCTTGATTGTGCCCATTCTAACAGGCATGAGGGGATATCTCATTGTGGTTTTGATTTGCATTTCCCTGAGGATGAGTCATGTTGAACATCCTTCCCTGTGTCTCTTGGCCAACCGTAGGTCTTCTTTGGAGAAATGTTTATTCCGGTCCTCTGCGTGAAATGGTTGGTTTATGTGAACATTCCATTTCTAATACTGGACAAAATATCGAAACATCAAACTTATTAAAATTGTATGTGAGACTTGTTTTCGTGGTGCCAGGGAATGATATTCCAACTCTCTAAGTGTAGTAGACTCCCTTTCGAATGAAATTACAGTCAGGAAGCCAAGCAGTCCTGGGCATGTTTCCTTCATGCTCGAAATGGAGGTCAGTGACTCCCACGGAGAGCCGAGCACACTTCCCGTGTTCGTGGGGGTTTGGGAGGCACTTTTGATTTCTGGTTCTGTGTTTCAGGTGTCTGCACGCTGCTGTTTTCTGCCAGCTGTGTGCTTGTCATCACTGTTACCCTCTGCCTCATAACCCCGGGGTGAGGATGGGCCAATCACTTAACAAAGATGTACTCAAGGCCATTATTTTTGTGCCGGATACTGACCTAGTTTCTGGGAAGAAAACAATAAAAGTCCCATTCACTGCCTGCAAGGGACTCACAGGGAAGTAGGACATCTACATAAGTAAATCATTAAAATAGCATGCCTGAGCAAGATGAGATATAGGGTATGAGGCAGAAGGAGAAAAATTATATTTCTCCACCCTGATGGCTGGTGATGTCGTACCTGACAGAGAACACAGGGGAGAGACCTATTGGTTATGCTGAATATGAACTTGAACGGTCTTCAAATGCGGTAAAATACATGGTGGGCCTAAATGTTGGTTTTATTTTAACATTTATTTTACCTTTTTCAACTTTTTTTTAGCTGAGCCACCACGAATCCTTACATCTGCAAATACACTCTACCAGGTCATCGTAGATAGGCCTGCTTTACTAGACTGTGCCTTCTTTGGGTCCCCTCTGCCGGCCATTGAGTGGTAAGCAATGGCTCTTTTTGTCTTTAATATTTACATTTGCTAAAGCCTTCAAATTTCTCTGTGCATTGGGTTGTTATTTATTCAGAGGACAGTGAAGACCACATCATCCTATTATGATTAAATTTATTCATAGAGATGTATTAACTACTTGCTCGATGCTAAATACTTCCCCATGTATAATCAATGCAACAACACACCTTATCAGGCACAGAGGGGAATGTTTTTTGAAAGTTTAAGGGATCCAGCCAAGCTCACTCACTCCTCACATCAAACCATCCCCGGTCATGTGCACTCAGCATCGAGGTGCTTGCTTACTTTAGCCTGAACTGGGAGGCACAAAGTGAGGACAGGCAGCACCTCATAAGGAAGGAGTGAAAGAAAATTAGAACATTCAGTTACTGATTGTCCATCAGGGACCAGACACGGAGCCAGGATCCCCCAACCCACTCTCCCCCAAGAGCGAAACCAGGTGTAGGATTAAAGACAGTCTCCCCAGGTCTCCACCTTAGCTGCAGAGAGGAGAAGCGTGGTGGTTGGGCAGTTGAGTTCACGAGGTTCCCTTTTAGCTTAGGTGGACTTTGCCTCATCAGTTTTATCCAACCCCCTTTTGTCTGACAGTAACCAGGAAGTTGAGCAGACACATACTTTACATACATGCTTGATTGTTCTTCTCCCCTGAATATTTTCCTATTCATACAAATCAAAAATCTCTTTAGAATTCAAATCAAATACCTTCTTATCGAGTTGGCTTTAGAATTATAGCCTGCAGACGGTCTTACGAATATGTCTCAGGAGGAAGAAAGAGGCCGAAAAGATCCGTCTTCATTTTGCCTGTTTTATCACCCATGTGGAGATAGAATGGTAATAACATGTGTATTAAATATGAATCTGATACAGAAAATTACAAGTGAAGTATTTCATATTGCCACCCTAATGCTTCAAGCACCATATCTCATGAAATGTTCCAGTTTTAACTCCTGCCTTCCATGGACCCCACTGACTTACAGGCATTCAATCTGGGAGATCTTTTGCAGATTCCAATGTTTCTGAACTTGATACTATGATGCAAATGACCATGTGTTGACCTCGAATGTGGCATTCTACATCTGACTTCAAATTACGATTTTTTTATTCCCATTGTGATAATTTCTGTAATGAAGGTTCAAGGGAGCTAAAGGTAGTGCCCTCCATGAAGATATTTATGTTTTGCATGAAAATGGAACTTTGGAAATTCCTGTGGCCCAAAAGGACAGTACGGGAACTTACACATGTGTTGCAAGGAATAAATTAGGAATGGCAAAGAATGACGTTCACTTAGAAATCAAAGGTAAGGCGGAGGTGACAAAGTTTTTTCAGGTAGGATGTTACTTTAAGCAAGTTCTTCAGCTTTGGCAATGGATAACAGTAGCTAAATTTCAGATGCAACAAGGATCATTAAACAGCCCGAATATGCAGTCGTGCAAAGAGGGGGTATGGTGTCCTTCGAATGTAAAGTGAAACACGATCACACCTTAATCCCCACCATCACGTGGCTGAAGGACAACAGTGAGCTGCCCAATGACGGAAGGTATTTAAAGACCATTTCTTTCTTTCTTTCTTTCTTTCTTTCTTTCTTTCTTTCTTTCTTTCTTTCTTTCTTTCTTTAAAGATTTTATTTATTTATTTGACCCAGAGAAAGAGAAAGAGACAGGGAGAGAGGGAATACAAGCAGGGAGAGTGGGAGAGGGAGAAGCAGGCTTCCCACTGAGCAGGGATCCCGATTCAGGGCTCGATCCCAGGACCCTGGGATCATAACCTGAGCCGAAGGCAGACACTTAATGACTGAGCCACCCAGGTGCCCCTTGAAGACCATTTCTTTCCTTTCTCCTCTCTGCGTCTTTGAGCTGCTCTCAACTTTTAAAGGTTTATTGTAGAGTGCCTTATCGGTGGTGTTTTTGAAGTTCCTGAAATCTGGTCTTCTCCCCCCCCCCCCCAAAAGTGCATTTTCTCCCTCCTGCAAAATGTGCAGACCTAAAAAGGTATTGAGTCATTGAAATCAGACCCTGAGAATGTTTGTCTGTCTTTGTGTGCTGAGCTCCTGTGTAATTCAGGATGGGAAAAAACTTTTCAGGCCTTGGATGACTTCCATTATTTTCTACCTTGTACAGTGAAGTCTCGACAGATGTTTTCATTACTATTCTACAAATAAGCAGAAATGCGATCGCTTTAATCAGCCGAATGAGCCTAAATCCTTGTAGGTATTTTAAAGCACACCAGTTTTCACTCGGATAGGGAATTTTCTTTTGATTTCGCTTAAAGCCAGTAGAAAGAGAAGGGGGGAGAATCAGGTAAAATATTTAAAAGAGCGTAAACATGTTGTGGTCCTTGAGCTTCGAATGGAAGAAGAGACATACCCATTTTACGGGTGAAGCTTCAGTTTGAAGGGCTAGGTATGGAGCTGACTGCATGAATCTTAACTGTCCCCGAGGCTACAAACATCGCCCCCTAGTGGAAGAAATGCCATGTGCTCGTGGAAATGCTTCTTGTGGTTTGCTTGCAAGTGTGCCTAAGCAGTGCATGTTGCTTAACCACCCCTAAAAAAACAAACAAAACAACTATGTGGCCTTCTCCCCTGTACCCAGGATTTCCATCTAATTATGTGCTTCCAACTGGCCAGGTTTTTTTTTTTTTTGGTGTTTTTTATTTTTAAGATTTTATTTATTTATTTATTTGAGAGAGAGCATGAGAGAGCACAAGCAGAGGGAGAGGGAGCAGGAGGGGGAGATGGAGAAGCAGGCTCTTCGCTGAGCAGGGAGCAGGATGTGGGGTGCAGGACTTGATCCCAGGACCCTGGGATCATGACCTGAGTAGAAGGCAGACGCTTAACCGACTGAGCCACCCAGGCACCCCCCAGCTGGCCTGTTTTATTTGTGGCATCAGAGCTAGTAAAGATGAAAAGGAAATAGGAAGAAATGACCATCAAGTAAAGGTGACTAAAGCTTTAACTTGGAAATTTCCTGCAAAGACAGTGAATGATTTATGCATCATCATTAAAATCATGCACAATCCTATTTACATGGATTTTTGGCCTACTGAGTAATTTCTCATGCTGGCTAGTGACCCCTAGAGAACTCTCCATGGTGCTTGCTTATCTAAGTCATCCTGTCACTTGTGATAAACTCGATACTATTCTTTGCATTACTTACTCCTGTGAGAGTTTATGCATGCAACAAAAATGGCATAAAATTTCCACAGTCAATGATAAGTTATTTTAAAATACATACTTTGTTAGAAATGGAGCTGGATGAGCGCTGTTCAAATGTTTCTTAGCAACAGAAGCCACAGGAGAGCCTGCTGGTGAGGGTGACTACAGCTTCCCCCACCCCACCTCTGGATGCCCCCCGGGTCTTCAGGGGAGCTCCAAACCTTCCAGGGGCATGCTTGACATATCTTGACATCCATACTAACCCAAGTTTCTAGCCCATTCTAATTGTCTTCCAGCTTTCATCATGATCAAAGTGAGATGTATTTTTTGGATGTCTGCTCTAACGAGCTGCAAATGTTTGTCCTCTCTCTCTTTCTCTCTGTTTCAAATTCACAGAGTTTCTTTCCTGCCAGGAAAGCAAGCATCCATCATGTGTGGTCGGGTGTCCGTTTCAGCTGCTCTGAACCTGTTTTCTTGACAGGTTCACTGTGGACAAGGACCATTTGGTGGTGGCTGATGTAAGGGATGACGATGGTGGGACCTACACATGCGTAGCCAACACAACTCTCGACAATGTTTCTGCCAGTGCCGTGCTGAGTGTTGTGGGTAAGAACACAAACACACCCAGCACCCCAGCTGCCTTGTGTTAGGTAGGAAGGAAAATTGTTCAGAGTAAATGTTTCCTTGTTATAGTTTCACAGTTTTGTAGGGGAATTAAATACCTGCATTTTTCTTCTTTGAGAGATGCTTTTGAGGCAGTAATTTCAGCATAAATATACTACTATAGCAGCACAGGAATGAAATGATGGTTGTGCATATTAGCGATATTTTTTTATAAGAAAATCGGGAGAAATAGTGTACTTTAAGATTGAAGGATTTCCCTCACCCCCTCCATGTTGTTACTGCATGTTTATCAATGCCGTGTCCTGCAGCTAAACGTACAGCTTGGTTTTAGAATCTTAATCATGGTCAGTTGTTGTCTTCTTGTGCTATCTTATATCTTTCCATGACTAATTTTGATTAAAATCCTTTATATTAATGTCCTTTCTAGCTCCTACTCCAACTCCAGCTCCTATTTACGGTAAACTAATATGAGTCTTCTTTCTCTGTTTTCTGTCAAACAAGTTCACATGTGCAAAAAAAAAATTTAATTTCTCTCTTTCTCTACCACATCATTGATTGTGTTGTCTTAAGGACAAGGTCCAGCGTTCAGTTCTGTTGCTCATTTACTACCATAAATCATTTCTTAATTAAAGCTCAGGAATGTTTCACTGAGTGTGGTACCACTCATTGCTAAATATTTTATGTGTTATTATAAAGCCATTTCATTTGATAAAAGTCCCTCTTTGGTATAATTTCCTTGTATAGCATCATGCTTTTTCAAAAGATGACCTCCACAGTTTCCAGAATGAAAAAACAAAAAACTATCTCAAAGATCATTCCACAAATTAGATCTTTATTTCAGTCTATTAAAAGTTGTCCTGGAAACATAAACGTTTGGCAATTCCATTTTCCATAAATTTACATAGGAAGACAATGGATGTTTAGAACATATGACCTTTTTATTAGAGAAAAACAACTCACTGTGTCAAAAAAACATAAATCACCAAACAAGGACCAAAAGAAGAACACTTCCAGGTTGTGTGATTTTTCTGAGCCTCAAAAATAAATCAGAAATTATTCCCAGGACTCTTCTTGACTAAAGAACCTTCATCTTTATTCAACCTATAAATACAAAAATTAAAATTAATTTTATGGTATAAAACTCACCTGGATTTTACATGGTATCATTAGTCAGAATATAGAAGAGCTGCTTCTTGGTGGACATTTACTGTTTCTTTACTGATAGGAAAGAAGTGTCCATATTTTTATATGGGCTCTGGTTCCCCAAGAGCCACAATCACTCACAAAAGCAAGGTCAGGAAAAAGCCCAGAGGGAAACGTTAACTCTCTGCATCTCAGACATACCATTAGAAGAAGCAGACATGCTTCTGGGACATCTTTGTTCCCACAGGTGTCCATCCCCTAGTGTCCTCTGAGAATAAACAGAGCGTGTCCCCATGTGCCCACCCAACTATTGTATTGAGCATCAGCATGAGGTATGCATACTGAGGGCTACTCAATCTTAGACTTCGCCTAAAAATATAAATATTCTCCAGGAGCTCCAAAATCTATAATTGCATGCATTTCAGAAAAAACACTGAAGTCTTCTTAAGCAGTACATTATATTTGCCTGTATTGGTCTTTTGGCATTTGCTAGTCTCTGTCTCTCATTTATTAGAAATAAAGCTTCACTGTTATTTTTTCTGTCTGTGCTTCTTCATTTCTATGAGAAGACACATTGAGAGTGCTGGTGAACCATGCATGCCCACCTCACTGGTTATGGTCACAAGTGATTTGGTTTCACTTGAAAAAGGAATAAGCAGAACTCGTTGATGGTTTGTTTTGGGTGTGCTTGTGTGTGCCCAGCAACCTCAGTGGCTCCCATTTCATTTCAGATGCATGCTCATTGACCATTAAGTGTGCTATGTCTTTAAGATGCTCCTCCCACCCCCCCCACCCCTGTATCATTAGTAAAGGAGAACTTCATAAGGGTGGATGGTTAACCGTTGTGTGTGTGTTCCATCTACAGATGTCCCAAATCCTCCCTTTGATTTAGAATTGACAGATCAACTCGACAAAAGTGTTCAGCTGTCATGGACGCCAGGCAACGACAACAACAGCCCTATTACAAGTACGTCATAGCCTTGTCTTTGTCACAGAAATTTCAGGACCATTTCCAAAAAACTTTATCACATGCAATTGAAATTCCTTACAGAGAGATTTTCTGGTATTCTCTGTTTCATTACTAAAAGAACAAAAACATTGATCTATCACTCTCCTCTCTTCAAAGCCTGAGTTATTCTGGGTTACAGCCTCTGGGATAGGACACCACTTAGTTACCAAAGATGTTAACTAAGCAAATACACCTTCATTTTCTGTATGCAATCTGTCAGAATCACCTTAAGCCTCCACCATAGTAGAATGACGCGTTGTAAGCTATTCATTTTGCCCGTTAATGTGGGAGGAATGGACAGGAGGTCCAGGCACTGTTCTGTCATTGCATATGTTAGGATACTGAGATGTGGTGAATAACGTGGTTTTGCGGACCCACAGCTGGTCAGAGCTGGGTGTGGACAGTAAGGATGTTACCTTCCAGTGTGGGCCTCTTTCCTCCCATAGGCCCCTCCAAAAAGAGGCACATTCCACAGTTTCTGCTCCTGGCCATCAGGACACTAGCCTAGGGAGGGGGATGTCAGGGGATGGGCCCCATGGTAAGGATACTGGTAGAGCTTCATAAAATTGGACTCCAGAGGTACTTAGATGTTTGAAAACTGAAAACTGAAAAGCTACTTGAGAGAATATCACATGCCTGTAATAAATTATGACCTTCAGGCCTATGCTGCAGGAAAGCTACATTCCTTTCTGACGAGTACCTCAGATTACTCTGAAGTGATGTGTGTGTTGATTCTTTGCACCACAGGTAAAGCAGAATATTTCCAATGAAATTCAACAAAAACCTCCTCTCTATCTTGTATTATTTAAAGATGTTCTTTTGTCAACTGCATTTTCAGTCCTTGATCAGAACCCTCATTCATTCGTGCTGAGTCTTCTAGTTAATTCAATACAATAGCCAGAGTTAGCTGGTTACGATGTGTGGAAATTCTTTGTACCTATATTAAAATGATACCAGTAGATTCCAAAGCATTCCTACTCTTTTATTCGTTCATTCAACAGGTATTTATGGAGTGCCTATTATGCATCAGGCATTGTTCTAAAACAAAACAGTCAAAAATCTTTGCCCATATGGAGCTTATATTCTAGCTGAGACCACAAATAAAATAAAATTAATAATAAAGTATTATGCTATTGTATATAATATCATTGTATGTGTGTACATATGTAAAATGCAATACACATTGTGTATGCGTATGTATATGTAGAATACACACACACGCACACACACACACACACACAGAGCTCAGATCTCCCTTCAGAAGAGAACCCGCCACGAGGAGTGATGACAGCAGGCTCCTTCTGCTTTCAGAAGGATCTGCTCAGTGTTCACATGAGGCTACTCTCTTCCTGAGCTCCTGCAGCAACCAAGGTCTGGAGTGTGAACTGGATAGGTCTTGGAGGCTATTGTAAAAGTTGGAAGTCATTGGAGGAATTTAAGTAGAGGAGCGATTAATGGATCACTCTGGCTATTCTATTGAAAACAGTTTAGGGGTGTCTGGCTGGCACAGCCAGTTGAGCATCAGACTCTTGGTTTCAGCTCAGGTTGTGATCTCAGGGTTGTGAGATCAAGCCTTGTGTCAGGCTCCGTGCTGAGTGCAGAGTCTGCTTGAGATTCTGTCTCCCTCTACACTTCCCACTCTCTCTTTAATAAATAAATAGATCTTAAAAAAAAAAAAGTGAAAATGGTCTGTAGAAGAATAAGAAGGGAAGCCGGGAGACCAGGTAGGACCACAGTTCTTTGTGAAGTACCCTGTAGAATCTCAGCAAACTCACAAGGGTGCCTCAGGATGTTTTCAGTTTTTGACTTTTAAGTGTTGATGTTTAAAAAACCCAGTCATATCTGTCAGATGCCACATGAAATACAAACTCAAGGCAGTTTTCTGTTCCCACACGCTTCATATGGTATTGTGGTACCATATGAAGATGATGCCATGCCTGCAAAGCCTTTGCTGTGGTAAAAAGCAAGGACCATATGAAAATCAGTGTGTGACAGGGAATGAGGAAGGTGGTGTCCAATCTCTTCACGAGGTTCGAGAAGCTTTGCAGTGCCAAAGAGGTTGTAAGTTGTGAAGACATGAGTATTTATTAAGTTGTATGGACCTAACCCCTTATGTGGAAATGTTAGCTATTTCTTTTGGCCTAAGGGAACCATGGAGAAAATTACTGAGACACTGAGAAAATCTGGGAACTCATGAGTTGGGAGGCTTTGCAGTGATTCACATGAGAGACTGAGAACAGAGGCTTGGCATAGAACCGATAGGGACAGAGGTGCTGAAGGGTGGTCTGGAGAAAACAAAACTCTGGAGAGTGTGAATCAAAGAGGGGCTCTAAGACGGGCTTCAGGGCTCTGAGCTGAGTCGTCAGTGCCAGCCAGGGAGGAAGTCTGGGATCCCTCCAGGCCGTAACCAGTATGCCATGCCATCAGAGAGAAGCAGATGGAGTGGTTGAGTCAATGAACTGTCCCGAGTGTGCAGTTCAAGGGTGAGGCAGGGGCTGCCAATAGAAATGTGCAAGTCACCGGCTTGCAAGTCACTGGCAACTGGAGATCACCAGCCAGTGAACAGAAATTGAAAGGCGGACTCAAGCTACTTAGCCTCAGAGCACTGCAACACCGACCATTCGACTTGGTCTTTGTGTCTGTAATTCACATCACCATACATGGGTACATTATAGGCAATTAGTTAATATCTAAATACCTATTTTTCTTTACCAGGGTAAAACACATACATGCCACAAATTTTTAGTAGATGCAAAAGGGCATGCACTGAAAAGTAAGTCTTCCTCCCACCTCTAACTCCCACTTTCTCCAAGACTAACTCAGTGTGTATTCTCTGGGGCGAATACGTGTATATTCAAGTGTGTAGATATGTATGTACATTACAGTCCATCTTTGTGCTCTTACCCAAGTGTCCCACACTGTTCTATGCCCTACTTGGTTACACTTAACAATGTAGCCCAGAAATCATTCCATTTCAGTCGCATATGGAGGAGCTCCCTTCAGTTTTTACAGCTGCAGAATATCCCACTGTGTGGATACACTATAATTTATTTGATCAGTGTCCCGGTGATGAACATTTAGGTTGCTTGCAATTAGCTTGTTTCAGCTGTAAACCGTGCTGTAGTGTGCATTCTTTCTCCTGAGCCTCTGAGCATATGCATGAGCACATTTATTCGAAATAAATTGGTAGGAGTATCGTTCTTCAATCAAAGGCTAGCTGAGTGGAATATTGTATGATGTTCTAAATTGTCCTCTATAGAAGTTGTGTCAATTTACACTTCCCAGAAAGAAAGTAGGAGGATGCTTGTTTCCCTGTGTAATAGTCAGCAAAGTATGTTAAAATTTTGATTGCTGCCAGTCTTTAATGGAAAGTAGTATCTCATGGTCTTTAATTTCTCCTATTATGAAAAAACAAAAACAAAACAAAACAAAACAAAAAAACCCTGACCATCTTTTCATATGTTGAAACTTCCCTAAGGACCTGGAGACCACATCTAAAGAGTTTTAAGTAACTCAACTCAGCATTCCAGAGAAAGAATACTAAATATTCCTGGATATGCTTAAATATTGAGGATACTGATAGAACTCTTAAATCAAAATATCCTTACAGAATTTTTCTTGAAGGTGAAATATTTCATGTTTGGCTACCCTTGTTAGATCATTGTGTTCGTTATCCTCGAACCTGCCCTCAGGTGGCTGACCTCACTGTTTTGGGTTCTCTGTGTGTGTCTGTGTGTGTGTCGTGGCCAGAATTCATCATCGAATATGAAGATGCAATGCATGAGGCAGGACTGTGGCACCACCAAACCGAGGTTTCTGGAATGCAGACCACAGCCCAGCTGAAGCTGTCCCCTTACGTGAACTACTCCTTCCGGGTGATGGCCGTGAACAACCTTGGGAGGAGCTTGCCCAGCGAGGCGTCAGAACAGTATTTGACTAAAGCTGCAGGTAAAGCGGGGCTTCTGTGACAGGAAATGAAATAGAGAAGTTTTCCACTGTTTAGATTGAAGACCAAGACTTATACACATGTGGCTGCTTAACTTCCAGAACCTGATACAAATCCCACGGCTGTGGAAGGACTAGGATCGGAGCCTGATAATTTGGTGATCACCTGGAAGGTGAGCTCAGCATGAAGCCGTCAGCTTTCCTCAGTGTATCTTAGACTAGGGGAAAAAAATAGCTTTCCTCAGTGTATCTTAGACTAGGGGGAAAAAAAAAGATGTTTTTAAACAATGTCTGTATTGGGGTGCCTGGGTGGCTCAGTCAGTGAAGCGTCTATCTCTTGATTTTGGCTGAAGTCATTGTTTCAGAGACATGAGATTGAGCCCTGCATCGGGGCCTGCTTGAGATTCTCCCTCTCCCTCTGCCCTCCACTTCCCTCCACTTGCATGCTCTCTCTCTCTGTCTCTCTCCAAACAAACAATGTCTGTATTAAATCCCACTTCATCCATTGTGGGGAAAAATATACATTGCATATCTTCCTTTAAGAGTCATTATCCTGTAGCAGTTAAAAGCTTGATGCTTGGAACCCAAAAGAATGGGTGCAAATCCCAGCTTTGCCACTTACTGTGTGACTTTAAGTCAGTTGCTTAATATCACCACTATGTATCTGTGTGATGGGACTAGTCATAGATAGAACCAACCTCACACAATTAAAGGAGTCAATACATACAAAGCCCCTAGAACAGTGCCTAGCACATCTATGTGCTTAACAAATGCTAGCTGATATTATCATCATGATAGAAAACCATCTAGAAGACATGTACAAAGTTGTTCCAAGTAGTCAACTTCTGCTGCTTCTGCTTTTCTCTCTCTTTTTTTTCTGGATAATCTGTATTTTCTAGATTTGGAAAATTAACATATATATTCACTTTTGTAATTCTAAAACTTATTTTAGTAGACCTATATTATATGCATACATACATATGCATACATACTTGTACATATTTATATACATACAGTTGTGTAAAACAGGATAGACTGACAAGCCAATTTTTTTTAAAGATTTTATTTTTAAGTAATCTCTGCACCCACTGTGGGGTGTGAACCCACAACCCCGAGATCAAGAGTCACACGCTCCTCCAACAGAGTCAGCCAGGTGCCCCGACAAGCCAACCTTTTTTTTTTATCTATACCTTTATTTATTTACTTTTCATTAAATTTAAATCCTTCAGGGGTACAGCATCACACGGATTCTGTGGCCAGTGGCTTTAGCAGGAAGATTGCTTTGGAATTTGGCATGAAACATGCCACTGTTTCCATGAGCACGAGTTACTTTTCCCCAGGTTACTCTGGTTTTGTTTGGTTTGCCACCAGGAGTCACTGAGTTGTTCTTTGCTTTGTACACATAGGCACATCTCTTGCCTAGATAGAATTCTGTTTCATCTTGAGCATAAACACCCTTGATTTTAAGAACTGGGTGCTCCCTCTGGTTCTGGAGACCCCACTTATAGCCAGCAAAAATGGCCTTGGAACACAGCCTTCCAGAAATTATTTGGCGTTTTTGGAGTCCTGTTCCCAGCAGCCCTCCACAGGTTCCAAGATGGTGGAGAGAGCCCAGCTTTTTTTTTTTTTTTTTTTTTTTTTAATAAAGAAAAGAAGCAGTTCACAAGTTTCTGGCTCTAAGCAAAAGAGACAATGATGTACTGTCACACAAACAGGGATATATAAAGGAAACTGTGTAACTGAAATGCTTTAAGTTACCCACCCTTGGCTGTGGAGACAGAGTTTGAGAGGCTTATGTGGTATTTACAACTTCGAGATAGACATGAACAACCTTTGAAATGTTGATCCCAAAAGCTTTGAATCTCATCACTAATGGGGAAAAAAAAAAGATAAAAGGTCTCTGGAGGACATTGTTAATAGCTAGCATTTTAGCATTTCAGTGCTCACTTTCCTTAAGTCCGGGAATTGAATTTGGTGTTCCGGGAAAAGTTTGCTCAGTCTATCTGTTTTATAAGCTCTGATTATTTGGCTTCTCTTATAGCCCTTGAATGGTTTTGAATCTAATGGGCCAGGCCTTCAGTACAAAGTGAGCTGGCGCCAGAAAGATGGCGACGATGAATGGACGTCTGTGGTGGTGGCAAATGTATCCAAATATATTGTCTCGGGCACACCAACCTTCGTTCCATACCTGATAAAAGTGCAGGCTTTGAATGATGTGGGGTTTGCTCCAGAGCCCGCCGTGGTCATGGGGCATTCTGGAGAAGACCGTAAGTGTTTGTTTCATTGATACTTTGGTTGATACCAGCGAAACAGTCTTACCAAGATGCAAGCCAAGGCCATTTCTAGAGGGTGCTTAGATTGGGAGAGAGGGAGGTGGCCATTATTTTGCTCAACATTCCTGCATGCAGACAGCCTGTTATGTAAAAAAACAGGTTCAGAATGCCAAGTGTCAATACTTTTTAAAAAGATACATAATTCTCACCAAGTCAGATGAACAGATACCAAAAAAAAAAAATATCTACTCTCAATCCTTGATAATCCATAGAATAAAGTTGGGTCATACTTCAAGCCAAAATTGTTAGTGGCATTTTTGGCATGAAATTCAAAATAACATTGATACTTCTGCCCCCTTTCTTGTTTTTCCCTAGTCCCAATGGTGGCTCCCGGAAATGTGCATGTGAACGTGGTGAACAGCACGTTAGCTGAGGTGCACTGGGACCCCGTACCTCTGAAGAGTATCCGAGGACACCTGCAAGGCTATCGGGCAAGTGAAGGGAGCTTTTTCTGCGTTCTTTCCGTAGGAGCAGGCCCTCAGCGAATGCCAGATGCACTTCTCTTGGTCGTAGGCCTTGAGAGTTCATCTGGTTTATGACCTTGGACCGGCCAGGTCTCAAGAACCCCAGACGGAGCAGAGGCAAAATCTCACTGCATCCAAAGGGGGGGGGGAGGGGAGGGAATAACCTGTTTTCTCCATTTTTTCCACAGGTGACCTAAAATTCTTCCAACTAAACAATTAACAGAGGCACAAAATGGGGAAAACTACTGTTAAAAAAAATGAAATTACAACCAAATGCTCCTAGCTTTAAAGCAATACTGAACACGTGTGTTAAACACACAAAATTGCCCTGAAAATAATGTAGGCATTAAAAAAAATCATACAGATTATACTTCAAACTCATATAGTCCCAACAGGGTCATTCTTATAGCCATCATTTATCTCCGTTCTTGGGAGGCCCAGAAAGACTACTGTGTGTGTGGATGGGCAGGGAACTGGTTTTGTCACAGCTTTGATTCATTAACACTGACCCCTAGAGATCACTCTTGGCACTGCATTGTAGTCCATGTTGGTTTTTGTTGGGTTTTTTTTTTTCTCTAACATTACTGGATTCTGTATATATGTTGACTTCTCTTTAAACTTTGAAGAATAATTTAAGAGGACTTATTAAACATCAATTCTGTATTTTTAGCCAGAGTTAATCAACCCTTCACTTACCCATCTTTCCAAAACCTGTGCGAGCCATTTAATACCAAAATATATACATGTATATATATATATATACATTTTTTTTAATGAAGTGATGCAGTTTGGCTCGGTGAGAAAGCCGTAGACTTGGAGTGGAGGTTCCACTGTGGCTTTTGATTGCACAGTGGCTGGGGGCAAGCCACTCGGCGGTCCCGGAGTTCATCTGTGCTAAAGGCATAATAATAATAAAAGCTTCACCATGGCTTTTAGGATTGAATTAAATGATCTATTGCACATGGCACTGTATTAGCTCTGGAGAAGTATGTAAATACTGGCCAGTTACTTTTGTTTTCAGAATATTTTATGCAAGTAAGACGCTTCAATTCTTCCATCATCTTCCCTTCCCTTATGTTCTAGAGAGATCTATGTGGGTGTCATCCTGTTCCATTTATTTCACTCACGCTCCCCCAACCCAGTAGTCTATAGCCCAACTACCTCATATATTCTCAGTTCCATTTCTCTCAGTATGTTTGGGTTTCTGCTGTCTCACCTCATAATCAGTATCTCTCAGTTTTTCCAGGGATCTTCTTCTAAAACGTACCAAGGACCTTTCCTAGGACAAAGCCATAAGACTTGAATATCATGAGCAGGAGGAATCTCATTTGCTCCCTTATCCGTCCCTGACTTTTGCCCGTGCTCTTTCAGATTTACTACTGGAAGGCACAGAGTTCTTCTAAGAGAAACAGACGCCATCTTGAGAAAAAGATCCTCACTTTCCAGGGCAGCAAGACTCATGGCATGCTGCCTGGGCTGGAGCCCTTCAGCCACTACACGCTGAACGTCCGTGTGGTCAACGGGAAAGGGGAGGGCCCAGCCAGCCCCGACAGAGTCTTTAATACTCCAGAAGGAGGTACGGGGCGGACTTGACTCTGAGGTCCTAGAACATTTGGCACCTCCTTGAGAGGCTTTGCCTGACAGAAGGGACCCCACAAAGCTGGCATAGAGTCAGCTCATATGTGGCCTGAGGGTATGTGGGAGGCTTCACAAAACAAAATCCTGCCAGGCCCCACTCTCCTGACTTAAGTTTTTCTCCACATTTAGACCGTCCAAAAACTTGCCACTTTGATGTTTATTTGGGTCATTAACTTTCTGACCTGAAGGGAGTTCTGCAACTTCTGTAAGCCTCGGTTCCTTCATCTGAAAAACACAAGCACTGATATGATAACCTAAGAAAAACACCTGGAAAGAAAAGTAATCCTGTCAGTCATGGCTGACTTCTTGCCCCAGTGCAACTTCATCATTTCTACTAAGGTTGAGCTGAGGTAGAAGGTTGGAAGTCTTGACAAAATGGGTTGGGAAGAGAAGGAAAAGCTTTGCAAGAAGGAGCCATTGCAAGGGGTGGGGGGTGGAGGATTAAATATCCATCAATGCAGGGATGGGGCACTAGGAGTTTGAGCACAGGGACGGGGACCCTAGCAGATGAGGGAGAGAGGGACTGCAGAGTGAGAAAGGTAAGGATTCAACCATTTGAATTTTGCTCCAAGCTCATAATTAAAAATGAGCCAAATAACTTCTGTGGATGCCTTAGGTCTTTTTGATACAGGTGGTTCACAGGCAAACCAGGTCCTGGCTCCTTGGAAGGGCTCACAATGTTGGCACCTGCCCAACATTCTCTGAGGGATATCTTGTGTCCCAGCTTCCATCCCATGACAATTGTTTGTCCTCAGTCCATTGTTTCTTCAGAGGTTAAAGTCCTCTTCTTCTCAAGGCTTTCACTAGTGACACCTCACACTGCTCCTTGAGATGATTCGGGGAAGGTGTCATGGTAGAGATGACCAGTGAATTAAAGGATAAAGAAGAGAGGAAGGAGTATGTCCACCAGTCACAATGGTACATGTCTCCTTCAAGGAACTGTAAGTTGTGTAGCCAGGAATGGTGAGGAAAGAGAGGTCATCGAAGGAGGACACATACCATGGATGGTCTTACATGCTATGGATATTAACCTGTAAGCCAGTGGCTCTTAAGCTGAAGCCTGTAGTCTCCTAGGGGGTCAATGAATGGGTTTAAGGAGCTCCATGAACCCCCAACTTTATATACAATATGTGTTTATTTCTCTGGGGAGGGTTTTTGACTATCGTCAGATTCTGAGATGGCTTGGGGAAGCTGAGCACTATGTGCCAGGACTCCTCCAGGCCCAGGCAAAGGCCACCAAGGGCCTGAAGTGGGGCAGTGGTAGAAAGGAGAGTAGGTAATGGATGTGGTTGAGACATATGAGGTAGAATTGACAGGTCGTGGTGTCCCAGGAGATGGAGGAAAAGAGGCAGAGGGGGAAATTTGGGTTGACTCCTTGGTTTCTAGCTAGAGTGATGGGAGAGACAGGGGTGCCATTAACGGACCTAGGGGATATGGTGGGTGCATAGAGAAGCTAGCAACCTTGGGGGAGAGCTGCCTCCATCCATCATCCTCATGAGGAATTGAATAAAAGAGTAACAGGCACATGTTCTCTGGTCATCTGCCAGCCTCTGCCATAGAGAACCTGACACCCTGCAGGCTGTCCCCAGAGCCAAGGGGGATGAGGGGGTAAGTCTGCCAGTACCATGGTTTCTGTCCATTGCCGGGAGATTCTGGGCATCTGTCAGCTCTCCGGATAAGAATCGCTCTGCACCTGGGCAGGCTGGCTCATGCCCAGAGCCCAGCAGGCAGGGTGTTCTGGCTGTTTGAAGACACCTGGTTTGTTGGAGAAAACGGTTCTTAATAGCCCAGAACACAGCTGCATCTACTCAAAGGTCTGGTTGGAATAGATTCATTTAGTCACCAGTTTGCTTTTATTAAGACACTATTCACGAAACGAGTACCATCTCCTTTAAAAATATTGGTTTGGATTCATCTAAAGGCAAAGTCTTTATGTATTTTGGAGGATGGCTTTAATGAGACTAAATGGAAATGAGAAAAAAGAGGAAGAGAATAGCTGGACGGGTTTCATCGTGGGTTTCTGGTAGTGTATTTTTGGCTGAATCGGGAGCAAGAGTGAGTTCCAGAGAACCTTGGTGAATGATGCAAATGTGTTACAGCATGTCACCTGAATGCATTTTGAAACATCCAAAAACACTTTTGTTGACTCTGTGTTCTCACTCTAAGTCCCCAGTGCTCCGTCCTCTTTGAAGATTGTTAACCCGACACTAGACTCCCTCACTCTGGAATGGGACCCACCAAGCCGCCCGAATGGCATTTTGACGGAATACACCTTAAAATATCAGCCAAGTAAGTTATTGGGAGAAGGAAAGGAGGGAATATGGTTTCAAAAGGAAAAAACTTAGCTGTTTTCTTAAAATACAAACTGGTTATTTCTTTAGCATTGTAGAGTATATGCATATACCTTCAAGTGGCGTTCTAGAAGGAACTTTACATCAGACTTTCTAAAGACATATATGCTATTGAAAATCAAGCAGTCTGTAGAATCCTACAGGCCTTTGAGCATGGGATGGATGCTATTGTTATATTAGTAATTATACCATTACTAGAAAATGATAAAAAGGAAGGGAGGAAGGGAGGGAGGGAGAGAGGAAGGAAAGAAGGAAGGAAGGAAGGAAGGAAGGAAGGAAGGAAGGAAGGAAGGAAGGAAGGAAGGAAGGAAGGAAGGAAGGAAAGAAGGAAGGAAGGAAGGAAGGAAGGAAGGGAAACAAACAAACAGAGGGGTTCCTTTGGCACAAGACCTCTAAAGACAGGTTTAGGTTTATCAGTACCTGAGAAAATGTATTGGATACGGCTATTGGAATTCAGCCGTAAAATTCCCCTTGATTATAAGCGGGTGGGCCATTTATTTCCCCCTGTTTTACAATCATGTCGGAGCTGTAAACGGCTAATGACAGTTATGTCAGGCAAGGAGTGAAGAGGATTATACAGGGAATGTAATCCAAGTTCGACATTTTTGCTTGACTCATTTATTTATAATAGTATTCCTATAGCAATTAATGAGGAATGCACTTCTCTTTTATTTCTTGTTACCAGTTAATAGCACCCATGAGTTAGGCCCACTGGTGGATCTGAAAATTCCTGCCAACAAGACGCGCTGGACTTTAAAAAATTTAAATTTCAGCACGCGGTATAAGTTTTATTTCTACGCACAAACAGCAGCAGGATCAGGAAGTCAAATAACAGAGGAGGCAGTGACAACTGTGGATGAAGGTAAGATGGGTATGTATAAAATTCATGTAACTCTAAGTGTCACAAAACCCAAGTCCTTAACCTGAATGTATGCCTTCTCTTTCCTTCTTCCCATGGAGGATCCATCTTACCCAACTAATGCAAACACTGTAAATTCCCATCCTGACCCCGATAAAGTCAAGTACACGCACACCTCCACGCACATCCACATGCAAATAAGTGGATGTAATTCTGGTTCTGGTCTTGAGTCACCAGAAGATAGTTTGCTAGGCCACATACTGGTTGAGGATTTCTAGCAAGGAATATGAGACAGTTATGAAATAGTGCATTTATTCTGTGTTTGAGTGCGGGACTTTGTATTTTGGTATGCCGTCTGGTACAGGGAAAGCAAAATAGTCCCATCAGAGTACCGAGAAAAGTAATTACTACTTCCTTTCCAACTTGAAAAAAATTATTTTGGAAAAAAATTCAGCTCAGTGAAAATGTCCAAAAATTTTATAAAAGATTTTCTGATTTTGCATGTCACTAAATCATAGCCTTACTGGAGGGTTATCTATTTGATTATCTTTCCTAGCATGAGGAATTGACATTTCTACCCAAAAATGGGTTTGAAATACCCTAAGCCTTGTTCCATGAGAGGGAAATATGAATAATGCACCTTGAGAAATGTGTGGATTTGTTTGCTGGGTAAGCTTGGGGACACCAGCATATCTCTGTCCCCCGTACCTGATGTGGGACACTTCATTCTTCTTGCATGCTTTGGCATTTTAATAAGTGTTTTTATATCGCTTTACATGCTCATGGATGTGTTACATCTAACTATATAGTGTCCTATTTCTGTTTCCCTTCATTGAAGCTGGTATTCCTCCACCTGATGTAGGTGCAGGCAAAGGTAAAATCATTCATCTGCATGAATTTATACATGTGTGAAATTTGCAATGTTAAACATGGCGAAGTGCAGCATGGGTTAAAAAAAAAAAAAAAAAAAGATATTAAATGGGCTTTGAAAACACCAGAGGGGAATATCTTGGAAGATCTTGGCTCGAAAATTCATGTCTAGTCTTTTCCACAAGCAGAAAGCCACACACTGAATTCTGCTAACCCTTCTTCACAAGACCCATCCCTGGTACAGACCCTCATCTTCGCTTTGAATGATGGCATTGGGGCTGGATCAGACAGGACCCAGACTGTGGATTGTCACAGATCCTCTCTCTGGCCATACCACGTGTTCAGGGTTCAGAAATACGCATCCCGTGCTGCAGACAGCCTGTAAGAACTCACATCAGCTGAGCTCTCCATTCTCATCTGATTGAGACCTGCTCCTTGTAGACACAGTGCCCTCTTTGTGCTGAGCCAACACCACATCGTCCATTCGGAGTTTCAGTTTAGCTATGCCCTCTAACTGGCATCCCAGTTAGAGGACCCCCAGGGTTATCTATTTGATTATCTTTCCTAGCATGAGGAATTGACATTTCTACCCAAAAATGGGTTTGAAATACCCTAAGCCACCTCCCCACCAGGATCCGTCAGAGAGAACCTTCCTGTCAGCCTACGTGTTCTATCCAGTTGTGTGAATCCATCCTGTCTTCACCACAGGGACACACGTCTCTTCCCCTTGGGGCATAGTGGAGTAGAACTTTTGTTCTCCTTTGTTTCTCTTAGGTCTCTGGGTGAGGAAGGTGTGTTGGGAGAGCAGTGCTTGAATCCCCTGGGATCGGCCTTCCCCCTGAGGCAGTCCCAGAGATCCTGCTCCATCTTTGGCCCTTGGCTATTGGTTGATCTGTTAGCTTTTTCATGAGAT
Organism: Nasua narica; assembly: GCA_028533885.1. Taxonomy (NCBI): domain Eukaryota; kingdom Metazoa; phylum Chordata; class Mammalia; order Carnivora; family Procyonidae; genus Nasua; species Nasua narica. The sequence continues at coordinate 12,097,257 of CM052806.1, forward strand.
GTGAGTCCCAATCACTGGGCACTGTTTTCGCATGGACTGCCCCTGGCCAGGGGTGGTCTTGGACTTTGACAGACTTTGACAGACTTTGACAGACTTTGACAGACTTTGACAGACTTTGACAGACAGAGTACAAACAGGAATGAAAAAGAAAACCAAGAGAAAGAAGTGCCTTGCCCAAAATTCCTCAGATCTTGCGCACAGAGGCCTAATTCAGATCTTTATTTATTTACTAATTTTTTTTTTTAGAAATCTGCTCATATTCATAGCCTTGGTAAATGATAAACTGTAGGTCAGCTAGATTTTGAAGTGACTCAATAGGAACGATAACTACGTTCAGTAATCTTAATAACGTGATCTGTGTGCTTTTAGACTTGAGAGAACGAGACTGAATATTCCAGATTTCCACAGTGTTGCAGAAAAACAGAAACCTCCCCTTTCCGGGTATGTGCCTTGCCTGGCTTAATTAGATCTCAATTAAAGTCCTTGTTTGTGTTACAATAATTCCCTGCTCTGTTCCCCTGGTAACCTTTCACTGAAGCATTCCAGAGAAACCCTCGCCTCCTTCCAGAGGCTGTGGATGCGCCCCTGGGGCTCCGCCCAGAGTCAGTAGCCACGTTAATTATGCTGTAAGAAGGCGGTCCATGAGTGAACCTGAGTTTCCCACTGACTCGCCGCCTTAGAAGACAGCGTGCATTCGCTGGGGAAAAAAATTACCCAATGATGTTAATAAATTAAAACCAATTAAGAGAAATCTTTATTAAAATAGTTTAGGTTCTACCATTTAATGTTACTAAATTGGATTGTGAGTTACTTACGAGGATAGAGACAAGCAAAAATGGACTGTCAGAAGGCTCATGAAGCCCCTGATGCTGAATTCGGGTGCGTCTCAGAAGACTAATAGGGTTTAAATGGTTTTTAAAAACCTAAACCTAACCTTATTTTCCACATTGCCTCTTTTAATAATGCACTAGCCATTGAACATCGCTTGTATAAAGTGAGGGCAAATGCCTGAAGACTTTTTAATTGCTCAAGAGATAATTTGTTACCCTGGGTTTTCTTTCCTGAAAAATATCTCCTTTTTGGAGCTCAGAATAATTTTTACTCTCTTTCTTTTTCTTCTCCATACAATTTAGCTACCCTCTGGGAGAGGAGAAAAAGGAAAGTTCTCTACAGTCCTGCTCAATTTTTCTATTTTTATGATTTTTCACTTTTTCTTTACAAGAGGATGGAAGAATCTGAGATGGCTCGCTGAGAGAAAACAGGTGTGATATCCCCAGCTCTGGGTGCCTTGGCCCCTCGTGGCTTCAGTTCTCCTCTGATTGAAGGGGGAAAGAGATGCATCCGAGTTTACATTTTTTAAAATTTTCTTACAGATTTTAAGAGATATTAATGAAACCCAAATTTACAAATATGGAATTGCAAAAGGAGCATTTAAACCGCTAAGTAGAATCCAGAACAATCCAGCTGGCTGTCCTGGGCCATGCTCACCCCCACCTCTTGCCACACCTCAGGTGGGCATGGACACACTCTTGAGATCTTTAGGAATCACTTATTTGGATCCGAGTCCTCTTACGGGTAAAGTCTTCAATGTCTGTGTAGGAATTGTAGTTGTTTAGATGCATCTGTGTGATTTCTGTGTCCCTTTAAATAGTTTTGGGGTCTGGGATTCTTAGAGAATCAACCTGTGAAGGCAGCTATAGAAATGATCCCAAAACACACAGCCAACAGATTTGCGTTCTGGGCCAGTGTTGCTGATAGCTGGACACTGCTTTACCCATAGCCTTTACTTTCTCATCCTTGGGACCAGCCATCAGAACACTCTTGGGAGGTGACCAGTTGGGGTAGAGGAATAGGAAGGGACTAAAAGGTCAAGGACAAAGCAGAGCTGGGCCCCAAGGAGGAGGTGACGAATCCTCTCTGTGGTATAATTACCACACCGTATAAAATTACACCAGAGTTGGTCCCACCACTACCAATGAGGTCAAGAAACAAGGAAAAGCTAGAGAATATGAAGCTAGAGAATATGTAAATGAAAATCAAGTTTTAAGTTTGGCCGGAACAATAGCAACAAAATGACTATAACAAGTTCAGTCAGTTCAACAACTAATGTCTATCTATCCCATAAAATACACCTGCCTTTTTGAAGGCACTGTGTACCAGGACTGTAAGACAGATCTTGCCTTTGATATGCTAAAAATGTGACCACTGAGACCAACACATTAAAAAAAAAAAGAGTAAAAACAGGGAAACTTGGGTGGCTTAGTTGGTTGAGCAACAAAGTCTTGGTTTCGACTCAGGTCGTGATCTCATGGGTTGTGGGATCAAGCCCCATGTCAGGCTCTGTGCTCAGCAGGAAGTCTGCTTAAAGATTCTCTTGCTCTGCCCCTCCCTCCTTTCACCCTCTCTCACTCTCTCTCAAATACATAAATAAAAAAAAGGGTAAAAATAGATGCTAAACTAGTAATCTGAACAATATTTTATCTAAGCATAGAGGAGTGAACTGTTTATTTTGCCCAAAAGGATCAGGAAAAATTTCACGAAAATAATATTGAACTGGGCCTTGAAAGACAGATAAATTTGAGCAGATGAGTCAGGGGATTGGGGTGCATAAATTCTTGGTAAGAGGCATAAGTAAAGGCATGGGCTTTGAAAATCCACAGGATGCTTCAGTTTTACCAGAGATGTGACTGAAGAGGTGGATGAATCCAGATGTGAATGATCGTAAGGACCATGAATGTCTTGCTAAGGAAAGAGTTTTTACCTTCAGGCAGAAGTGAGCCATCCATGTTTCAAAGAGGGAGTGACAGGATCACATACATAGTTCAGGAAGCTAAAATGTAGGTGGCTACACTGGCAGGATCTACAAAGAAAGACTTAGGGTAAGGAGAGAGACAAGAGGCAGGCTTTGCAGAAAGCCCCAAAGAGAAATGACACTCCCTTGGCTGGCACGTCCAGAAAGTGGACAAGTGGAGGGTAAAAGCAAGGAACACTGGAATTCTCTGTGATGAAAGTACGATATCTTCTCCGGCTGGCTTTAAGAATAAGCTGAATGCTCTTCCATTGGAAGTATTTCACTGTGTTTCTGCCTTAACATCTCCCATCAACACACTGAGACTAAATTTCTCAGCTCTGTGATTCCAGAATTCCTTAAAGAAAATTAATGTTTTGCCTGGAATCTTTACCACTGATGTTTTACATATGTGTTTTTATTTACTGTCTCTGTGGATTGATCATATTCCTATCCTTAGCTACTCCTTTAAGAGGAAAATCTCAGATGATAAAATCAAATAGGTCCACAGAAGGACCCTACATAATTCCATAATTAGCTTCGCTCTCTACTGTTTCCCACCCTTAGCAGAGAGGTGGATGGTCAAGTGCATTATTTCATTTATTTAATATACATAACTTACTTAACTTATTTTTTTAAGATTTTATTTATTTATTTGACAGAGATATCATAAGTAGGCAGAGAGGCAGGCAGAGAGAAAGGGGGAAGCAGGCTCCCTGCTGAGCAGAGAGCTCTATTCAGGGCTCCATCCCAGGATCCTGAGATCATGACCTGAGTGGAAGGCAGAGGCTTTAACCCACTGAGCCACCCAGGCACCCCTCAACTTGCTTTTTTTTTAAGATTTTATTTATTTGAGAGAGAGAGTGGGCATGAGGAGGGAGAATAGCAGAAGGAAAGGGAGAAGCAGACTCCCCACTGAGCCGGGAGCCTGATTCGGGGCTCGATACGAGGACCCCAGGATCGTGACCTGAGCCGAAGGCAGACACCTAACTTACTAAGCCCCCCAGGTGCCCAGAACTTACTCAAACTATAAGGTTACATCCCCATAAACCCAGCATAAGTCAAAAATATTCTAAATAGTAAATGCATCCAATTCACCTAACTTACATAAACTGGCTTAGCCCAACCTACCTTACATGGGCTCAGAACACTTACATTAGCCTACAGTTGGGCAAAATCATCTAACACAAAGCCTATTTGATAAGGAAGTATTAATTGTCTCATGTAATTTATTGAATACTGTACTGAAAGTGCAAACGGAATGGTCGTGTGGCTATGGGATGGTTGTGAGCCTATAGGTTCTTCTCTCTCATGATCACGGCTGAGGGGAGCGGAGACTGGCTCGCCCAGCATCATGAGCGTGTTGTACCACAAACCACTAGCCCCAGAAAAGATCAGATTCAAAGTATGGTTTCTACTGAACACTTCCTGCTTTCACACCATTGTAAAGTCAAAAAATCCAAAGTCGAAAGATCGTTAAGTTGGGAACTGTCTGGACCTCTCTTTCTGATCCTAAGAAATGCTATTTTGTTAAGTTAATTTCAGGAGAGGCCTTTAGCTTCCAAATTCTAGAACAAAATTGGGAATTTAGTCTTAGAGTCTAAGTCAGACACCTTCTGATTTACTACCTGAGGACATTTTCTCTGGGATAATACATTGATCTTATTTTCATGACTACACAAGTTAATGTATCTGGAAAAGGTCGTTTTTAGTTGAGGCCATTAGGAGAAGGCCAAGAGAATGGTCAGCCTCAGATAGCCAAGTTAATATCCTTTAATAGCTGTAGGTTTCACCTTTACTCAGTAGTAGGCATAGAGTGTCCCATCATGTCCATAATTTGTGTTTAAAGAAGCCATTTAGGTTTTACTACGATTTTCCAGAATGCGACATGTAATAAACACTTAGGTAAGATCATCTTACTCTCTGGGGTGTGTCAAGTAAAACACTTCTTTGACTTCTTCTTTCCAAATTTCTGATAAAGCATATTTGACAGTTCTTTTTGCAGCTCCTCTTCCAGGGTGTTCTAACCATCCAACAGTCTCTAAAGCAGGTGTTCCCCACCTGGGGTCCCCGAACTTCCCACAAGCAGGCTCTTAGAGAAGTCTGTGACTCAAAACAGGTCAGAAGCCACTGTTCTAAGAAGCATAACACAGAGTCTTTAAAGACCCGCCCTTTCTTAGTTCTACTGAGTCAGTAGAATCCGTTTCTACTGACTCAGTAGAATTCCGTTTCTACTGATTTCTTAGTAGAACTAAGAAATAGCTGCCTAGTATTGGGGTTGACCTTGCGGGAAGACTCTGTTACCTCTGCCCCCAGCATTGCTCAGCCACCCCCTTCCCTGCCCCTCATCAGTAAATGAAGGCTGAGGTTTCCTGGGACTCTATCTAATGGACAACAGTTTCCATCATTCAGGACCCATATCACAGAACTCATCAATCTGGATATTGTACGTCATTATTCCTGATTATTCATTCACGTCCTATTGCTACTTTTATAAATGAAAACTCTTTCTGTCATGGAACTGAAATACGAGCGAACCCTAAATTTCAGCAATAAATCTAATTCAGTTTTATTTGCACAATCTCAGAGGACTTCATCTTAGTTTATATTTGTGTGTTGGATGCTGCAGATTGATTGCTTGTTTGTTTTATTCTTCTGTCGTATATTTATCTTAAGCCGTAAATCCTGGGACCGGGAAACTTACTGCCACAGCTGCAGAGACCAGGGCCAGTATGAGCTGGGAGTTGGAGGGGCCAGAGCCTGTGAACTTTTATCTTGAATATGATGTAGCTGGCAGTAAGAAGCAATTTTGTTGCCTGTTTGTTAATTTGGGGGCTGCATTTTAAGAGAGTAAGAACATTTTTAAGGGTTTACCACAGATCATTCTAGAAAATAACTTGATCCAATTAAATGAATCCTGTTTAACTAAAAAAATGCTAGTAAACTGAACCATCCAACTATATGTTTTATACATCGCTAGGAGTCTCTTTTGTTCCTGTTATGAGAAACAAGGGACATAATATGTTCTGTTGCATATGTTGTTTTCATATCATGCTACTTAAAACTGCTGTATACCCATAACACGTAAACAAGAGTAAGGTAGCCAAAATCGTGTTTGCCAGTACAAGCAGGAAAGAAGAAAAGTCTGTTCAAATCGGACTTTGAGGTAGCAACAATCAAACTGACTAGTCATTTTATCTGTACTACCCAACAGAATTTTGTCAGAAATTGCAGAACATTAACACTTGGAGGGAGCATCCATTACCTTTCAATGTTTATTGCATTCCCAAGTCAGGCACCGGTGTATATACCCTGGCCACGCCCATCAGGAGGCGGGGCAGCTTTAATTTTCAGTGACTGATGAAAATCTGCGGCCCCTCCCCAGTGCAGCATGCTCTGTCAGGGAGGGGTAAACTGGGTGACCAACGCATGTTTGTGACAAAATGTTGAAGGTTGTCCAACTTTCTGTTCAGGCCTTTATCATGCAAATAAATATTTTTAGAAGTAACTATTCCTTTAGTAAAATGAATACTCAGAAAAGGTTGTATCTATGACTTGAACAAATTTGAAAGCATTTAAGTGGGGCACCTGGGTGGCTCGATCAGTTAAGTGTCTGCCTTCGGCTGAGGTTATGATTCTGGTGATTGAGCCCCATGGCAGGCTCCCTGCTCAGAGCGAGTCTGCTTCTCCCTCTGCCCCTACCCTGTTCATACTCCCTCTCTCTCTGTCAAATAAATAAACAAAATCTTTCAAAAAAAATGAAAGCTTTTAAGTTTACCAAGATTCATCTCGTGAGCCTCAAAAAACAATTCTTTCCATAGTTCACTTAAACTATTTAATGTATAACAATTCTTTTTCTAAACATCGTTAGAGAAACAATAATTTCATAAGGCAAAGGGAAGAAAAAGAAGTTTCCTTTGCATTAAAAAGAAGATTTAACACAATGGGAATGTCTGCAATTAATGTGCAATGTCTATATCCAGGCAATTTTTCTGAGGCTATTTTCGTGTCATTTTTCATTTCAGTTGATTTATTTGGTGTGTCTAAATTTATAATCATCCAAAATAAACCTAAGCAGTCTAGATTTTGTCTTTAGTGTATAAAGAATTTTTCTTGCTTGAAATGTTAAGTGACTTCCAGTTCCTCAAAATATTCAAATTTATTGTTTTTGCAAAATTCCCATAGACAAAGAAAATGGAGGAAAGAAATTGTAAATGAT
>CM052806.1:12104763-12146931 GCA_028533885.1 Nasua narica
TTTTTTTTTCATAAATTGTAATCTTGTGCCCTCCCTCCAACTCCCACCCCCAAGCAGTGACCCTCTGGTGGAAACCTGCAGCTTTCTTTGTTTGTTTCTTTAATTATACAGAGAGTAGGATCTGCATCCTTACTAGCATATAGAAAAATCAGAGAAACAATGCAACCAACCGTGTAAGTATTTTTTTATTCTTTAGATCCATTCCTTTAGAAACCAGAATGAACCTAGGTCATAAAGCCTATGGCCATGGTACTTGAACCCATAGCATACATGGAGGCTCTGGGCATGGGAATTTTGTCCTTCAAGTGAACATGGTATTGTTCCGAGCATGCTAACCCATGCTCGTTGTGCTTGAATGATTGTGAAGAGGGTCACACGTGCTGTCTACTTTAGATTTATTCTGTTCACAAACATAAACTGGTATGTGAACAGTATAAATAACAATGGACCTTTAGAGGGAGTGTTTGGGTCGTGAAGGTCAATTGAACTGCAGCAGGGTTTGGTGGGTTTGGTGGTAGGATGGTGACTGCAGGAGAGTCAGACTGAATGATCACAGCTTTGTCTGTTGCTGCTGGATTTTGGTCAGTAGATGTTCAACGGGTATGACCTGTGTGCATAACATTGAATGAAGGGCTACTGCAAAAAAAGGTGAACTCCTTAAAATTCATCCTGAGGGTAAGAGAAAGGAAAAAAAATACCTATACTCCGATGCTTTGTTGGACATCATGTCACAAGGAATGAAAATTTGTTGATGCTAGAATTCTGAAAAATTTCTAAAAATGTCCACCATCTCTTCTACTGTGATATTACAATGAATTCATTCATTCAACCCATATTTATTGAGTGCCTATTGTATGCCAGGCTGTGGGGATCTTAAAAAGGATAGAATCTTATCTCACTAGTTTATAGTCTAGTGAGGGGCCCAGGGAAGTAAAAGGACAGTCAGCATCGTGTGAAAAGTGCTATGGAAGAGGTTCAACTCCGGCTGGAAGCCAAAGCAAACCAGGAGATTGGGAGGAGGTGATATGGGAAGTCTTCCCAGAGGAAACGGCACAGGAACTGAGTTTCAGTACCATGATGTGAACTTTCCTTTATGCTGCAAAACCATCTTCGTTCACAGCCATGAGGATCAAAAAGTAGAATTTGGAGCCACATGTACTTTTTTATGACTTATTTTGAAATTTGTTGAATCTTTGTCCTTAACCATTCTCATAAAATGTGGCTGAATATTTTTAAGCTTTGTATACCATGTAGCTAAGTAAGCATATGACTTTTCAGTCATCTTCCGTAACTTCTAAATTCCTCTCATTTGGGAGGCTGCTCTTTCACACTGAAACTTCACCAAGCGACTTCCCTTGACACAATGTCAAAAGTGAGCTATTTCATTATAAAATTCATCTTCGAGTTGAAAAAAGGACAAGTGTTAATACAGTGCTTGAACACGGGCTTGTAACCAGGTGTCACCTCTGGAAACTTCTAAGCGAGTGTGTTATACAGGGTATTTGTGAGAAAAAGAATCTCCCTGAAGTGGGGACTTGCAGTGGAGCAAGGAGGTGTGATGGTAGAATGATGAGTACTTCTATTCGTTGGGCACAAATCACGTGCTAGGCACTGTGCTGGTGCCTCATACGATTTTTTTCCCCATTTAACCCGATTCTAACAGAAGTGTGACATTACATTGCACCACTTTTTAAAAACCAATCTTAGAAAGACAGGTTTTCCTAGAAAGATTCCGTGTATGGATAGAACAACCCTCTTCCTTCTCTTCTTTCAAGTATAGACTACTTTGCTGTAGATTCTCTCATCCACTATGATCATTAAGATGGAATGGATGTGGGGGGCCTGGGTGGCTCAGTTGGTTAAGCATCTGACTCTTGTTCTCAGCTCAGGTCTTGATCTCAGAGTGATGAGTTCAAGCCCCGCCTAGTGTGGAGCCTACTTAAAAACAAACAATGAAAAAAAAGCTAGAATGGATGCTTCTGGGGAGACCCTTCTTGGCTGGTCATTATTCATAACTGATAGGATTGTGTGTATAAAAATCCAAGTGAATCAGGAATATATTAGAGTTCATAAAAGAATTTAGTGATTTTGCTTGATGCAAAATTAACACGAAGTCAGTTATATTTCTATGTACCAGCAAAGAGTTGGAAAATAGGATTTTAAAAATAATCCCAACTACAATAGGATAGAAATATGATGTAGGAATAAAGCCAACAGAATGCTCTCCCACATATTTCATGCCCCTTTGTTTGATTTGTCTATCTTTGCACCAAAACTATACTATCTTAATACTGTAGCTTTTAATAAGTCTTGATATCTGATAAGTTAAGACTCCCCCCAATTTTGTTATTCTTCCTCAAGAATTCTTTAGATATTCCTGGCCCTTTCATTTACATATGTGGCTGAGAATCAGCTTGCCAAGATCCACATAAAAACCTGCTGGGTTTTTATTGGAAATAAATTGAATTTAAGACCAATATGAAGAAGGTTAACATACTTAGGATATTTGAGTCTGCCCGTCCACACTTATGGTATGTTCCTCCTTTTATTTAGATCTTCTTTAATAACTGAATAAAACTCATTTTCTTCATAGAGAACTTAAAACATTTTTATTGGTTTTGTTCTTATAATACTTCATATTTATTTGATATAGCTGGAATCTTTTTAAAATTTCACTTTCCAATTATTTGCAAGTACAGAAATAAAATTGACTTTATGTTAATATAGTATTTAGCAATATTACCAAACTTTTTTTTTATTCTAATGTTTGCCTGTAGATCCTATGGATGTTTTACTTATGTGTAACCTTATCGATTATGAATAACGACATATGCCTCCTATTTCTTTTTGCACATTGCTTAGTACTTTTGATGCAGTTTTGGTTCGAAGTGATGATTGCAGGCATCCCTACTATGATTTCTGATGGGAAGCAGAAATCTGTCAACATTCACCATCAAAGATGATGTTTACTGCAAGTTTCTTGTGAAGGTCAATCAAGATACTTTATATTCCTAGAGTATTGAAGTTTTTATTGTGAATGGGTATTGAATTTTATCAAATAACCTTTGCCTGAATCTACTAAAAAAATCATAACATGTTTTTTTCTTCTGCTAAAATGGAAAAACATCAATTGGTGTTTTAATGCTGAAACAAACTTGTATTCCTCGGAATAAACCCAACTTGGTCATGCTATGGTATCCTTTTAGTAGATTGCTAAATTCCATGGGCTCATGATTTCCTTGAGATTTGCACATCTAGGTTCCTGAATGAGATTTGCTGTAATTTCACTTTCTCAAAGTGTTCTTATTGGGTTTAGGAAGCAGTGTCATATTCGATTCACAAAATGATGAAAGGAGTGGTTCTTCTGAAGTAGCAAACTTAGCATGTCCGCAACTGAACTATTGACCTTCCATCCCAAACATGCTGCCCTCCATAGCAAGGGTAATTCCCTCCTTTCTGTTGCTCAAACTGAAAATCTTGGTGTCGTCTTTTTCTCCATTATTCTGTCCAACCCATCAGAAAATCCTTCCTGCGCTGCTTTTAAAATATGTCCATAATCTAACCATTTTGTGTGACCCTAGAGCTCCACTCTTTTTGGTTCCCAGTCATCTGACTCCTGTGGTTTTGCACTAATCCCCCTGATCTCACCCTGCCATCTCCTACTTTAACTTGGCTCTCTCTTTCCCCTTCAGTTGCAGCCAAACAGGCTCTGTGGCCACCTCAGGGCATTTGCACTACTCACTGCACCTGCTGGAATGGCTCTCCCTCCAGCTATCCACCTGGCTAACTCAACTCTTTTAAGTCTTTGCTTAGATGTCATTTCTACTGAGGCCTTCCATGGACACCCTATTTCAATGTCAACTTCTACACCGTCCCCTGACACTTTCCATCCCCTTTACTGAGTTTCATATTTTCCATAGCACTATTCACCTTCTGACACACTAGGGAGCTAGTGTTTTCATATATTGGTTGTTCATTTTCTGTATTTGCCCCTATTAAAAGTAAAATTTATGAATCCAGGGTTTTAGTCTGTTTTGCTTGCTGCTATATTCCCAAAGACTAGAACAGTGTCAGTGTAGGCACTCAATAAACATATATTAGATGTGTGAATGGTTGAATGCATGGATAGATGGCTGGATCAAAGAACTGCCACAGACTAGAATTTCCTGTAGTGTGTTCCTTGGAACACTAGTTCTATACAGTAAAATGAATAAGTGGAATCCAAGTGACAAAAATCTGCTCATTATTGAACACTTCGATGGAATTTAGGGCCTCACCAAGTCAAGAACAGTGTTTCGCAGGAAGTATTCAAGCACAGCCTAGAGGTTAATGATTAAAGATGTGCACTTTATCCTCGCAGCAGGTTGGAGATTAGATGCTCTGTCCCCCAAAGGCCCAAAACAAAGGTCACTTCCAGGTCCCATGGTCCTGTGATCCCTCCCCGATTGTCGATTAGCAGAGCTGATCATTTTGTTTATTCGGCCTGTGACAAGAGCTTGGGTCTTGTAACTGGTAATTTCCAATAGCAGACACCGGCATCCTGTTAAGCAAGCTATTATTTTTGCAATGTTGAGATTTTCTTCTTGGAGAAAAATTGAAAACCCTAGTAGGAGTTATTGGCCAAAGAGCCAGAATATTTGTGCATCTTGAAATGTGTGTATCTTAGCTAGAACAAAATCACTGTCAGAGACAGAGGGAGCACAAATTGCCAGGTGAAATACGGCCACTGACACAACCTCCTTTAGACATTATGCCTTTCCACTTTTTACTAATACTGCTTTATGTTTCCTATTCTGCCTTGCATTTTTGTTCTTTGAAAGAAAACAAAATGCTCTTGTGGCCTTTTTTCTTTTTCTTTTTTTTAAACCGAATGTCACCTTTTCAAGAGTCAGTCACTGTGCATTCCTAGTGACACGACTGCATGGGTGGGTGTTCTGACACATGCTCCTACTCCCAGATATTGTGCTAAGGGATTTCATGGAGAAATAAAGGGAGAAAATTGAGTTCTATAATGTTTTCAAAATTCTGCTCCTCAGATTCCCATCCAACACAGGTAGGCTACATACCACACTGGGAGAAGAGAGCACGGAGATAAAATTTCCTGTGACTTTTTTTAATCACTCACCCTCTTTAGAATATATTGACATGTCATTAATAGTACAAAGGTAGTGCTTTGAAGTTCAACTGTGTCTCTTTCCAAATTAATCAGTCTTGACCCATTAATTAAATTCTGACAGGAAAAAAAATACTGTTTACTATCAGTTTAAGGATTTTGCTTTTCTTCTTAGGCTGTTTTCATTTGTTTCTTCTGCATCCTTTTAATGGAATTTCTAGGTCTCTTGAAAGGTAAGGTTAAAGTTTACAGTCTGGCCTGCACTCAATAACAAAATTGTTTGAAAAGTAGGATTTTGCTTCCTCTTGCTCAGAAAAGAAAACTCCTCATATTTCACACTTAACCAAAATCATTCTCCATTCATATCCAAGGAATCCGAGAATCTCACACAGTTTAATATACTAACTTCTCTACTTGCCATAAGCTTTTCCCTCCTTTTGAATTCAAAGTAGTGATGATTTTCAACTTTCCTCAGTTCTTCCTTTTCGAATGCCTGTGACTACTTCTCAATTGCTTCTAAATCGGGAGTGGGAATCAGTCATTGACATTGACATGTGCAGTGAGAAGCCATCCACCTACTGAAGACTTCATGATTAAACCATTCCTGCACCTGATTTTCATCCCAACCACATCTCAGCCATCGGAGTCCACGTGACGATTAGATTTGGCTCACGAGGCTCAGGACTCCACATGCTTTATCGTAACCTGCATGCATGATCTTTGAGAACACAGCACTTGACCTAAATGCTGATCCCGACGAAAAACGTTTTCTCTTTCTTCCAGTGATGCCGAAGACCACAAGCCCTTGAAAAAAGGCAGCCGAACACCTTCAGACAGGACAGTGAAGAAAGAGGATAGTGATGACAGCCTTGTTGACTATGGAGAGGGGGTGAATGGCCAATTCAATGAGGATGGCTCCTTTATTGGACAATACAGTGGTAAGAAAGAGAAAGAACCAGCGGAAGGAAACGAGAGCTCCGAGGCACCTTCTCCTGTCAATGCCATGAATTCCTTTGTTTAATCTGTAAACTCTCTGCCAATATCCCATTTCTCTAGAATGTGTCTCTTAAGCACTTGTCGGTCTGCCTTCTCATACTAGGAACACAGAGGCAGAAAGTGGTGTGTTCTGCCGTGCGTTAATTTTATGAGAGCGGTGCAAACAGGAACATAACTCAGATGATTTGATCTTGTGAACTGCAGTGCAAAGTGCATCCTTTTTCAGTCGAAATAGGTATTCTTGTTCAGAACTGATAAAAATAATACAACACCATCAACCGATCACATTATTTGCTCTTCGGGATACAATTCAATATGATGCATGAAAAATGCTACACTTAAAGGAATACCTGTGTACCTTATTAAAACATGGTTTGGTACTTTGTTGATACTCTCCTCAGCTGAATCCCCCAAAATACGAATTCCGTTTTCATTGTCAAGAGTGTTACTGTAGTATTCTCTAGAACTCCAATGTCTTTGTGGACATTGTGGTGACATTGGTGACTCTATGTCTAGCTGTCGTTAGTCTTTTTGGGAGACTGTTAGCAACAGTATGTACAGGATATCCTTGCTATATGAGTTCATGACGACGGTTGCATTTGCGGATGCTTTTTGCTGAGGCTCTGTGCCCAGCCTCTGCCCCCCATTACTCCATAGCCTCCTTATTCCTCCAGGTATTACCGCAGTGCAGTGTTCGACTTCTCACATCTTCCCTATGGTCAGTTCTTAGGCATAAACGATGTGTATTGCAACCTGTTTTGGCACAGAACGCCAGACCGAAAGGATCAAAAATGAATCACTCCACTTCACTTCCAAAAACTATTCCAGAAAGCACAGGGCAAGACACGTGCAGTGCCTTCAGACCAAAAGCATTCCATAACACTCTGCCTTGCGGGGCAGCCGGGGCGGAGCTCTGCCAGTAACTTCTAGAAAGCAGAAGTCCTGGAAACGGCCAACGCTGAAAGAAAGGCAATGTGACCATAAAATCAATCAGACAATGGATGGTAAGGAGCATTTCCCCATATGTATAAAGAGAAGAAGGCTTAGCCCCTCCTGGAGGGCATGCTGGTTTTATGGGCTTTTGTGGTTTCCATTCAAACGAGCCAATTGGGTCAGAAGGCTGTTGATTTGGGAGGGAATTTTGGGGGAAAAAAAAAGTTATTCCCAAACCGGAAGCAGACAATAGCATGGCAACAGGAATGCTTTTCTCCAAACCTTTTGAAACTGTCCGCAGCATTAAATGGTGTGTATGCAAGTTGCCATGGATACATTTCCGACTCTCAGAAATCTGACGAGTGCTAACAAGGCCAACAGTCAAAGGGATTCCATCCTCGGTTTCCAAAACACACATACACATCCCACCAACGATATCTATCAAATGGTTTACCTCCAAATAGGAAATCCTCTAACAACCTATGGTTGAAGGAATGCTCAGTTTCATTTGCCAATAAATTGGTTTCTCATAACTTGCATCAAGTTTAATTTTAAGTAAAGCTTTTTATATGTAGATATTTTGTTGAATTTGTAAATACAATGAAAGTGTAGATGCTACGTGCTAGGAGATGAGTAAATATGAGTAAAAAACGCAACCAATGTTGACGTTGTACTGTCTAAGAAGTTAGCTCCTGAATACAGTGCATGGGATTGGAAAGCATTTCCTTAAATGCCTTTTGGGTTTTTATTTTCCCTTTTTTTGCTGTGAAACTGAAATAGTGAACGCTCTGACATACTGACAGTGAGTTTCTAGATGGAATCTTCAGAGCTTTGCCTGTGGGGCTCAGGAGGCATCTTCACTCTATGTAGGCAAAGCCCAGTTTGAAGTCATCCCAGGTAAAAATGGCCCTAACGGCTCCATATTCCCTTTTCAAAGACCAACCGTGCTAATGGAAATACAGAAAGACAAGACAGGCTTGCCTGGGCAGCAGTGAGCACAAAGATAAAAGTGACTTTAAGTTTGCCGATGTTTGTGGGGGGAGGGGACAGTGAAAGTACAGTTTTTACTCTTCCGTAATGGTAGACACTAGAGTTATCTGTGCATGAAGGGGTCACCTCTGTAATAGTGCAACAGATTTTGTATTAAAAATTAAATGTGGTTTTAAACGTCCCTCTCTCTTTTGTAATAAGTCATGTTTCTAGTGGAGTGTGAATGTCCAAAGTAACGGTGTATTTAAGAGTACAGGCAGATATGACGGGATTTCCATAAAAAAAAAAACAAAAAAAAAACACTATTAAACCATCTTGAGCTCTTTGTGATCTTGAACTTTTTCCAACATCTTTCTCCTAATGTTTTCAAATAGTGCAGATTTTTATTTTTGCCTTCAAAAGGCTGTTACATGCAGAGAAAATTTAATACAAAACCAAATACAGTATACTGTGGAGCTAATAAAATAGGAGACATGCCAAGAAATTTGTAATGAAAAGCAGGTGGAGATACGGCCAGCCTTTTGAGAAATGGCTGGAGAAATAAGGTGCTGCTTCCTTTGCTGAAGTGGGACCTCCACGGGCCTGGTTCCCAGGAGCCCGCTGTCAGCCTGTCCGCGTGGCCGGACCTCCGCCCTCCTCAGCCCCGGGCAACGTGGATTCCTTTCCCTCTCTGCTGCTCCTTGAGGCACTTTGGGCATTTGCAATAATACTGGTCTGTCACCCACCCCCTCCTCTCCAGCGCCGTTGTTCCCACGGTCTCAGATACCACACCATCACTCACAGCTGTGTGGCACGGAGGGGCTGGCACGTTGGAAACCTGACTGCAAAAAGCAGCAGTCCACTGGGGCCTTCCCGCTCGGACAGTTTATAGCGGCCCTGATCTACTTTTAGTGCCTGACTTTGGAAACTTGTAGAGGCAAGGGAGAGAAATACAAAGAATTCTCACCCGGACTAAGCCGCTCTCCCTCTCACGGGATTTTTTTCTACAAACTACCACCAGAGGGCTCCCGTGCTTTATTCAGCACAAAAGAAACTGCTGGAAAATGAAGCCTCCGAAGAAAATAGCGCAAACCACTTTTCAAGATCAGACTGTGGTCTGGCGGGGCAGAGACTGAGTGCCTGCTGCCGCAGGCAGAGGAGATGGGGGTTTGCAACTTTCTCTGACCTGTTCACAGCTTCCAGGGAGTTAGTGTGAGTCACTGTGAGCCTTGTGCCTCTTCTTCTTACCGATTGCCGGTGGCTGATCAGCAGAGGGAGGAAGAGGAGGAGTGAGCCCCCAGCTCCCATGAGGCCCCCCATCACTGCCACAGGCTGGTGGGGGTGTGGATGGGGGCAGGTCCTTAAAATGGTGCCCCCTCTTCCCCCAGAGGGTGTCATTTTGTCTACCACCTGTGAGTGGTCCAATGTTCTGGGATTGGATAACACAAATGGCACCATTTAAGGACAGCTTTTGTTTCTCTTTTAAAAAAATAAAAAAAAGGGGGGTGCCTGGGTGGCTCAGTGGGTTAAAAAATTTAAAAAAAAAAGGCAGGTAGAGGGAGAGAATACAACCAGGGTATTTATGGTAAACAAATGGTTCTCAGGTTGAGCTAGAAAGAGACCAGGATTGACATTCCAACTCTGCCACCAACTGTGACCATGTAGAAGTCACCCCCCCAGCACCACCACCAATCTCCCACTTCTCCAGTCCTCTGTTTCTCCAACTTCAAAACGTCAGAGAGCAGATGATTTCTAGCATCATTTTCTGTTTAAATCCTATGGTTCCCAATTAACCCCCAATTCTCCCTTCCCCCCCGCCCCAAAATTTCTAGCACTCACTACAGCCAGGTATATTGCTAAGTGAGGAGGGAACAAGATGAGCAAAACCAGATGTGGTTCCTGCTCTCATGGCGCCTGATGTGAGAAGACAGACATTAAATAACCACCCAAATGAATGTGTAATTCCAAACCAAGATGAGCCCCATGAAAAGAAGGCACAGGTTCTATGAGATTAAACAGTAGAAGGGAATGACCTGCGCAGAGTGGTGAGGAAGTCTTCCCTAAGGAAGTAGGAGCTGGGTGCTGGGCACAGGAAGGATCCAGAAGGAGGACATAGGACATAGGTCTGTACAACAAAGACCAGAGTGCCTGGAACAAAGGTGGTGCCCAGGCCAAGCTGGGTCCCAAGGACCACAGGACAGGTTTTCATCTTTATTCAAGGAGCAGTGTCAAGTGTGGAGTAACTGCAGAGGTTGAAGCAAAGGGTTGTATGATTAGATTTGTATTTGGGCTGGAGGCAGAATTCATGAGATTGAGCGTGAGCGATGGGCCGGAAGAGGAGAGCCAGAGAGACTGACGAGCCACTGGGGAGCTTCACAGTAGGTTAGACAACAGGTGATGGGGGTTGAACCCAGGTTATCCCACTAGAGATGGGGAGATGTGGGTGGGTCCCAAAGCTATTTAGGAATAAAATTGATGGGAGCAATAGATTCGACATAGGAGGTATCAAAGACAGCTCTTCAGTGTCTGACTTGTCTAACCAGAAGTCAAGTTCACTGACATGGGAACAATGGGAAAGAACCAGATTTGGGGGTAAGTCATGAGTTCAAGTTAATAAATGAGCTTGAAAAGCCTCTGAAACATCCAAGTAGAAAGGACTAGTAGAAATTGGATGTATATGGGCTTAATGCTCCAAAGAAACTTCTAAGATGAGGAGTAGGAATGAAGCCATGAGGCAGGGATGAGATTGCCTAGGGAGGAAATACAAGCAAGAAAGCTAAGGAGTCCACTCTACTGAGAAACTCCCACGTAAAATGGACAAGAAGAGGCAGACGAACCTCTAAAGCAGACCAGGAAGCAGGCGTCAGAAAAGTTGGGAAGAAATAAGGAGAGTGTGTTGTCTTGGAACCCAGTGGGAGAGACCATCTCAAGAACGGTGCCACATAATGCTGAAACACCCACTTCTTGGATGTGAAGGCATGGAGGCCATCTGATTGCTAGACTGTGGTAACAGGTTGAGGTGAGGAGTTAGGAGGGGAAAAAGGAGGAAACAGATTTGCCACTACCCACATGGATAGCCCATATGTCCCTGGGCTCAGTTCCTTCTTCCTTCCCTTTAAAAAAAAAAAAAAAAAAAAAAAAAAAATATATATATATATATATATATAGTTTTTTAAATTTTTAAAGATTTTATTTATTTATTTGAAGGAGAAAGAAGGAGAGAGAACACAACCGGGGGAGGGGCAGAGGGAGGGGGAGAAGCAGGCTCCCTGCTCAGCAGGGATCCCAATACAAGACTCAAACCCAGGACCCCAGGATCACCAAAGGCAGATGCTTAGCCAACTGAGCCACCTGGGTATCCCCTCGTCCCCTCAGGCTCAGTTCCTTGACATCTCTACCTGCATAGTCACATAATCTAAACATCCTGCTCTCTACCCTCAACCTTTCCCCCAACCCAGTGCTCCTCTACTTTCTCTATCCTTCAGCTTACACTTTATTTTTTAAAAGATTTTTATTTATTTATTTGATAGAGAGACAGCGAGAGAGGGAACACAAGCAGGGAGAGTGGGAGACAGAGAAGCAGGCTCCCCACTGAGCAGGGAGCCCGATGCAGGACTTGATCCCAGGACCCAGGGATCATAACCTGAGCCAAAGGCAGACACTTAACGACTGAGCCACCCAGGCACCCCCAGCTTAGTCTTTTCCCATCGCTTGTCCAGCATGGATTTTAAGGGCCATTCTTTCTGAAACACCCCTGCTTTACCCTGAGGCCCTTTGCCCTTCTGTCTTTTCTAAATCCCAATGGAGGTGTGGTGTTACTCAGGATTAAGTCCGCTGCCTGCTGTCTCCTGCCTGCTCCCAGGGGCTGAGAAATAGAATAGCGGTCAGTGTCCTTGCAAACAGAAGGCGTTCAGTGGTTGCATGCCCCACCCTGCCCAGCCGCCCTGCTTATTTTTCTCAGATGAACATATATTCTCACACCCTAAGAGGACCATTTCAAATCCTTTCCACTATCCCCCCCCCGCCCCAGCCTCACACATCACTCTCTACAAGAAGACCTTACATCACAATTCACTAAGAAAAGCAAAAGCAAACGCAGAGGTGGGAATTCCCTCATCTTCCCGCTCGCAAACCAAATGCCTGCCTCCATGTGCTCCCCTCCTCTACCTCCTGTTGAAACAGAGGAGCCATCCTTCCCTCCCTCCTGTCGAAGAGAAGATCGGTGTGTGTGGGAGCCGCCTTCCTCCCTGCTGGATTCTCGCCCCGCCCTTCTCCCTTCTCCTGCTCACCCAAATTGTCTAGTGCCACTTAAACACATTCCCGTTCTCTCCCATCAAAAACAAACAGACCTTTGAACCCTTGGGTTTCCCACCTGTCCACCACCTTCAGTTACCATTAACTCTCCTCCATGGTCAAAAAGGCTGGAAAAGTTGAAATAACACCAGGAGGATAATTGCCACAGCTACTATTTGTCAGAGAGCTAGTTCTCTGTTCTTCTGGAGCCATGGAACTTCCCCAGGCTCATTCAGTTTGTGCTACCCGCAGCTGTAGATATTCAGCTATTATCTCGGTCTTTTTTTTTAGATTAATTTATTTGCATAAATTAAGTTAAGCATCTGCCTTCCACTCAGGTTGTGATCCTGCAATCCCAGGATCAAGCCCCTCATTGGGCTCCCTGCTCAGTGGGGAGCCTGCTTCTCCCTCTGCCTCTCCCCTGCTCCTTCTCTCTCTCTCTCTCTCTCTCTTTCTCTCTCTCAAATAAATAAAATAAAATCCTATTTAAAAAGATATATTTATTTAAGAGAGAGAAAGAGAAGGGAGGGGCAAAGGGAGAGAGAGAATCTCAAGCCGACTCCACACTGAGCACAGAGCCTGACACAGGGCTCGATCCTAAGACTCTGAGACCATGACCTGAGCTGAAACCAAGTCAGACGCTTAACTGACTGGGCCACCCAGGCACCTCTTTTCTTTTTTTATTTATTCTTCCTTCCTTCCTTCCTTCCTTCGTTTCTTTCTTTCTTTCTTTCTTTTTCTAAATCAGAGGGGCTCAGCCTGCACATTGGAATCACCTGGGAGCTTTAAAGCCCCACTGCCCCCCCCCTTTCTACGAGTGCTCTTGTCTGAGTAGTAGCCTGGCAGCAGTAGTGTTTCAAGCTCCCCAGATGATGCTAATGTGCAGCCAAGACTGAAACCAGCATAAAGAAACACGTTGCCACCCTGTTGCGTGTGCACTTCAGGTATTTAATGAACAGTATTTTGAATCCATTTCTTCACAAAAGTTAGTCTCAAATTGTCTTATATTCCTCTCATTTAAAAAAAAAACAAAAAAGAAAACAAACAAACAAAAAAACAGAGGCATCTGGTGGCTCAGTTAGGCATCTGCCTTCTGCTCAGATCATGATCTCAGGGTCCAGGGATCGAGCCCCACATCGGGTTCCAGCCCCATATCGGACTCCCTGCTCAGCGGGGAGTCAGCTTCTCTCTCTGCCTGCTCCTCCTCCCCCTGCCTGTACTTGCGAACGCTCTCTCTGTGTCAAATGAATACATAAAGTCTTTAAAAGATAATAAACTAAAATAAATAAAACAAAAATTTTTAAAAAACAAACATATCTAAGGAAAACAGACCCCACATTGCTGGTGGGAATGGAAAATGGTACAGCCACTTTGGGAAATAGCTTGGCAGTTTCTTAAAATGTCAAATATAAATTTACCATATGGCCCAGAAATTCTACTCTTAGGTATATATTCAAAAGAAATGAAAAAATGTGTCCCCACGGAGACTTGTACATGAACATTCATAAGAGGATTAATCGTAATGGCCAATAAGTAACCCAAATGTCCATAAACTGATGAATAGATAAACAAAATGTGGTCTCTCCGTACAATTAGACAGCATATCCATTACAATTAAATGGAATACTATTTGGTGATTTTTTTAATGCTAATAATACATGCAACAACGTAGAAGACCCTCGAGAATGTTATACTAAATTAAAGAAGCAGACACAAAATTGCATATTTCATGATTCCATTTACTGGAATTGTCCAGAAAAGCAAACCCGTAAAGACAGAAAGCAGCCCTGGACTGGGAGCAAGGATTCCCTGGAGATTGGCAGCAAGGATCTGACTGGACTGATGGAAATGTTCTGGAACTGGATTGTATTTAGCATTGTCCAGCTTGGCACATTTACTAAAACTCATCAAATTATATACTTAACACAGGCGAATTTGTGGTAGGTAAGTTTCACCTCAATAAAGCTGTTACAAGGAACCGTCCTAGGCTTATAGGTATCTGAGAAGCCATCAGGACTGTGTGTAACTAAGGCTTGAGAGTACGGCACCCCATGACAAGCCGTTTCACCTCCCTGTCCTCCTGCTTCCCCAAGACCAGTGGTTCTCCAAGTATGTTCCCTGGAACAGCAGCGTCAGTGCGCCTTGTCAGAAATGCAGATTCTCGCCCCACCCCTGATTGGCAACAGAATTAGAAACTCCGGGGGGAGGGAGTACAGAACAGCCCCAAATTTTACTTAGCAAGTGCTCTAACTTAGGTGATTTAGCAGGATTCTGCTGAACTGATGTGTGAGGAACACTGTGCTCAGTGTGCACGCCGGCCTTCCTCCTCTCCCACCTGGACACAAGGAAGTGATTATCTGTTGAAATGAAGAGGAAAAACTAGGCTCCTTTCGAATAACAAAAAAAAAAAAAATTGAAATAACCCAAATTGTCCATCCGTCAACAGGTAAATGAAAAAACAAACTTTGGCATACATACTAATATTCATGCCAATGAAATACTAATCCACAATAAAAAGGAATAAACTCCTGATTGAGGTCTCTCACTCAACTGAGGGAGAGAAGCCAAACAAAGTTTCATTTATGAGAAACACTGGAAGAGGCAAACACAATCTAGGAGGAGGGAAAGCCTATGGGGACTGCCTGGGGCTCAGGGTGGGGTGGGGATTTACTACCAAGGAAAAGGGACAAGGGACAGAGAGAACTTTCAGGGAGGAGGGAAATGGTCTAGATTTTGACTGTGGTTCTGTTTACAAGGGTGTGTGCATTTGTTAGGACTCAAAACTATATACTTAAAATGGATATGTTTGATTGTTATAAGTTATATCTCAATAACATTGGTTTTAAATGGAAAACAATGTAAGAGGAACGGGGCCTGAGTGAGTCCTTTCTTGGTTCTCGCCTTCTCTCTGGACAACTTGCCCAAAGGGAGTGGGGCGTGGGTGTGGGGTGGGGGAGGGGGGCATTTAGCTCTGCAACTGTCTGCCTGTGACAAATGCAAGAGGTCAGGCCCCCAGCTTGCTTTCTGGGGAAGGGTCTGCTGGACTCCATCTCTCTCCCACCCCACTGGTTGTGGCTTAATGGCTGCCTGTCAGACATCTGAGTATGTCTGTCAGCTCTAGAACACACCCAGACCTTCCTTGGGGGGGTCCCCAAGATCTGGAGGACAGCCCCTTCTAACGTCCATATCTGGGTGACAAGGTCACCTTTGGGGCTTTCAGAAACTCTAGCTCGTTGGCATCCCCAGCTTGGCACTTGCTGCCATCCCTCCATCCCTCTTCTCTTATTTTTTCTTTTGGGGGACTTTCATCTTCTTTACTCTCTCCTGGTGTCTCTCTTTGTTTTCCGGACTTAAATGGCATCCTGTTTTCCAACTTCTCCATTCAAATGAGGCCTAATTGACATCTCAGAATTAACCATGAATTTAAATCCTGAGCTGTTTTATGCCCTATAACTTTCCCTCCCCCGGTGCACCCCGTCTGGTCAATGCTACCGTGCAGCCCCAGTCTTCAGGCAGACCCCCTAGGAGCCATTGTTTTTCAACAAAACCAACAGCCAATTCTCTCTCTCTCTCTCTCTTTTATTTTTCCAAAATATATGTTGAATACATCTACTATTTATCTGCAGTCTCCACCCATATTGCCTGTCCCTTGTTAGAAAATGATTGAAGACAAGTTAGGGGACACAAACTTTAACATTTCCCGGATAGTCTCCTTTTGGAAGACCAAAGAATGGGGTGGCAGGCAAGAAGCTTTTATAAGATAACGAATAACAAAAGAAATAAAGAGAAAAGGTCTGATTGGCCGGGGCCATGCAGTCAGCCTTGTTGGGGTGAGAAAGCCCAGAACTGGCTTCGCTTTGGGACCTGGCTGGCTGGATATGCTATTTTCTGGTCAAGTGCAGCATTTACTGGGACATGGAAGTTAGCTAGGTCCTGGCTTGCTGACGTGGCCCCTGGGGAAGAGGGGTGCCATCTGAGGCCCAAAAGATTATTTCAACACCTTCCTGTCCTCCTGCAAGCCAAATTCCACACAATAGAGCAGGGTGGGCAAGCTTTGTCTTTAAAGGACCAGAGAGCAAATGATTGAGGCTTTGCAGTCCATATGATCTCCATTATAGCTACTCAGCTCTGTGCCTGCAAAGGAAAGCAGCCACTGACTTCAGATCTAAGACGGGGATGATCCTGAAATAAATGGGTGTGGCTGTGTTCCAATAAAGCTTTATTTACAATAACAGGTGTGTTTCGTGCTGATCTCAGCATATCCGTGATGCTGCTATCAGCTAGAAATGCCTGGGGCAAAAGATCTATCCATTTCAGGTATTGAAACTAATCACCTGAAAATAATTTAAGGAGTGTCTCTTTAAGAAGAAGGCGCTGGCCTGAAAGTCATTGAAGGAGTCTGTCTTTAAGATGCCTGGTGGTGGGTATTGAGGAGGGCACATATTGCATGGAGCACTGGGTGTGGTACATGAACAATGAATCTTGGAACACTGAAAAAATAAAAAAATTTTAAAAATTTTTAAAAAGATGCTCAGGGGCCAGCTTCCCGCGGGGTGGTAACCCGGATGGAAGTTCCAAAGAATATTATGTTGGTGAGTCCATTGTTGAGTCTCCCGAGAGGTAAAGTGGGTGCCCTGGTCAGAGTCAGTGATGTCTGGTGATCCACGGAAACAAGCATAAATTTAGGAAGGAAAGAGATGACCTATTCTGGAGAGGAATTCTGAGTGGGGGTCACCGAGAGGAGTCCTGGGTAAGTATCAGTGATTGTGATGCTGTATCCAGAAGCCCAGCAGAAAGGGGCAGTGCGCCAATGAAATCAGTCTGCCAATAACTGGAGCGTATTGGTCTCCCCAGGGTAAATCCCCATCCAGATCGCCTCTGATGTTTGTTTGGAAGCAGAGAACTCACTTGTCTATCACAACCGTGGCTGCCGCATGGGGAGTCCCCTCAATGAGCTTAGAATGTTGAGAGACGAATTCCCTGGTGACTGAGGTTGTGTGAGCCCATTCTCCTAGTTGGTGGGAAGGGTCAGAACCCTGAGGAGTCTCTACCAGGCAGAGGGTGGAGGGCTCGGGAAGGGAGCCTGCCATATCTTTGCAAATGGCTCCTAGTGCAGAGACTTGAGTGGCAATGGCAGGAACTCTGCTCATTACTTCCAGATCTTGGCACCCAGATCAGTTGGCCTTGTATGAGAAAATTGTCCCTTAGCTGTTGGCCAGACCAATTGGAAGGAATCTGTGAAAATGGGATACTATGCAAGACGCCATTTTATGGCCTCCTTCATGGCTGAGTGGCTCCACATTGTGCCAGCTGCCCTCCTGCCCCAGAGAGGTGCCTGAGGTTGGGCAAAATACCCCTCTACTGAGCCGTATAGTGTAGAAATGGTGGTGATGCTGTTGGTGAAGAACACAGACTCCCTGTCCACCTCAGATTGTTGGTCCCACAGGGCTCCCCAAGGAGCCAGAGGAGGAGGTAGCTAAGGGTGCTATCATATCCTCATTCTCCCATGCAAGGGGCTGAGCATGGGAGAAGTCATATCCTCTTGTAATTTTGAAAGACCTTTGACCAGGTTAAGCCCTCTTATAGAGGTTGCGTTTCCATTTTACCAAGGAGGCATCCCCTACCGTGGGCATTAAAGGAACTTGGGTACAGAGTCATGCTGGGTGGGTACAGATTAGGGCCTTGGTTTCCTTGAGAGCCCAATAGGATGGTGCTCAAAGAGGGTGTTTTGGGCTAGGGGTAGGCGCTTAGTCCAAAACCCCATAGGAAGCTGGGAGTCTCCTATTTGGTCCAGAGACTCCAGGAGGCATAATCAGGTGTGGCCGAGGACTGAAGTCGGAATGTGGGGTGGTGGGGACTAAGGTGAGGCTTGTTGGACCACCTCTGGGAAGCTTCCAAAGTGTCCTGTAGGGCTTCATTCCAGTGGAAGGTGGTGGACTTACATGGGCTTACATATATAGGGCAAAGAATTAGCGAGACATGGAGAATGTGTTGCCTCCAGAATATGAGAAGACCTATTGTGTGTTGTGTTTGTCTGAGGTAGAGGGTGGTGAAATGCTAAGTAATTGATGTTTGACTGTTGGGGGAATTTCTCAGCCCTCGGAGAACCAGATGATGGCCAGAAACTTGGCCAGTGAGTCTGGGCCTTGGATCTTGTGAGGGATGGTTGTCCAACCACGTTGGTATAAGTGGTCTATACAGGTGTGCAAATCTGCTTGGACCACTTTTTCAGAGGAACCCCTCAGCATAATGTCATCAGTATTATGTGAAAAGCCACGCTTTCTAACTGGGTATTTAAATCCCAGTGGCAGAGGTTACATGCAATTGCAGGATTGTCTAAATACCCTACTGGGAGCTGTGTAAATGTACACTGAGCCCCTTCCAAAGGGAAAGTGGTTGGGTCTGGGATTCCTCACAAGAAGAGTAGAGCAGAACGTATTAGTTGACTTCAAAGAACTCTCCTTGGGTCTGTCAAACCTCCTCTATCAATTCTAGAAGATTAGGAATTGGAGCCTTAATCAGGGGAAGCTGAGCCTTGACCTATCTCAATGGTCAAGACTGAGATACTATCATCAGTGGGTAGTTTAAGTACCGGGGCTGTTGGAAGGAGAGATTGTGGGTTGAATGACTCTTGTCTCAAGCATATCATGGATGACAGGGTACAGGCATTTGTTGCCCTGCTTGAGTGAATGCTGGGGCCGGTTGGCCATCCTGACCTGGGGAGGAAGTGTCAGCAGTGTTCATCTGGTGACCTCCACCAGGAAGGCCAAGAACTTGGGCTTGTTCCCTGGGGCATGGCATCATGTCCACGCATCCAGGCCTGCAACAGGGAAAGAAAGGGCCAGGGACCCCCACCAGAGGAAGCCATTTGAGGTGAATGGTCCCAATAGTTACATACAAATGGGTTTCACACCTTTGTTTTACTGGTGATGCCTTTGGGGAATTTTGAGGGATCATCCCAAATAACAGTGACTTGGGCCCTGGTGTCTGAAAGGGCCAAAAAGAATGATGGGGGCACCGGAGTGGTATAGGGAGCTGCGACAAGCCTGGGGAGCTGCCACTTTCCTGGGGTAGAGCTTAGGTGGCTGCTAGTCCTGGAGGGTGGGGGGGGGGCGCAGAGAGAGTGGTGGGGACCGGTTGGGGTTGGAGGTGTTCCAGAGGGCTAGAGGGTGGCTATGCATAGCAAGAGGATGGAAGGGGCCTCCGACTGGGAGAATGCTGGTTTTAGGGCCGGGGGTTTAGAGATGGGCTGTGCAAAGATTAAGGGGCAGGATCCCTGGCTTCTCATGACTCCCAGTAGAGGCTTTCTTGTGCATTCGCATAAGGGGTGAAACTAGGTTGGGAGGAAGTAGGAAATCCTTTCCATTGAGGGAAATTGGTCTGAGGAAGACACCCTGGGGCGGTGGGAGTCTGAAGTGTCTGGGCATGTGGGTGGGAACCTCTTCATATCTAGCAACCATGTCAGTAATCTCTGGTGCCTTTTGGATGGTTTCAGCAGTCCCAATAAAATGTAGGAGCACTGCCCTATAACTGGATGGAATAGAAAGAATTCCCTGGATTCAGGGTTGGAAATGGAGAGGTCATTTGGGTCACTATATCATGGAAACATAGACCCATTGGACCACGACAATTTTGCACAATGGGAGATGGACCTCGTCTCATGTATTCCACTCCCTGTGAACCTCAGTGGTGATCACTAAGATGGCAGGATGAGCAGACAATAAATAACCAAATAAAGAGAGGGAGGACCCTGGTATGAATGGGATAAGGTATGGTATCCCACACCATATGTATGAATGCGGGAGGCACCAGCAGCCTTTGCCTTCCCTTCTCCCTCCTCACAGACTTCCTCCTGAGGCGTGTTCCTTGCTTCTGCCCCATTCGGGGGAAAGTCGAGGGGGCTAGCATCTGTGGTACCTTGGAGGAAACAAGCATATAGGCTGGGTGGATTGTAAGAAGTTTATAGGCTTTAGGGTCTTTAGAGATACTAGCCAGTTAACACAGTTTGGTAGCCAGCCAGAAGTTACAATTCTGGGCCTGGTCTAAAAACCCCAAGATAGACAATCAGCTCCCCTCTCCCCTTCCTGCTGTACAAAGTCTTGAAGGAAGGCTTGAATTTCAGCTAAGATATAGTTTTTTATCTCAGTTATTACTTCTTGATTCTTCTGTTAATTTATGTGTCGTTCCTGGAAAAATTTCTGGATGACATCACTGTAAGCCCTCTTCCTAGGCAGCTGCTTTCCTTGCCAAGATATTCCAAGAGACCTCTCTGGGATTGAGTTCTGCCTCCACTAGCATGCTACACACAAGCCCCTAAGCTTCTGGAGCTTAATACCAGAGTCTTGGCCTCTTGCTATGCATGGCACTGAGCAATACCCAGGGAGCCTTTGGGGTTTAATTTATCAAAGAGCTGGTGTACCTCCTTGGCGTTCTTGGAGAAGCATCAGATGTTTAGGATGCTTATATTTGTCCATTAATTTTTTAGCAATATCCTGTCAAGGATGGACCCACGATATCCCATCAGTTCAGGGACGAGGAGCAACAGCAGAGAGTTAAGGGGTAATGCGGGAATTGTTGGCCTTTGTTGAGTCTTTCCTCTGGTGGTGGCCTTGGCTTCTTGTTGCAAGGCAATTTCCCTCCTCTGGTTTAGGATACCTAGTCCAGGCACGACCCACCGACTCAGTAGTCTCAGGTGGAGTTCTCCCATCCTCATCTATGGGGAAATCCTTCCCTGGACCTTTAGCCCAGAGCCTCTCCTTACATGGTCACCATAGCCTTGAGATCCAGTCCACCCTCCTTAGTCCTCCTTGGCCTCAAGGCATAGAGGACCCTCACCTACAGAATTGTCAGTTAAGGTCTTTAGAATCAGTGATCTAATCATCATGTTAGATCCTATGCCTTGATCACATGGCTCTGAACTCATGACAGCAGTGATATTTCCGGGATGGGTTCAGCCGGTGACTCACAACACAGGCAACATGCTAAAGCACATAGCATGACAGACATCCAGAAAGTGTTTCCTTCCCAGATGGAAGTCCCCACCTGGGTTAGCCAGCCACAGCTAAAGGGCATCTCCCTGTGTTAATTGCGACAGCAGTGACACGTCTCCTGCTGACGATGCTGACGATGCCATCTTGGCCAATCCATAGTGATGCTCTGGCTAGAAATGCCTGGGACGCTCAGCTGGGCCCATGGCCAACCCCTCCAGTCCTCTCCACCAGAGCCAATCTTGTGGACAGACTGGCCCTTGTGGCTCTTAGTAGATGGCAAGATGTACATCAGCAATAACCATTATGGAACTTTGCAAGACAAGGCTTGTTGCTCACAAGTCCTGGAGATACACAACATATCCAGGGCCACACAGTGAGGTCAAGGATAGAGTGAGAGAGAGAGAATGGACTTGGGGTTTTGTTTTTACTGGAGTAGAGGTTGGGGTGCCTGGGATTTCAAGGGTTCACTCTTTATTGGTAAATATAAAACCTATGAGTAGGAATTAAAGCTCCAGGAAGGAAAAGCAAGCAGTCAAAGGGTCAGTTATGGAAATCAGCCAGAGCTCTCTAAAAAGGTATTTATGGGTTCAAGGGCCTGGCTCTTTATCTGGCACTGTATTTACTTGAGATGGATGTCTTCAGAGTGGATACCTCAACCATCAAAAACTTCAGGTCAGGCATTAACACTACAATCATAAAAAGCTAATGTTAGGTACTTTCACCACAAGGAGAATGGCCAGGTTTGGCCTGCTGGCCTTGGTTTGCTCATCTCTGCACTCCACTTAAAAGATAATCCAAATTTCCTGCCAAAGCCCCTCCCTTCCTCCTTTCCACTGTGCCCCAGCCACACTGGTCCCCTGGCTTTTCCTGCACCTCCCTTCACTCTGAGCCTTGCTGCCCCAGAGCCTTTGTAGTTACTGTTCCCTTCGCCAGGTCTCCAGCTGGTCTGCTAGCTCATTCTCCAGGCTGCAGCAGAAATGGAACCTTCTCTCCTTTCTACCAAAAGCTCCTTCCTTCTGTTCTCTCTCTAATGCACAAATCACCATTTGCTTTTCTTTATAGGACCGCCCCCCCCCACTTCCAAGTCCACCTGCATATTGATCTAGTGACTTGCCAAGTGTCTGCAGTCCCCAACTACAGTCCTGGGAAGGCAGGGGCTGGGCTCTCATGGTCCTCACGTGTCCCTCATGCCAAGAACTCGTGTGTCCTCTTACTCGTTCACAGACACTTCTTCAGTGGCCAGGATGTGTCAGACGCTGCTCTAGGCTCAAAGTTGACACGCAATACACGGTGATGGAGTGAATTAAGGAAAGAATGTGTGAATGCTGCCATTTCCAGATTCTTTCTACAGGCCTCGCTGGGCTAAGCGTGTAGCCGTCCATCCATCCACTCTCCAGCATATGCTGAATTCTCTGGCTGGGGGAAGACAGGTCCTCAGCTAACCTGGGAATGTCTCTGTTTGAACAGATGACTATTTTCCTTTCTCCCTCCACCCAGACAGTAGAGCTCACAGCCTCGGGGACTGCTAAGCACTCAGGGGTGTCACTGAGGAAAGTGACAAGCCCACTTCCCCAGTGGGACATAGATGTCCCTCCCTTGGCGGCATCACCCACTGATCACCACTCCCACTTGTGGCTTTCCCTGCGGCCCTATTCTTCTGTGTTCTCTGGCTAAAAGGAAAAGGGGGGGCTATAATCCCCTAAAAAGTAAAGATACAATTTTATATAATACTGTTTCCATACATCAGCTCCAGGCATGGAGCCACTTTTCACAGGAACACAGTGATCAAATGTATTTTCAGAGCAAAGTGCTGCAGCCCTGAGTTATCAAAATAATCAATGCAAATTGAAGCTGCAGCAACTGGCCTCTTGATGCTTTCAGTGGACGCCTGCCTAGGGAGGAGGACAGGGATGGGGGCTGATAGGTACAGAAAGCAAGCAGTCTTCAGCAGGGCGGGATGTGGGGTTTTGGGTCCGTTGTCTCTCTCCCCACTGCCTCCTCTGCATGTCTCTCCAAAGGCACAAGGGCTAAATCCTGTCACGGAGGTGACATTAGAAGTCCCGCTTTGTTTGCAGGGAACCACGGGGCTGATCACAGACCAGGGGCCTCTAGGGACCTATGAGAAGACCCCATTCATCTCCAGAGCTGTGGGGAAATGCCAAACCGTGAGGGAGGCTGCCACAGCCTCCGCTTTCCTTTCTGGTCACGTCCAGAAACAGAGAAGTGGGGAAGGAAGCAGTTTTATAGGCCTTCACACAATTTAAAATGCCCAGTGCAAAATGAGAAATAAAAGGAAATGCCAAGTATAAGCCTGACCGTGGAATCTGTTAGGAATTCAATTATATCTTCCCCCCACCAAAATTCTTATGTTGAAGCCCAACCCCCAGTATCATTGTATTTGGAAACAGACCTTTATATATAATTTATATAATATATAAATATTATATATAATTTATATAACTATACAATTTATATAATATATAATTTATATAATTATAAATATATTTTATATAATTATATAATTTAAATATATATAATTAGATATTATTTATATAATTATATATAATTTTAAATATTTATATAATTATAAATATAATTTATAGATAATTAAGGTTAAATGAGGTCCTGGGGGTAGATCCCTGATCCCCTAGGACTAGGGTCCTTCCTGGAAGGGACAGCCAAGAGCTCGCTAGCTCATGTGCACTGCCCACCTCCCACCCCATGTGAGGATGCGGGGACAAGGTAGGCATCTGTACGCCAGGAAGCAGCATCCCGCCAGGAACCCATGTGTCTAGCACCTGGATCTGGGACTTCCAGAGCTGTGAGAAAACACACATCTGTTGTTCAAGCCACCCAGGCTGTGGCATTTTGCTATGGCAGACTAAGCTAAGAGCTCATCCTTTGCAAATTATTTTATATCACGTTCTGTCACCTCAATAGAAACGATCTTTGTGGTGTTTTCCTACTTTTTACAGGTTTTCAGCATTTAATCCTCTTGAGTCAGTAAGAATTTGTTGTGTTAAAATGAGGATGGAGGGGCGCCTGGGTGGCGCAGTTGGTTGAGCGACTGCCTTCGGCTCAGGTCATGATCCCGGAGTCCGGGGATCGAGTCCCGCATCAGGCTCCCGGCTCCGTGGGGAGTCCGCTTCTCACTCTGACCTTCTCCCTTCTTATGCTCTCTCTCACTCTCTCTTTCCTAATAAATAAATAAAATAAAATCTTTAAAAAAAAATGAGGATGGAGAAGAAAAGAACCAACCCATCTCTGGTGCCCAGTAAGGGCTAGGTACTCTGCAAAGCACTCCAAATAGATCGTTCCCACTTACTGTTCTCATCAGTCCTATGAGAACAGTCTTAGCACTGCTTTTCTGTCCAGAGATGGCTCGGCGGTAAGAGAGCTAGTGTGTGGACTCAAGCATGGCCGGCTCCCAGATACAAGCTCCTCCCTCCTTTAAATTACTTCTTCTTGCACCTAAACTGCATAAGGTAAAACTCCAGTGTTCAGAATGGGAGGAGAGTAGGGCTAGAGATGGCAGGTGCAACCAGTTGTGAAAGACCAGTATTTAAAAATGAAAAGAGATGGGGTACCTAGGTGGCTCGGTGGGTTAAAGCTTCTGCCTTCAGCTCAGGTCATGATCAGGGTCTTGGGATCGAGACCTGTATCGGGCTCTCTGCTGAGCAGAGAGCCTGCTTCCCCTTTTCTCTCTACCTGCCTCTCTGCCTACTTGTGATCTCTCTCTCTGTCAAATAAATAAATAAAATCTTAAAAGAAATGAAAAGAGGGCACCTGGGTGGCTCAGTGAGGTAAGCGTCTGCATTCAGATCATGTCATAATCTCGGGGTCCTGGGATCAAGTCCTGCATCGGGCTCCTTGCTCAGCAGGGAGCCTGCTTTTCCTTCTGCCTGCTGTTCCCCCTGCTTGTGCTCTCCCTCTGACAATTTAATAACTCTTTTTAAAAAAAAAAATTTTTAAATAAAAAGAAATCCTGTTTTTGAAGGTCAATCCAAAAGCCATAGGAGGGAGAGCCCTGGCTGCCTGGGTACCCGGGTTTGGGGCTGTCCACTCAAGCTCAGACCCACATCTCACTCCTTTTGGATCTGCGTACAGAGTGCCCGACTTCAGGATGGCTGGTTCTGAAGAAGAATCCAGCTCTCCTGGTTGTGGGCCTGCCAGGCGCTCTGGAAGGCAGAACCACAGCTTCCTTGACTTTTCCCCGCACTAAAGTCCCGTAAACATTGTTGGGACTCGCCGGAGATGGTCAGTGGTGTGTCACGATGACTATTTGCCATGGAGAGGGCAAGGGCACAGTATGACATGACTATGAATATCATGCCTAACTGCTTACCAGCTCCACTCTGGGGACCAAATTCACCAGCAGACAATGGCTTTGGGGTCTCAGCCCTTTGCCTGGCTCACTTAAACTCCATCTTGCTTCTTTTTTTTTTTTTTTAAGATTTTTAAAATTTATTTGAAAGAGAGAGAATGAGAGTGATAGAGAGAGAGTATGAGAAGGGGGAGGTCGGGGGGGAGCAGACCCCCTACTGAGCAGGGATCACCCCCCGCCCCAATCCCTGAATGTGGGACTCAATCCCAGGACTCTAGGATCATGACCTGAGCCGAAGACAGTCGCTCAACCAACCGAGCCACCCAGGTGGCTCACTTCTATCTTAAGTGAGCCACGGGAGGAAGGGAGGAAGAGGAGGGGGCACACTGGGAGGTCTGCATTTCCTGCACTGCGTCTAATTATGCCACCTAAGAATGGATCCCGCCTTCAAGCAATCTTTGAGAGCATGGCCAATGTGCAGTGTTTCAGGAGAGCCAGCAGAGCATAAGCAATGGGCTCTGTACTCTAGTCAACTTCAGAGAGATTAGCGAAAGGGGGTGATCTCATGCCCAACAATTAGGGATCTAGGATGGGGCGCTGTGGTAGTGGATAGAGAGACAGAGACAGAAACAGATTTCACTGGGCTGAAGTAGAGGAGTCCCAGAAGAGAACCTTAGAAGGTGAATGGAATTGGGAAAGGATGAGGATGGAAAGAGGCATGGTAGTCAGAATATTGGCCCCTAAAGATGCCCATGGCCTAATCCCTAGAACTACATTATGTTACATGGACAAGATGACTTCGCAAATGTGGTTAAGCTGAGGATCTTGAGCTGAGGAGATAATCTTGGATTATCCAGTAGGCCAAACATAATCACAGTGTCCTTTTAAGAGGGAGGCAGAAGGGTCAGATGAGTAGATATGACATCAAAAGCAAGAGATTTCAGAGAAGCAAGCAGGGGATCACAGAATGCAGGCAGTCTCTTGATGCTGAAAATGATAAGGACATGGATTCTCCCCTCAGAGTGTCCAGAAGGAGCCAGGCCTGCTAACGTCTGGACGTTAACCTGATGACCCTGACTCTGAGCTTCCAAACTCCTAACAGTGAGGTGATCTATTTGTGGTATTTCAAGCCACCAAAATTTATGGCAATTGTTTATGGTAGCAATAGGAAAAGAATATGGGGGGGGTCATTCAAGTTGGAAAAAAAGTAAGTTTGACAAATCCAAAAGGTAGTGACTTGTAAGTCCCAATACTGGGGTTATGGAGAAGGATGAATGCATGATGCTGAGATGTATTTGCCAAGGCACAGACCACCACCAACCGGGCAGTTTAAACAATAGAAAAGTATTGTCTCATAGTTCTAGGAACTAGAAGTCCAAGGTCAAGATGTTGGCCGGGCCATGGTTGAGAAGAATGCATACCAGGCCTGACTCCCAGCTTCTCATAGGCCCTTGGCTTGCAGGAAAATAACTCTAGTCTTCATATGGTGTTCTCCTTGGAGGCACACCTCCATATGTCTCAATCTCTCCTTTTTGTAAGGACACCAGCCCTATTGCATCAGGGGCCCACCCCACTCTAGGATGACCTTACCTGATGATATCAGCAGTGACCCCATTCCCAAATACGGTCATTCTGACATACGGGGGGCTAGGACTTCAGATGAATTCAGGGATTGGAGGGGACACACTTCCACCCATACCACAGAGTAAATAGGAACTTAGTCCTGCCAAGCTAACACATTCTGTGGCTAGAGGTATGATGCCTACAAAGGGAAGGAAAGAAAGTCTCTGCCCTCAAGGAACTGACATTTGCGCCTTGGCTTATAGCAGGTGGAGGTGGCATCAAACTCCATGTGGTCTTAGGTTTGAGACTAGAGAATCCATAGGTCATCCAAGTGATGACAAATCCTATAATGGGACAAGGTGAACCATTCAGGTCAGAAGACGGAGGAAGGGAATCAGCAGATTTGGGGAAGAATGTCTGCCAGTGTTGGAGACACTTGTAGCAGCACGATGCTTAGCTCCTTAGAAGGGCTTAGAGTTTTCTGCAAACCGTGTTCCTAACCATATCATCATTCCCCATGCTGTTCAATGACTTGACTCCAAATTAATTCTTGAACACTACCCTTTGGCTTTTATCACCCATAGTACCTTCTGAAAGTTGAAATTCAGAGCATTGGAAAGAACTGCCAGAAAAAAACAGAATATTGGACTCCAGGGAGTGAATAACTCAAACACTTGGAGTGGTAGAGGATGCCACAGGCATGAGGGAGAAGTTTCTTGACATGGCAAGGACAAAGCAGAACAATACCAATGAATTCATGGGCATGGGAAGACTAGGAGAGGCTTTGCATCCCCAGATAACACACGATGTGGAAAACAAGAAAGGTACTCCAAGGAGCTGCGCCACCTGCCTCGCCCTGCCCAACTTGGGAGGTCGGTCAAAGCTGGCCCGGCCCCCAAAGCTTCTTCAGCCGGTGCTCTCACCATGTCCCACCTTCATGGAGCGCAGTCACTCGTGTGAGACCACGACAAGCTCTTCTTCCTTACTTCTACCTCCACTGCTGCCTGGCTATGCAATTTCCTTTCAGGGGAATTAAAAGAAATAGTGATCTCTGTCATTTTAAAATGTGTTAGTTCTTTCTGCTTTAAGCCCCCAAAATAAAAAGTAAAAACAGGTTGATAGCTGATGTTAAAGACTTACTCAAAGCTGTCGTGTTGAGATGCCTTTGCTCAGAGGGTGAGAGAAGCATTCATTCAACACATGTGGGGTGCGTGTTGTGAACCAGGCACTCTCTTGGGCACTGGGTGTGCAAGGGTGAACAAAACACAGTCCACATCCTCCAGCGATTCACAGGCAGGGTGTGAAGGCCTAGGGGAGTCTGTGAGCACCCCACAGAGGGTGATTGCTGAATAGGCTCAAGTGCAGCGGGTTACCCAACCCCCCACCCTACCCCCACCCCCACCCTCCCGCTCAGGGGGAGGCGGAGCCAGCCCAGACTGGAGAGTTAGGGAGGGTCCTGGAGGAAATGCTGAGACCTTAGGGATGTTAAATGGATCACCGGCATGTTAGTCCATTCAGGCTACAGTAACAAAATACCAGAGCCTGGGTGACTCAGAAACAACTAATTTTTCACAATTCTGAAGGCTGGAAGTCTGAGATCAGAGTGCCCTCATGGTCCGCTTCTGGAGAAAACCGTCTTCCTGACTGCAGCTTGCCGACTTCTGTGCCCTCCTGTGGTGGAAGGGGCCAGCGATCTCTGTGAGGCCTCTAAAATGGTCACTGATCCCATTCATGATGGTTCTAGCTTTATGACCTAAGCACCTCCCCAAAGCCCCACCTCCTAATGCTATTATTTTGGGGGGTTAAGATTTCAACTTATGAATTTGGGGGAAACTCAAAGATCCATTGTTAACCATAGCAATATGTTAACAGATGTTTTCTGGAAAAGGCCAGATAGTAACTATTTTTGGTTTTGCGGGTGGTGTGTTTTCTTTCACCGCTTCTGAACTCTTGTCATTGGAGCAAGACTCCACCACTGTGCGTAAACAAGTCAATATGGCTGTTTCCCTCCAGCTTTATTTATGAACATGAAAATGGGCATTCTGTCTTTTTGCCTTGTTCCACAAATTCTTCTTCCTTTATTGTTATTCTTTTGATACAGTATTCTTCCTTTGAGAATTTTTTCAGCTTACTAATGTAAAAGCACATCTAACTTGCAAGCCATTACAAAAGCAGCTGGTGAGAGGGCAGGGCCTGTGGCCTGGGGACTGTCAACCCTTGACCACAGTGAAGAAGAGAACACAGCAACCACAAGAAGAGGGAACAGCTCCTGGGGAGGGGTACAGACACATTTAGGAACTACAAGCTGTTGTTAAGATTAATTTCTGCAACAGTAAAATGATGCCTCTCATACAAATATAAAACAAATGTGCCAGAAATTTTATTTAATTCAGTAATTAGGGAACTAGTACAAAGTGACAACCAGTTCAAAGGAAAATTTCTTTTAAAAAAAACATCTATAAGCCATCAGAAGTGCTGAAATCAGGGTACCTGGGTGGCTCAGTGGGTTAAGCATCTGCCTTCAGCTCAGGCTGTGATCCCGGGGGTCCGGGTCTTTGGGCTCTGTGCTCAACAGGGAGTCTGCTAGAAGATTATCTCCCTCTGCCTCTTCCCCAACTCACCAGAGCTCACCCTCTCTCTCTAAAATAAAAAAAGAAGTGCTGAAATCAATTGGTCAATATCTATAAGCAATAATCAGTTGCATCTCCACAGAACACAGTTTGCATTTCTATGGACACAAAAATCATTTGCATTACCATCAGTATTCAGTTGTAAAATAGCTCAAAGACAAAGGATGTACTATTGGGGATACAAGGAATCTTTTTCCTTATTTCGTAATTTTTCTTGGCACAGTTCAGTGTGATTGCAGGGAAGTGGTCTTGGGGGATTGGTTCTCTTTCTTTTCTTTCTTTCTTTATTCTTTTTTTTTTTTTCTTTTTGTCCAGAATGTTCCACAGCTGGCTGACTTTAATTTAGAACGTTTTGGCCATTGACATTCAGGCTTAAGGCACATGGTAGTCAGG
Organism: Nasua narica; assembly: GCA_028533885.1. Taxonomy (NCBI): domain Eukaryota; kingdom Metazoa; phylum Chordata; class Mammalia; order Carnivora; family Procyonidae; genus Nasua; species Nasua narica. Next base: position 12,134,968 of record CM052806.1, read on the forward strand.
ATATTTACCCATGATAGGCCTCAACAACCTGGCTCTAGTTCCTTCTACTTCCTCTTGCTTCCTTGTTGAATCAATTCATTTCAAAAGAATGAAAGGCAATGCTGCTGTAGGTGTAACAGTAGGCAAGTTACTTCTTTGTGCCTCAGCTTCCCCGTCAGCAAAATGAGAATAATTTAATGCCCATGGGGTTGAGGTAGAAATTAAATGATTCAGTATTCCTTGCTCTCCTACAAAACAGTCCCATTTCTCTGGACTCACTGAAACCTTAAAATGTGAGAGTGTACACTGTGTCACAAAGCCACCCCACCCAAGGATGAAAAAAAAGAAACATGGCTGTCCACCATGAGTGTTAGGGTGGGAAAAATGGAGGATGGCTGTGGACCAGGGTGTGGCATTGGCTGAGTCATTTACCTCTCTAGGTTTAGTTTCCTTATCTTGAAGGCAAAGAGTTAGAACTGAAATTATCCATGCCTCTGTGGTAATAACTTTTGTATAGAAACGACACAGCTTTTACACAGATTACCAACAACTGAAAATTTGGTATGTTTGAACATTTACTCCTGAGTATGGGAATGCATTTTAAAATTCTGATAGGAATTATAAAAACTCTTAAAATGGACTTGAGTCCCCTGGATCAATCTTAAATGCCCTGTGAGCTCCTGTGAGTTACTTCAGTTTGGGTAACTGTAACTGGAGCGTTTCAGGGCAGATTCTGAGGTGGCAGTCAGCACCTCAGACCCAGGCCCCTGCAGGCTTGAGGATCTTCTCATCTTCTCTGGGGAGGAAGTTGGTTATGAAAGAAAACAAAGGGTAAATCTATCTTCTCTCCAGGTGTCCATGGCTCTCTGCCTGAGGTCACTCGGAGGTAACACAGGGTGGTTGACATCAGTCCTGTCAGGCAGGGCTTTGAGGTTTCCTCACTGCCTGAAGACTTTGTAGGCAGGCCCACACGAATCTATCCTCCCAGAGTTTGGACAGCATGTGTCAGCTCCATTAAGCCCTGTGATCTTAGCTTCATTCAGATCCACCAAATCTTACTACAGGCTCTTCAGCTGTCTGATGTCTCCTGAGATTTGGTCATCCTCCCCACATCCCGTCAGGGCATGCAGGCTTCCTTGCAACTTAGAAGAAGACTCCTAAGCCCTTGTGAAATCTTGAGTCAGGGCAAATCTGTGTTGGGGCTCAGCCCCACAGTTTTGGCAGGCCACCACCAGACAAAGCTTGTGGAGCAATTCTGGTTGAGATAAGGCTGCACCAAGGAATTTCTTCCTAGGCGGCCTTCCAAGGAAAGACCCTGTCCTAGAGGGTTTTCACTTCTCTCACTTTTTTTTTTTTTTTTTATTGTATGATTCCATTTATCATACAAGGTCCAGAAGAGGCAAATTTCTAGAGGAGATCATTTCTGGTCAGAAAGGTCCAGAATAGGCAAATTTATGGTAGATTAGTGGTTGCTTGGGCCTGAGGGAAGGGTTAGAGGAACAATGGGGACTGATAGTTAGTGGGTATGGAATACCCTTTGTGGTGAGGACAAAATATTCTAAAATTAGATTGTGGTGATGGTTGTATAACCTTGTGATATATTTTAAAAGAATGAATTGTACATGTTAAATGAGTGAATTATAACATATGAATAAAGTTGTTTTTGTTTTTTCTTTATATTCTTTATTTTTTCCAAATCTTTTTTTTTTTTAAGTTTTAATTGTAATGCCCATTAGTCAACATGCAAAGTTATATTAGTTTCAGGTATACAATATAGTGGTTTGACAATTCCATACATCCACCCAGTGCTCATCATGACAGGTGCAAACCTTAATCCCCATCTCCTATTTCCCCCATCCCCCCACCCACCTCCCCTCTGGTAATCATCAGTTTGTTCTCTATATAGTTAAAGTCTTTTTCTTGATTTGTCTCTCTCTCTTTCTCTTTACCTTTGCTCATTTGTTTTGTTTCTTAAATTCCCCATATGAGTGAAATCATATATTAGTTGTCTTTGACTTATTTCCCTTACCATCATACTGTCTAGCTCCATCCATGTCTTTGCAAATGGCAAGATTTCATTCTTTTTATGGCTAAATAATATTCCATTGCACGCACACACGTGCACGTGTGTGTGTGTGTGTGTGTGTGTGTGTGTATACCACCTTTTCTTTATCCATTCATCAATTGATGTATACTTGGACTCCTTCCATAGCTTGGCTATTGTACAAAATTCTGCTATAAACATAGGGGTGCAGTTATTCCTTTGATTTAGTGTTTTTGTATTCTTCAGATAAATACACGGTAGTGCATTTGCTGGACTGTAGGGTAGTTCTATTTTTTACTTTCTGAGGAAAATCCATACTGTTTTCCACAGTGGCTGCACTAGTTTGCATTCCCACCAACAGAGCATGAAACGAGGGTTCCCCTTTCTCCACATCGTTGTCAACACCTGTTGTTTCTTGCGTTGTTGACTTTAGCCATTCTAATAGGTGTGAGGTGATATCTTTTTGTAGTTTTCATTTGCATTTTCCTGATGGTGATGATGAACATCTTTTCATGTGTCTGTTGGCCATCTGGATGTCTTCTTTGGAGAAATGTGTATTCATGTCTTCTGCCCATTTTTCTTTCTTTCTTTCTTTCTTTCTTTCTTTCTTTCTTTCTTTCTTTCTTTCTTTATCTTTCAGAGAGAACACTAATGTGCTTTCACCAAGGGAAGAACAGAGGGAGAGGAAGAGAGAATCTTAAACAGGCTCTACACCCAGTGGGAAGCCCTATGCTGGGCTTGATCTCATGACTGTGAGGTCATGACATGAGCTGAAATCAAGAGTTGGCTGCTCAACTGACTAGGTCACCCAGGCACCACATTTTCTTAATTTCTCTTTCTGCTGCTTCATTATTGGTATATAGAAATGCAACAGCTTTCTGCATATTGATCCTTTAACCTTACTAAATTTATCAGTTCTAGCGGTTTTTGATGGAATCTTTCAGGTTTTCTATATATCATATCATGTCATCTGCAAAAAGTGAAAATTTTTTTTCCTTGCCAAGTTGGATGCCTTTTATTTCTTTTTGCTGTCTGATTGCTATGGGAAGGACTTCCAGTACTACATTGAATAGAAATGGTGAGAGTGGAGATCTTTGTCTTATTTGCGACCTTAGGGAAAAGCTATCAGTTTTCCCCCAATGAGGATAAGGATTCCCACTTACTAGCTAGCTATGAGTTTTTGATATATGGCCTTTATTATGTTGAAGTGTGTTCCCTCCAAACCTTCTTTTTTAAGCGTTTTTATCATGAATGGATATTGTACTTTGTCAAATGCTTTTTCTGCATCTATTGAAATAATCATATGGTTCTTATCCTTTCTCTCATTGATGTGATGTATCACATGGACTGATTTGTGAATATTGAACCACCTTTGTAACCCAGGAATAAATCCCACTTGATCATGGTGAATGATTTTTTTTTTTAAATATATTGTCGAATTCAGTTTCCTCGTGTTTTATTGAGGATTTTTGCATCACCCTATGTTCATCAGGGATATTGGCCTGTAGTTCTCCTTTTTTAGTGGAGTCTTTGGTTTTGTAATCAGAGTAATGCTGGCCTTATAGAATGAATTTGGAAATTTTCCTTCCTTTTTTATTTTTTGGAATAGTTTGAGAAGAACAGGTAGTCTTCTTTAAATGTTTGGTGGGCTTTGCCTGTGAAGCCATCTGATCATGGACTTTTGCTTGTTAGGAGTTCTTTGATTACTGAGTCAATTTCTTTGCTGGTTATCAGTCTGTCCAAATTTTCTATTTCTTCCTGTTTTAGTTAAGGGAGTCTATATGTTTCTGGGAATTTATCCATTTCTTCTAGGTTGTCCATTTTGCTGATATGGTTTTTCATAATATTCTCTTCTAATTTTTTATATTTCTGTGGTCTTGGTTGTTATTTCTCCACTTTTATTTGTGACTTTATTTATTGAGTCTTTTCTCTTTTTTCTTTGATGAGTGTGGCAGCCAGAGGTTTATAAATTTAATTGATTTTTTTTTCAAAGAACCAGCTCCTGGTTTCATTAATTTGTTTTATTGTTTTTGTTTGTTTGTTTGTTTAGTTTCTATATTTAATTTTTATTATTTCCTTCCTTCTGCTGGTCTTAAATTTTGTCTGATGTTCTTTTTCTAACTCCTCTAGGTATAAAGTTAGGTGGTTTATTTAGGATTTTTCTTGGTTTTTTGTTCATGGCAGCAACGGTCACAATCGCCAAACTGGAAAGAACCAAAATGCCCTTCAACAGATGAATGGATAAGGAGGATGTGGTACATCTATACAATGGAATATTATGCCTCCATCAGAAAAGATAAATATCCAACTTTTGTATCAACGTCGACGGGACTAGAAGAGATTATGGGGAGTGAAATAAATCAAGTAGAGAGAGTCAATTATCTTATGGTCTCACTTATGTGTGGAGCATAAGGAAAATAATGGAGGGCATTGTGAGAAGAAAGAGAAGGGTGAATGGGGGGAAATTGGAGGGAGTGATGAACCATGAGACTGTGGACTCTGAGCAACAAACTGAGGGGTTTGGAGGGAGGGTGGGGTATGGGTGAGCCTGGTGGTGGGTATTGAGAAGGGCACGTATTGCATGGAGCACGGGGTGTGGTGCATGAACAATCAATCTTGTAACACTGAAAAAATAAAATAAACATATTTGGGGAAAAATAATTAATTAATTAAAATAAAATAAAATAAAATAAAATGTGTAACCACACGCTATTATAGCTTGTGTGTACCTTGCAAATAGCATTTGTATATATTAAATCCTCATGCTAAAAAAAAAAGATTTTTCTTGATTTTTGAGGTGAGTATTGCTATAAATTCCCTCTTAGAACTGCTTTTGCTGCATCCCAAACGTTTTGCATCATTCTGTTTTCATTTTCATTTGTTTCCATGTACTTTTTAATTTCTTCTTTTTATTTCCTGGTTGACCCATTCATTGTTTAGTAGCAAGTTATTTACCCTCTATATTTTTGTAGTCTTTCCAGATTTTTTCTTGTGGTCACAGTGTTGCAGTCAGAAAAGATGCATGGTATGACTCTGATCTTGAATTTGTTGAGGTGTTCGTGGGCTACTGTGTGACCTATTCTGGACAATGTTCTGTGTGCACTTGAAAAGAATGTATATTCTGCTGTTTTAGGAAGGAATGTTTGAATATATCTGTTAAATTTCTCTGTTCCAGTGTGTCACTGAAAGCCATTGTTTCCTTCTAGATTTTCCATTTAGATGATCTGTCCATTAATTTAAGTGGGATGTTAAAGTCCCCTACTATTTTATTATTATTCACCTCTCAATAATATTTTCACTTCTCAGTAATATATTCACTTCTCAGTATAACTTGAGTTCAACTGAATTGAACTGCATACTTAAAACAAGTGTACTTTATGGTATGCAAATTATACCTAATGAAATTTCCCACTTTTGAAGGTTTTGCACCTGAAGAAATTAGGCTAAGATTCCCCTTTGCTGAGATTGGGATTTGCTTCTGTCATTCAGTCTGCCCTATGTCTATTTCTGAGAGATGACAGGGCAAGCAAGAACAAGAGAATGAGAGAGAGGAGTTATCTGGAAAGATGTTTACCAAAATATTTTAGGCTTTACCATAATCAAGTGGGATTTATCCCAGGGATACCAGGGGTTCAATATTCGCAAATCAATCAATATGATACATCATATTAACAAAAGAAAGGTTAAAAACTATATGATCATCTCAATTGATGCAGAAAAAGTATTTGACAAAATGTAACATCTGTTCATGATAAAAGATCTCAACAAGGTAGGTTCAGAGGAAACATACCTCCACATAATAAAGTCCATATATGAAAAACCTATAGCTAACATCATACTCTAGAGGGAAATATCACACCTTTTCCTCTAAGGTCAGGAACAAGACAAGAATGTCCACTCTTAACCGTTTCCATGCAACATAGTACTGGAAGTCCTAGCCACAGCACTCAAACAAGAAAAAGAAATAAATGGCATCCAAATTGATAAAGTAAAGCTGTCAGATGACATGATACTATGTATAGAAAACCCTGAAGATTCCACCAAAAAATTAGAACTGATAAATGAACTCAGTTAAGTTGCAAAATGCAAAAATAATATTTTAATATTAATTAAAATTAAAATAAAATTTTAATTTATTTTAATTATTTTAAATTAATTATATAATAAATTATATGTTTATTATTATAAATAAAATAAAATAATTTATTTTAATTATTAAAATAAATTTATTTTAAATTAAAATAAAATTAAAACAGAAATCTGTTGAGTTTCTTTACACTAGTAAAGAAATAGCAGAAAGAGAAATTAAGAAAACAATGCCATTTATAATTGCACCAAAAGAATAAAATATCTAGGAATAAACTTAACCAAAGGAATGAAAGACCTACACTCTGAAAACTATAAGAACACTGATGAAAGACATTGAAGATGTTACCAAAAAATGGAAAGATATTCCATGTTCATGGATTAGGAGGACCAATATTGTTCAAAAGTCCATAAACCCAAACCAATTCTACAGATTTAATATGCAATCCTCAGCAAAATCCAACAATATTTTTCATAAAACTAGAACAAAAAATATTAAAATTGGTATGGAAACACAAAAGACCCTAAATAGCCAAAGCAATATTGAGAAATAAGAACAGAGCTGAAGGTATCACAATTCCAGATTTCAAAACATACTACAAATCTGTAGTAATAAAAACCGGTATGGTACTGACAAAAAAAAAATAGACACATAGATCAATGGAACAGACTAGAAAGCCCAGAAATAAACCCACAACTATATGGTCAATTAATCTTTTGACAAAGCAGGAAAGAATATATAATGGGGAAAAGGACATCCTCTTCAATATATGGTGCTGGGAAAACTGGACAGCTACATGCATAAGAAAGAAACAGGACCACTTTCTTACACCATACACAAAAATAGACTTGGGATGGATTGAAGACCTAAATGTGAGACTTGAAACCATAAAATTCTAGAAGAAAACATAGTTCTTTGACATCAGCTTTTTTCCTAGATCTGTCTCCTCCTCAGTCAGGAGAAACACAAGCAAAAATAAACTATTGGGACAATACCAAAATAAAAAGCTTTTGTACAGGAAAGGAAACCATCCATAAAACAAGATCGCAACCTAATGAATGGGAGAACATATTTGCAAATGATATATTCAATAGAGGAGAGTACCCAAAATATGTAAGGAACTTCTGCAACTCAACACCAAAAAATAATCTAAGTAAAAATGGGCACAGGGTCCGAATAGCCATTTTTTCAAAGAAGACATACCTATAACCAATAGACACATGAAGAGATGCTCAATACCACTAATCATCGGGGAAATGCAAATCAAAACCACAATGAGATATCACCTCTCATGTGTCAAAATGGCTAAAATAAATACAAGAAACAAGTGTTAGTATGGATGTGGAGAGAAAGGAACCCCTGTGCACCATTGGTGAGAATGCAAACTGGCACAGCCTCTGTGGAAGAGTACGGAGGTTCATCAAAAATTTAAAAAGAAAAAAGAAAAAAAAATTAAAAATAGAATATGCCATATGATCCAGTAATTCCACTGCTGGGTATTAACCCAAAGAATACAAAAAAAAAAAAAAAAAAAAACAACAATTCAAAGTGATACATGCATCCCATGTTTATAGCAGCATTATTTACAATAACCAAATTATGGAAGCAATACAAGTATCTATCGATAGGTGAATGGAGAAAGAAGATATGGTATATTGGAATAGTACTCTACCATTAAAAAAATGAAATCTTACCATTTGCAATAACATGGATGAATCTAAAGGTTGTAAAGCTAAGTGAAATAAGTCAGAAAGAGAGAAATAGCATGATTTCACTCAGATGTGGAACTTACCAAAAAAATAAAAAAGAGACAGACTCAAGAACAAACTGATGGTTACTAGAGGGGAGGTGGGTGAGCATTGGGAGAAATAGGTGATGGAGATGAAAAGTACATTTATGATGAGCAGTGAGTTATGTATAGAATTGTCGAATCTCTCTATTGTACACATGAAACTAATATAACACTGCTTGTTAATTACATTTCAAAAAGTTAATTAAAAACAAAGTGAAATGTGATGACTTGAAGAAAATTTAGGCTTTCTGGTTATTTTTGGTTTTTTTTAAGATTTTATTTATTTATTTGACAGAGAGACTGAGATCATAAGTAGGCAGGGAGGCAGGTAGATAGAGAGGGGAAAGCAAGCTCCCTGCTGAGCAGAGAGCCCAATTTGGGGCTCCATCTCAGGACCCTGGGATCATGACCTGAGCTGAAGGCAGAGACTTTAACCCACTGAGCCACCCAGGTGCCCAAATTTTTTGTTTTCTTTTCCACAATTCTTTGTATTGTCTGATATGGGGTAAATGAGCATACACTATTTTTTAGGAAAAGCAACAAAGAGGCCATATCTTTGCTTATGAGCTATACCATGAGACTGTTTCTGATTAATTAATAGAACTTTTGGTTCAGTGGGCAAATAAATTTTCTTGAAAATCTCTCCAGGCTGACAACGCTCTATCCTTGGCCTTAATCCTAAGAGGTAAATAATAAAGCCTTTCTGAGATGAAGGCAGATATCCTAAGAACCCGGCATCAATTTATCAGAAGAATAGCCATAGTTACCTGTTATTTGAAAGCAAGTTTCTGAAATCTGAATGATATGTCATTTCGATTTTCATTATAAAATTGGAGACCAATAATATCCAGGGAAACACCCTCTAGATATAATAAAAATCACCCAAGAATCCAGCAAGCCTTTTAAATTTATATATTTCAAAAAGAAAAAATATTTTTATGGAATTCAAAAGTTTACATAAGGTTAAAATATGCATAAATATTTAGTGTCTAGGGATTTATGTTTTTTAATTTTTTTGAGAGAGCAAGAGCAGGAGAGTGGGGAGGGGTGGAGAGAGAGGGAGAGAGAGAATCTTAAGCAGGTTTTATGCCCAGTGCAAGGCTCAGTCTCACAACGCTGAGATCATGACCTGAGCTGAAATCAAGAGTCGGACGCTTAACCAATTAAGCCACCCAGGCGCCCCTAGGGCTTTATGTTTTATACAATGAGTTGAAAGACTGAAGGGAAAAATAGTATTAGACTAATAAAACCAGTCAAACAAACAACAGAGAAGTCCCTCCATTTTGTCCAAACCTCCTGCTGAAGTTTCTACCTAAAACCAAATGTCCCCTGCCACCTGCTGCTTTGTAGAACTTGATGGTTTGTAGAAAGACATGAACCAAGTTAATGCAGTGGCTCCTGACTGCAAGCTTCCTCTGTGCTTAGTCCTGCCCTGGAAAAGATGTGGCTCCAGTCTTCTAGGAGTTGTTTTCCAGGATGTCCAAAGTGAATGCATAATCTGGCCTCTAGGGAACTCATTAAAAGCAAAGGGAATCGATTTAAAAGACAGCAATAAAAAGAAACACAGAATTAAATAACAGGTAAGAAACTTTGGTAAACTCTTCTAAAAGCACTTACAGGTCTATAAAATTAATGGTGGAGGAAAGCTTGTTGAATCTATTCTCTCACTAGTCAATATTGTATAAAAAATGAATATCAAGTGTTGCTCAGTCCACAGTCTTCTCCTTCCACAATCCTGTAGAAATCCCAAAGGTGTCTTTCCAAGCCACCAGCAAACATACCCAGCTGACATTGCAGAGGAGAGGTGTTGTGGATTCTTTAATGGACAGGCAAGTGAGTAAAATTTAAGACTCTGCCTCAGTTTCATTTTTGCCCTAGAGATGCCGATCACAAGCCAAACAGAAGATGCTGACACTTAAGACAATCCCTGGTCAGTCAGGACTTGACGGAGCACTGAGAAGCAAAAAGAAGGTATTGCACCTGATCCCCTGGAAGTAGATTGGGGTGGGATTGGCTCCCTCATTTCTAAGAAACAAGCCCCTTGTGCTCAGCACATGTAACAGCTGCTAAGTATCAAGCTGCCTGAAAATGACTACAGGAGCATGAGCCAGAAAAAAATGAATAAACAAAACAGGGAACAAGATATTCCTGCCTTATCCCTGGCAATTCGGATTGGCTTCAGAGAAAAGGAAAAGCTCTAAGAGGGGGAAACAAAGGAAGTCTAAGAGATGGGGAAGAAAAAAAATGAAACAAAAGAGAATTACATTTTGTGGAAAAGGCAGACTGTGATTGATAAGAGAAATAACAGTTGCTTTAAATTACCACAGGGCATTATGAGGGCAGGAAGAAGGATTTTCCTGCCATTCTAAATTACTAGACACTAGAGAAAATTGTCACTCTCTCACCTTGAATGTTTTACTCAATGCAAATCCCCTTGGATGACTTTTCTGTGCCATCCACTCAGCTAACTTATCATGCCTGTCGAAAAGCCAAGTGAAAGCAGTTAAGATCCCATAGCCCCAAATATTAGAATATAAGTTCCAAATCTAAATTCAGGGATTTCAATTTTTCTGATATAAAGATGTCTCCACATAATTTTGCTAGCAGTTTCTGCAACTTAATGACGCCTCAATCAAAAGGCCAGCACCTACTGTGTGCCCTGCACTCAGCTTGGCATTTGGGAATACAGTGTGGTATAGTTTAAATCCCTGCCCATAACAAGTGTGGGATGCAAGGTCATGCCCAAGTGAACTCATCCCTGGGAGGGTAGATGACAGGCTCTTTTAGCTACAAAGACTGGCCAAGAGAGCAGCTTCTTTTTCTTTAAGTTTTATTTTAAAGTCCAGTTCGTTAACATACAGTGTAATATTAGTTTCAGGTGTACAATAGAGTGATTCAACACTTCCACACAACACCGGGTGATCATCATGATGTACTCTTTAATACCCATCACCTGTTTGACCCATCCCCCACCCCTCCACCTCCCCTCTGGTAACCATCAGTTTGTTCTATGTTAAGAGTAAGAGAGTAGCTTCTTTTTTCTTTCTTTGACAGAGGGAGGGAGGGCGTGTGTATGCCTGAGTGAAGGGAGGGGCAAAGGGAGAGGGAGAGAGAATCTCCAGCAGATTCCCACTGGACATGGAGCAGAACGCAGGGCTCAATTTCACCACCCTGACATCATGACCTGAGCCAAAATCAAGAGTCAGATGTTTAAAGGGACCCCCGATAGAAGCCCAGTCCTGCAGAATGGGCCAACGCACGTGGAAGGGAAGTCTGCGTGGCACATCAGAAGTGCTGCCCCCTGGTGGGCATTAGCATACCCAGCGCAAGGCCCTGGAGCACTGGACCTGGAGTCTGGTGATAATGAAGATCAGAGGGCACACAAGAGTTTACCTGCTGGAAATGAGCCATTGGCTTCTGGGCAAGGGAAACAAAAGCCCAGCCATTGAGTCAGAGGGAGAGCAAAAAGGGTGGTCTCTCTGGCAGGAGACCTATCCACAGAGACCTGGCAGGCCAGAAAGGACTGGCAAGATATATTCAGAGCCTAAATGAGAAAAATATGCAACCAAGAATACTATACCCAGCTAGGCTGTCACTGAAAATAGATGGAGAGATAAAAAGCTTCCAGGACAAACAAAAACTAAATGAATTTGCAAACACCAAACTAGCCCTACAGGAAATATTGAAAGGAGTCCTCTAAGCAACGAGAGAGCCTAAAAGGAACATAGACCAGAAAAGAGGAGAGACAATATACAGTTAACAGTCACCATACAAGCAATGCAATGGCACTAAATTCATATCTGTCAGTAGTTACCCTGAATGTAAATGGGCTCGATGCCCCAATCAAAAGACACAGAGTATCAGAATGGATAAAAAAAAACAAGACCCATCAATATGCTGTCTACAAGAAACTCAGCCCCAAAGACACCTCCAGCTTTAAAGTGAGGGGATGGAAAACAATTTACCGTGCTAACAGACATCAAAAGAAAGCTGGGGTGGCAATCCTTATATCAGGTAAATTAGATTTTAAGCCAAAGAATATAATAAGAGATGAAGAAGGAC
>CM052806.1:12147431-12164775 GCA_028533885.1 Nasua narica
CTAGGGAAGATCAGTCCCCCCAAATGCTCTGCCAAAGCCATCCCTTTCTTTTCTTTTTCCCTTTTCTTTTTTTTAATTTAAATTCAGTTAATTAATATATAATGTATTATTTGTTTCAGGGGTCCAGGTCTGTGAATCATCAGTCTTACATAACACCCAGTGCTCATTTCAAAACATATCCTCCCCAATGCCCATCACCCAGTTACGGCATCCCTCACCCCCTGCCCTCTAGGAACCCTCAGTTTGTTTCCTATGATTAAGAGTCTTTTATGGTTGTGTTTCCAAAAGCATTCCTTTCACACGAGCTTTTTGCTCCTGTGGTCAACACAGCAGTTCTGCTTTCTCTCTGAACCTGGGTCATTAGGATTGTGCCCTTCACGTGGGTCCCTCCCACCTTCCCAGGGGAGGGAGATTTTAACCTGGTCTGTAGTTGGAAACAGTGTTTCAGTTTGGAATCTGCCCTGTGAATGGATTCCCCACTGGAGAGAAGCAGGGATGCTCCTGATATTTCCTGCGTAATTTCGATGGCCTTCAGCAACTCCGAGCCTAGATCATTCCAAGCCTTGAACTGTAGGCCCTTTGTATACATCTTGATCTCACCGAATTTAGTTTTTCTGGCTATAGAGAAGAATACTTTCAAATTTCGCTTGTATTCCCATTCTTATTAAAAGGATAACCATGTTGTTAATCATCCTGCATTTGACAGAATGAAGCACGCAAGTTGGAGTTCTGAATCCAGGACAACATCAGGGTGGGGGATTTCACAGTATCAAACGTATAGCTGAGTGAGGGACCCCAGCCACATGCCCTGACTGAGAAAGAGGTGACAAGGAGGCACACCACCTAGGAAAAGCACTCGAGTTTTCCCATACAGAATGGACCTTCTGAGGGTTCCATTCTGGATTCTCCTGTAGGTCTCAACAAGGTTTTGTATGGAGGGAGCAGTCCAAAATCATAGGCTTTTCTAAGAGTTAGGACTCATTTTCAGTTGGAGATGCTGTGGGGGGCAATGCTTCTCTGTGACCCATCTTCTTAGGACATTGGGAGGTCCAAAAGGAAGCCCAGGCTGGGGGAAGAATTTGGGTCTCAGAAGGAAATTCACCTAAAATGAGGCGTTTAAACAAAAGTTTTCATAAGAAGCCTGGCATTTGAGATTAGTAGGGTGGCATTTAAGGCAAAGCAAAGAGCGTGAGAGGAGGGTTCAGAAAGCAGAATGCCCGGCACATCAGGTTAGCGGGACTCAGAGCATGGGCAGGGAGGAAAACAAAGAATTCACTAGGAAAAGCCTCTAAGGATCAAAGCACAAAATTAATTCTTGCCTGTAAATACGTGGGAAAGCATTTTTACACTCACTACTATCCAAATAGAAACATTAAAACAATAACAAGATAGATATTGTTTTGCTCTTTAAATTGACAAATCTTTAAAAATTCATAATGCTCCATGTTGGGAAGGTCAACCGAGTGAGCAGCTGGTTGAATGTGCACTGGGACGAAATGTCCAAATGACAGGTTGACAGTATCAGCTTTATACACACACACTACATACATGTAGTATGTATATATGCACATGTATGTATACTCTATGTACTGTACTTACACACGTATATGTTTGCATGCACAGAGACACCCAAACCCACACAGGCTCTTTGATCCACTATTTCCACTCCACTTAATATATCCTGAGGAAAAATTCAGGATGCAAAGAAAGATTTAACAAAAATGTCTACAACAGGAAAATACTAGAAATAAAGCACACATCCACCAAAAGGAGATTCGTTAAATTAATTCTGGTTCCTACATTCAGAGAAATAGTATCCAGTAAATTAAAAATACTGGTGCAGCCCGAATGTTTATAGCAGCAATGTCCACAATAACCAAACTATGGAAAGAACCTAGATGTCCATCAAGAGATGAATGGATCAAGAAGATGTGGTATATATATACAATGGAATACTCTGCAACCATCAAGAGAAACGAAATCTTCCCATTTGCGACGACGTGGATGGAACTAGAGGGTATTATGCTAAGCGAAATAAGTCAGTCAGAGAAAGACAATTATCGCATGTTCGCTCTGATATGAAGAATTTGAGAGGCAGGGCAGGGGGCTGGAGGGGGCGATGGGGAAAAGAAATGAAACAAGATGGGATGGGGAAGGAGACAAACCATAAGAGACTCCTAAACTCACGAAACAAACTAAGGGTTGCTGGGAGGTGGTGGGGTAGGGATATGGAAATTGGGGAGAGTATGTGCTATGGCAAATGCTGTGAAATGTGTAAGCCTGATGATTCACAGACATGTACCCTGCGGCAAATAATACATTATATGTTAATGAAAAAAAATACTGGTGCAGGAGAGCGTTTTACCTTCTCTCCTCCCAATCTCTGCGGGGCATTCTTGCATACACCCATCTTGATTCCCCACACAGTGCCTTGGGGAGCGCCCTCCATCTAGAGGGACACAGCTGAATCTGCAAACGGGGATACAGGTTTGGTTTGTGGAAGCCCCCAGGTGATCCTGATGTCCCTCGCTAGGTCGAAAAATTATTGATGTAAAATTACATTTGCTGGTACAGAGAGATGTCTGGGATGCATTGACTGAAACAAGCATACAGTATGCTATCATTTCTGGAAAATCTTTATATGGAAGGGAAGCACTAGGGAAAAACATATAGTAAGATATTAACCACTTATCTCTGGGTGGTAGTACTACAGATAATAATTCCTTCACTTTGCCTGTCTGATTTTTCTATTTTTTCAGTAATGAGTACATATTGATTGCATAATTAAAAATTTTTTTCTAAGCAATAAAAGGACAAAAATAGGTTAAAATAAAAATATGCAAAGGAAATTATATTTGTTTCATATTAGTTCCTACAAACTATAGCATTCTTTGATTTCAAGAAAATAGAAAACAAATATTGGTAAAAATTTTGTGTACTCTTACTTTTTAAGAAATTGGGCACTGTAGATATTTTGTGTCCCTAAATTGTCAAATTTTCGAATCATTGAAAATTGATGGCAATTATTGATTCTATCTATCAGTGACTGACTTTAACCTCTTTTTTTTGAACCTAGCAAAATTGAATTTAATCAGTTTCTGACAAAAGAATGCAATTTCAACTGGCCTTTTTTTTGCACCTTGGTGAGTATTAGTTGTCAAAATCCATTTTCTACTTTCTAAAATATTTAGTAAGTATTCTAAGATATTTCTAAATATTTAGTAAAATATTTCTAAAATTTTTCTAAAATATTTAGTAAAAATGTTTTTTTAACATATCCACCTCTTTTTTTCTGTTCTATATATTTTCGTGGTTCTTCTGTTACAGAATTGTGTCTAACAACTAGAAAATTCCACTCCAACCTGTTTACTATCCACACACAGCTATTTCAATCAACTGTAATAGAATATTACTATTACCAGATAAGTAAGATACTGAGGAAAATAAAAATACTTTAGATTCTTTACAAGTAGAATGCATTTTAATTTTTAAATAGAGGCCCGTTTGAATGTAGCACCTGTCCCAGTAGTGAGGATTGTGAAGAATTTACAGGCAAAATCCCCTCTTCTGAATAAGCAGCAGCAGCTTTCCGCTGAAGGGTCAAATCGTCTACGCCTTTGCCATCTTTAATAAACTGAAAATAATTTACATTAGTCATAGAGAGGATGTTTCCAACAATTACTCTCTTTGATCCTGACTTTTCTGTAACAGCCCTGCTTCTAGTTACTAACTAAATTGCATAGAATCTTCTCTTCAAAGATTCATGCTGAATTTCTTCACGGCAGCAAACTTTAAGAATTTCATGTTTTAGTGTTGCTATTCCCAAACCCCAAGGCAATCTCCCAGTTAGATCTGCTGGTAAGGGGAAAGAACAGGCCAAAGTAGGAAATGCTTATTTGTTCTCTGTTGGAAATTCTTTGCTTTGGAGAGGTGAGCCGCAAGCCACTGGGAGCAAAGACTCGTTACACTGCCTCTCCCAGGACAAATGGATGTCTGACAAACACTCAGGGAAGAGTTGCTTCCCTCTGCATCTGCCTCAGATGTTCTCTTTGGGACTAAACTCACGTGCAAAATCAGAAGCAATCACTGAGGGTCCCTGAACCTCCATATAGGGTAACTTCCTTGTTGAAGGAAGTTAAAATCCTAAACCTTGTCAAAATCCTAAACACTTTGTCAAAATTCTAAACCACAGCATGGTTGCTCAGAGACCCCTTCTCCATCAGGAAACCTTTCTCTAGGATGAACAATCTTCAAAACCAAATTAGCTTGGGCTGAAAAGGACCTCGGGACGCCTGGCTAGCTCAGTGGGTGGAGTGTGCCGCTCTTGATTTCCGGGTTTTAAGTCTGAGCCCCAAGTTAGGTGTTTCTTAAAAAAGAAAAAAGAAAAGAAAAGAAAAAGAAAAAGACTTCACTACAGTAGACACTAGGTTTCCAACTGTAAGATTACCCTGATCTAACCCAAATCTCTAAGGTTGCCTGTGGTCAAACTACAATCCAGGTTAATCCCACACCATCAACTTGGGCATTTTCCGGTTTGTAGTTCAACCACAGGCATTTCTATAAAAACTGGAGCCTTGGGGCACCTGGGTGGCTCAGTGGGTTAAGCCTCTGCCTTCGGCTCAGGTCATGATCTCAGGGTCCTGGGATCGAGCCCCACATCGGACACTGCTCAGCGAGGAGCCTGCTTCCCCCTCTCTGCCTGCCTCTCTGCCTACTTGTGATCTCTCTCTGTCATATAAATAAATAAAAACTTAAAAAAAAAGAAAAAAAACCTGGAGCCTATTTAAGCACTTAGTCTTGCCTTCTGACTAAGGAAGATTTGGAAAAAGAATCCTAATGTGCATATTGGCCAGGTTTTAGGAACTAGACACAAAGTACAAACCTTACCTAACACACATTCTTTGTAAGTTTTCTTACTCATAATAAGTAATGTGTGTATTTATAATAAGTTTATAATAACTTTATAGCCTCTAAACTCCAACGTGAACTCTCAAGGATATGAAAATACCCCACGTGTTTAAGAAAATGAGAAAAATATACAAAATGAGAAATTATATAATAATGGTTATTTCTACGAAATGGTTCTTCACTTTACGGAATATTTGCTGTGTATTCTCTTTAAATGACCAGATCTCCTAAGTTCATGTTTAATCAGATCCTATCTTCAAGATGCATTTTTTTTTTGAGGAATGCATTGATTCTCTAAAGACATAAGCATCTTTATTCTCTGAATCAATTCCAGTCTGTTGCTAATGGGATAATCTGGCAGCTGAAAATTTCAACTCAGGAAAGGTATTGCTAAGGCTATCTGTGTTTGGGCATGAAGCTTTTTAACTGCTTATGTTGCTAGCCTCTTTTTGCCAAGTATTTGAGGCTGGAAATTCATATTTGCATTTAGACTATTGCATGAATAATAATGTTCAATTTCCCTAAGTCCTGGGATACTTTTATTTCTGAAAAGTAGACATCTGATCAAAACAAGTTAGGCCAAGTCAGGTTATAAAAACATGTTAAACCTCTAAGGCAGCAATTCCAATAAAAGAATTCAGGACAGAACTTGTCTAGAAGAATAAATCCCTGGAAGGGAAGTCTTAGCTAATCCACATGTAGCAGCATTAGCAGAGATTTTTATACCCGACCTTGTCTTTAAAAGCCGCTGTCTTTCGGAGTCCAAACTTCTGATTTGTGATTTATCCTAGAGGTCAAGTCTAGGAAATAAAAGGAGTTCTGGGTTTGAATTGTTGGGTGAATAAAAGAAAAAAATCCATGTTAACCAATGTAGGATCATTTATTATTAAATGAAATGAAAGTATGCAATGGTGCTAACTTTTTTCACATATCTGTCTTCAAGAAGGGGAAAGCATTATTGTGCCTTTGCTTTGGAATAAGAGTAATCTTTGCAATGAGAGTGAAGACAGAAAATTCCTTGTCCAGATGGGTATTTTGTAACCTGCATGGAAGGAGACATTCTGTGTCATATTCTTAGCTATAGAACTACGATCTGTGTATGAATTCCTGACAATAATCACAAAATGACCAGATAAACAAAATAGTTCATATGGGAAATGTGGACATAAGAGAAAAAAACACTACTTTTCAGTAGCTTCTATTTTTGAAGGACAAATTGAAGGAAAGAAATCCATGCAATGGATTTTGCAATGCAAAACAAGACCATAAAAAAATTCTTATTGTTTTACAATTGAGAAAGCTGGGGAGAAACCAGGTTTATTCTACAGTATGGGAATAATTTTCCATTTTATGCCCATCCTTTTCACTCCTGTCTGCTGGAATCAGGGCTTGGCATAAATCTTCATGTCTCAAGGGGAAAACTATAGAAGAGCAGCTAGAACAGGCCATGTTTGTGCATATTATCTTAGAGTGCAGGGTTTACTTGTTTTATCAACCAGAGGCTGATGGGGTAATTTTGAAGGGGCAGAGGATTCTGTGGGTTTTTTCACTTTTTATTTTGAGATTATTGCAGGTTCTTTTGTAGTTGTAAGAAATAATACAGAGATCCCATACGCCTTTCACCTAGTTTCCCCCTATGGTAACTTCTCATGTGAAAATAATGCGGTATCACAACCTGGAAATTGACAATGTTATAGTCTGTGACCTTATTCAGATTTTATCGGTTTTACCTGCACTTATATGTGTGTATTTAATTCTATGCAGTTTTATTCATGTAACCATCACTGAAGTTAAGATCCCTCCATTACCCTCAAGGAGCCCTAGTACGACCCTTTTCTATCCACACTCTCCTCCCTGCCTCCCTAATTCCTGACGACCACAAATCTGTTCTCAATTGCTATAATTCTGTCATTCAAGAAATGGAGCCATGCAGCGCGTAACCTTTTATGCACTTTTTTCACCCAGTGTAACTTACAAAGTTTTAATTTTGATGAGGCCCAATTTATCAGTTTTTCCTGGGATGGCCTGTGTTCTTGTCAATCCTAAAAAGTCTTCACCTAGTCCTAAGTCTCAGACTTTCTCCCATGTGTTACAGTTTTACAGCTTTACAGTTTTATATGTTATACTGAAGTCCAGGACTCATTTTGTGGTAAGATTTATATATAAAGTGTAAGGTATCGGTTACAGTTCATTTCCTTGCCTATGGGTGTCCTGTTCCTCCAGCCCTATTTGTTGAAAAGGCGCTTCCTCCATTAAACTGCCTTGGTGCCTCAAAAATAAGCTGGGCCTATTTATGTGGGTCTAGAACTCCATCTCTCACCATATCCCAAAGGGGCATGATTTGTTCCATGGTGAATCCGAACCCAACAATTCAGGTTATAGAGGGGGTCAATTGAACATACGTGTTTTAAAGAAAGTTGTTTCTGAAGGATTTCTTAAATTCTCTGATTGATTTTGTACAGGTTGGAATGATAAGTATATGAAGCTGGATTAAGAATTTCCTTCCTTGTGTCTATGCACATTATTTGCCCTAAAATGACACCTAGAGAATTTCTAGTACATACAGGCTGTCTCTAGTCAGGTTTCCTAGAAGCAGAGCCTGAGACAGGGATTTGTGTGTCAGTGATTTAGTGAGGGAGGGCTCTGAGGAGTAAGAGAGTGAGGAGAGGGGAGGCAGGACATGGTCCCAGCTGGAGTGGGGCTTCAACCTTCTCCCATGAAACATTCTGAGCACAAACTACACCACACAGTTGCCCCCAGCCTGAGGCAACGGTGCCAGCCTTTTGAACTATGTGTCCATCAGTCACTGGCTACAGGCTGGCCCAGGTGGAAACATGAGCACAGACGATATAACCTGGAAGGCTAAGAGATTTCCATTAGGCCAAGGGCACCAATAGCATCCACAACCAGAGTCTTAATGACCAGAAAACCAGAGAACTGGTTTTAAAAATAAATGGGACTCTTAACTTTCCAACTTAACCGGTTGCTTCTTCAAGCCTTCTGCTACCCTTAGACTGCCTTCTATACAGCTTGTCTGTTGTGTTCAAGGGTTGCTCAGTCTTGCGAAAGCCCATGATGAGTGCAAAAGGGGCTCCTGTCACCCCACCACTGGTGATCTCCTGGTGGGTCGCGGCGCACAGCTCACGGCTTCTTCTACCTGCGGGCTGGACAGAGCCCAGAAATACTGCATCCTCAGCTACCTCGAGGTGGGTGGGTTCCTCATTTATTTGTTGGGATATTACTGAGTCGATGACATCGATTTTTCCAAGTACATCGGTGGGGAGGCAGGCTGGCAACATGAAAGAAGGACACATCACCCTTTCCTAAACATCAGAGGCACAGGTGATAAGGATTCCAAGTCCAGGCGCCCTGGACTAATCATAAAATAGGGAAGATCTGCTTCATCTCTTTCTTTTTGCCTTTAGGATTAGACAGAAAAGCCTCCTTGGTTCAGCCTTTGAAGGCAATTACTATACAATGTACTGTTCTTCTTAGCTGCATTAGTGACTCCTGAAGAGTAAATTTAGTTGACCCATCAATGAAGAGCAAAGATCCCTCAGGGTCTCAAGACCATTAGGCTGAATGTGAGTTCTCATTGTCCTGCCTTGGGGACAGGGGTGGTTGTAGGACATCGAACTGATGACATGCCAGCCTCACAATGCCACTTAGAAATTGTCTTGTCTAAAGACCATAAGATCCCAATATGAACATATTTTCATGCCTTTTCCCCCCCTTAACGCCCAGTTTTATTAAAGGACCAGCTGCTTTATTTTTTTTTTTCCTTCTCCACACTCTGGGAGGAGTACAAGCATCCAAGGTCATCTGAGTATCCTACCTGCTGAGGAGCCTGGGGCCATCACGTCAACCCTCTATTTAAAAGGATGTGCAGGAAGGAAGTTGGACATAAGCCTAATGTTAGCGGCCCAGGCTTTTCCATGTATTGTTCATTGAAAGCAACTCCTGGAGGTCTCTGGAAATGCTTTGTATTCTAATTGGTTTCTAGTAAAAGAGGATGATTATAAATAAGTGGAGACAATACCTGAGTGCTTAGCAGTGTTCTAAGTTTGGGAAGGACTTGTGTCAGAAAGTAAATTCTCTACATGTGCAAGGAAATGACATAGTAGAAGTTTTGTTCAACTCTAGGCCAGGTGGGATGGATGGCCCTTCCAGTGACTTCACTAATTCCAGACCCTCTGGCCAAAGAAATGGTTCTCAACTCTAGTATTTGAAACTCTCCATCTTGGCATCACCCATCTTGTTCTCCAACCATGGGCATTTTGCTGACTGTTGCCATAGCAAACTCATGACATACTCTGACAATAATTAGGACTTGATACTTCTATCTTTCAAAGTCACACCACCAAAAGTAGAAGTAAATAAGACTTCAAGGTTTCTTTTGTCTCAAGAATGCCAGAAATCTTCAAATCCTAGAACTGGAAAAAAATCTCAAATTGGCATCCCCCCCATCCAGTTAGTGCAACTAAGCAGCCTGGGTAGCCAGGTCCATCAAAGATTAAGTTTCTAAAATATTTATAGAATAGGCCCCCAAATTAAACATTTTCCCCAGTAATTTCCATAGTATTACTTGAAATCTTTTGAAGTCTTGACATCTTTTGATGGAATCATAGGGCTTCTGCTGCTCTTTCAAGACAGGTCTGGGACAAAACTCCCCATATGCAGAATAGATCTCACTTCCATTGCTCCTTAATTTCCAAAAGTCATTTTGGTGCTTTTTGTAAGTATAAGGCTTATAGTGGCCAGTAAGTCTAAAGAGATTATATGGATCTCTTGAAAGGCTGGTTTACTTTGACAGATGTTAGCTGAAATAGTCATTAAAATCACCATGAATTTGGTCAGCAAGTTTTATTGAGCATCTACTATATGCCAGACACTGTTCTAGGTAAAGAGAATACAACTTTACATGAAACAAAGTCTTTGTCCTCATTCGGCTTAAATTCTAGTGATGGAAACAGACACTAATCCAACAACTATCTAATCAGTCTCAAGTGGTGATAAAGGCTTAGAAAATATCACAAATCAGAGGAAGAAACAGACAGTGGCAGAGGCCATAAGGGTGGGAGCTGGTGGTATTTTAGGCAGAAGTCTCTCTGAGATGAAGGCAGTTAAACAGAGCCCTGAAAGAAGGAAACGAGCAAGAGATGGGACTATTTGAGGGCTGGAGAAGAGGCGAGCCAAGAACAGCTTGTGTCAAGACCGTAAGGCAGTGAATTTCCTGGGGAACTCAAGGAAGAGCAAGAAGTGAGTGTAGCTGTGAATCAAGTGAAGCAAGTGAATCAAGGGATGACTCGATTTTTAAATGTGGCTGTTAGATGCATTAAATTGGGCAAACTCAAAGGCCAATATTGACTGTTGTAATCTTTGGAAGTTCATTCCAAGTTAAGGAGTTCTAATTCACTAATAAGACCTTCTAGTCTGCAAGGCAAGGGGGCAGGCCTCCCTGTTACGAGTTCAATGAGAATCTTTTACAAAATCCACATGTGTCAATGTAGAGGTTTTGGTCATGGGAGTAGTTTTTCCGCCAAAAACTATGTCTGAGAAAGAAAGGACGATGGTTGCTGATAACCTAGTGGCCAGTGGTTTCATTAATTTCTTGATAACCTAGTGGCCAGTGGTTTCATTAATTTCTGACTTAAGAAAGTAATCCTTACTCAAAGATCGTATCCTGTTTATTTCTCTATAGCTAACAAAACCTCCAGGTCATCTGCCTCTTATGTAAGACAAAAATTAAAGTAAATTTTTATAAGACAAATTTATGTGGAACTATAAATTTGCATTTTTACCCCAAATATATCAACTTATAAAATTGCATAAATTTGCATTTTTGCCCCAAATATGTCAATTTATAAAATTTCCGGGTCATATTTTTATTGCATTTGTCATTGTTGTTAAGTACCTATTGATGGAAAAATTGATGTCTTGTTATTTCCTCTGCTCTTTATTTTTAGCCAGATTGAAAGACAAATATAGCAAGTACAGCTTGTTTTTAAATTCAGATCAACAATAAGTAATTATAACTCTTTATTTTTTATCTAAATGATGGTCTTTGCCAGGAGGAGCAAAAATGCTTCATCTGCGACTCGAGATTTCCACATGACCCATACTCCCCATCCCGTAGCCACACCATTGAGAATGTAATTACACGT
Source organism: Nasua narica (assembly GCA_028533885.1). Taxonomy (NCBI): domain Eukaryota; kingdom Metazoa; phylum Chordata; class Mammalia; order Carnivora; family Procyonidae; genus Nasua; species Nasua narica. Next base: position 12,158,504 of record CM052806.1, read on the forward strand.
TTTGAACCAGAGAGAGAAAAGAAATGGTGGCAATCTGAAAATGGTATGAGTTCCTTTGAAGATTTTCATTTCTTTACATTTTTAATAAGATGTCTTTCGCTCTGTATGATTGTAACAATTTCACAGCCAGGAGCCCTATTGGAATGGAACAGTGTCTACGGAGAATGTAAAATCCCGTATAAGAACAAACTGGATTTTCATTTCAGGAAATGTTATTTTCCTCCAGAGAACTCAGTGTATTTTAAGCACCTAACTCCGAGTCCTTCACTCTTTCCACACGCAGGAAGAAAATATCTGTGCATCCTTTTGTTCTTTGTAAAAAAAAAAAAGAAAAAAGAAAAAGAAAAAATAGGACACTTACAAGGTGCTGGTAAATGAAGGCTAATATAAAACACACTGATGTAAATGGAATTAAGAATGCCCCAGGGGAAATCTGAGAGTTATCACCGTGTACTTTTTCCTTCTGCAGCACATGCGCGGAGAGAGAAAAAGAACATTTCATTTCTTGCTGCAAGCCAAATATTTTCATATAAAAGTTGAATTGAAAGGATACATGGTACTAACTGAAGATCTTTCCTTCCTGGATTTGTGCCCTTCTCTGTTCGTGAACAATTGTGGTATTGAGGCTTATATTGGCCCCCACTGTCTGCATTTCCCAAGCGCCCCATCAGGACCGGACGGGGGATTCCTCCCGTCCCACCCCAGCCTGGGGCCTTACGTGCTGGAATGAATGTAGGCTGGCTCACATCACCTGTGATGGCTTCTCTTCAGCATCATCTGGGACCCTCAGCCCACAAAATGATTCTGTTTGCCACATCTCTATATGTCGTACTAGGGCTACAATCCCTCCATCCTCTTCAGACGCCCAAGCATATTTCCCACAGGGGATCCTAGGCCGTTAGGGGCGCATGGGAATAATCACAATGTGTAGGATGATAATTTATAGGGCAAGCATAATATGAGGCTGTTGTTCTATGTCATCCATTGGGGAGCATGTGATTGGTGTCTTCTAAACTGCCAGCTCATTTGGGATCCCACTGACTCATCTCTAGCTGGGCTCTCCTTAGTGCTTGGGAGGTGGCTTTGCCACAGCTGCCTGCCTTCATTGATGCCATTTTTGCTTAACAGCTGGTTTTTTTTTTTTTTCTTTTTTTGAATGAGAGAGAGAGTGAGCGCACAAGCAGGAGGAGAAGCAGAGGGAGAAGCAGACTCCCCAGTGAGTAGGGAGCCCAATGTGAGGCTCGATCCCAGGACTCTGGGATCATGACCTGAGCCGAAGGCAGACACTCGACCGACTGAGCCACCCCCGCGCCCTGCTTAACAGCTGTTGTAAACCACATGTCCAACATTTGTCCCACATCTCCTCACGGAAGGAGTGCCCATCTGACTAGGTTTGCATAGAATAAGTGTTCTCAGCCAAGAACTGTTGAAAGGGGAAAGGAAATCTCCTTTCTAGAAAGGGTGAGGTGCCTTTGACCCAGAGCCAGGAATGGGGCTGCCCTCTGAGCAGCAAACTTTCCCGAGTGATTCACCCTCAAAGAGAACTGCCTCCCGTACCCTGCAGCCCAGTTACTGCTCTCGGGGCTGTCTTGTCTTGTCCTGGGGCCTCTCGCCACATGTGCTCCGGGGTGCTTACCACATGGGCCATCCCAACTGAGATGTGCTCGCGGTGTAAAACCATTCCAGATTTCTAAGACTTCATTTGGAAAAAATGAAGCCTTGTTAATAGTTAACAGAAAGCATTATTAATTTTTTTTAAAAAAAACATTGACCACAAAAAAAAAAAAAAAAAACATTGACTACATGTTGAAATCAGACTGTTTTTGCTCTATTGGGTTCAATACATCAAAATTAATTTTACCCACTTATTTGTACTTTTTGAAGTGCGGCTGCTAGAAAATCTTAAATGACACGTGTGACTCCTATTCCGACTGGATAGGGCTGCTCTGGAGCGATCAGGGCTTCTGTTAGGTCCAGAGGGGGGCTGGTCCTCCACGTCCAGGCTGGAGGTGGATGGCGGCTGACTCTCTGAGGGCTGAGTCCTTGGCTGGGCCAGTTCTTTCTTTTCCTCAGTCATGAAGGAGCCACAGAGCCTCACTTCAAAGGGAATATTTCAGCTTTGTTTTATGCTCAGTGACAATGAAACTAGTCCAAGTGATCGTTAAGCAGCTGCTGGAAAAATAGGGTGTGTCGATTTTTACCCAGCTCCAGCTCGATAGCTCACGGTTATGCGCGTGCAAGGTCAAGAGGTGAGTTCAAGGACATGCGCTTCTGCCTTCCACCTATGGCAACCTTCCCAGAAGTCCCTTGGTGGGATGTAATCCTGCCACACAGTGGCTGTGTGCACTGCCACCATAACATGAATGTGGGGCACAGTCCCGGTAAACCCTGTATTGCTCTGAAATAGACCTTCTCCTGAGCATGGAGCGTTATGGGAAACCATTGGACGAGACCAGGAAAGAGTGTGGATCCCTGGCCATGTGATTTCAAAGGGTTTTATTACAGATAAGCCACAGGGAGGGATTAGTGTGATAAATAGTGGTCTCTCGAAATCACTGATATTCTTCTTTCTGGATTTTTCTTTAGGTCTTGATCATGTCAGCATCAGATTGGACCTAGAGGCATTATTTCAGTTCAGTCATCTCATTCTGACCTTCAAGGTACAGATGTGTGGGCCTGCCACCCCCTCTATCTACCTACCAAATATTGGGCTTGCCTGAGATTTTACTTCCTTGCTTCCCAGCAGAGCACAGAAGGCTTCATAAATCTCTACTCAAGCTTTGTCATTTGTGTTTTGGTTCCTGAGTGGAAAACAGAACAAAACGAACAAACAAACAAAAACCCCACTGCTCATTAGTTAATCACTTAGATGGTCAGCAAAAGAAAGAAAGGAAAAAAGAAAGAAAGGGAGAAATCTTACAAGATAGAGCAGAAAGGAAAACTCCAAGCACTGGGGTGATAGGGACTGCAAGAACCAGAAAAATATTTTTAAGGAGAAAAAGGCAGGGAGTGTAGATTGTTTAGGGAAATCCAGAAAGGCTGTGATCAAAAGAGGCAGAAAAATGAAAGTCTCTTTACTAAGGATAGTTAGATGCCAGAGAAATCCTGAGCTGTAGTCATTCCAAATCACTCATCAGAATTCTAATTTTGTCCTCAGGCTGGAAGCTGACTTATGGTAATAAAAAATTAAAATAAAAAATGAAGGAAAAAAAAAAGCCCCACAAGTGTTTGCCCTCGAAGGGTTCACAGTCTAGTCAAGGATACAAACATACATAGAGATTTAAAATCATAATACAAAATGGTGAGTGCAGGAACTATGTTTAGAATGCTGGCAAGTTCCAGAATGAACTCCGCCCTGAGGAATCAGACTCAGCTTCCCGGTAGATGTTGGAGGAGTTTGCCAGAGAACAGCGTTCTCGTCAAAGAAAACCACATGCAAATCGCTGTAAAGTATCAATCACATTGGCTTTTTAAAAAATCGACATGTTCTCCTTCTTCAATGAATAATTCACACAGCCCGTACACATCTTTTAAACAGAAGCAGATTCGAGGCTAGGTCTATGCTCATGAAAGTTTGCGCACTGATTGAAAAGAGATTTCTGTGTGCTTATTGTATGATGAGATTTTCAAAGATACAAATAAAGTTTGAAAAACCGAGACTAGGAAATACAAACACTCGATCTGAAGTGGATAATGAAATCTGACTTTGCGAAGCGCTATAAGTTCACCTCATGTTTTCCTAGACTTTTCGGCCTGCCGCGATGTTAGTTGAACGCTCCGCAGACTATGGACACACCTGGAAAGTACTCAAGTATTTTGCGAAAGATTGTGCTGCTTCCTTTCCTGATATCACATCGGGTCAGGCCCAGGGAGTGGGAGACCTTGTTTGTGACTCCAAATATTCGGATATTGAACCCTCCACTGGTGGCGAGGTAGCCTTTCCTTTCTTGGATTTCTCTGATAGAAATGAAACCTTTTTTAGCTCCTGTGACTCACTTAAATGAAAACAATTTAGGTAGTGTTTACTGAAATAGAATTCAAGCTGTTGTTGTTTTTTGGGTTTTTTTTTTTTTTTTTTTTTTTTTTTGAGAATGAACATGTCTAAATTGAACTCATATACCTTATAGGAAATAAGTCTGCATGGGGCACCTCGGTGGCTCAGTTGGTTGAGCATCTGACTCTTGATCTCAGCTCAGATCTTGATCTCAGGGTCATGAGTTCAAGCCCCTTGTCTACTTAAGAAAGAAAAAAAAAATAATTCTGCAAGAGAGCCCAGCTGGGGGTGAGTGGGGACTGAGACCCAGGCTGGGCACCAGGGCACAGGGTCCCCAGAGGAAGGAACATCTGTTTCTAACCCTTGCTATAGGCTAGCCAATTAGCTGTGCTCTCTCCGTGTTTTATAAACCACCACCCAGCTGGAATCTTCTGGGAGCTTCCTCTGAGCAAAGCTGGTGCCTGGCAGAGGGTCAGGGGAGGAGTGGGGTTGGGCAGTATTATTTTATCAGTTAGAATGAAAGAATTGGTGGCAGAGGACAAACCGTAGAATTCCCTGCCAGATCCAAAGGAATGATGACCTGCTGAATTATGACCCCATCCCCCACCCCAACCCGGGGCAGGAACTCTGAGCGCTTCTGCTTTCTTGGACCACTTGGGCATAAAGAGCCAGAATGACGGTTTAAGATTGTTCATTCATTTCCATTCTTGGGACTTGTATTCATGTGAGAACCCAAATAACAATTTGTATCCTACGCCCGAGGGGGAGGAAATGGCTCAGACCTTTTGCAAGGTCAGGATCTCTTCTTTGAGAGTAGTATATTTAATAAGGCTATTTTGGGTAGGATGCTTATACATTTACCTATATTTGTTTTACAGGTCGTTTTAAAAGTTCTGGATCCCAGCTTTGAAATTGCAAACCCTTACAGCCCCTACATCCAGGGTATGACTCGCTCTCCATATTTGCACCATCTACTTTTCTAAAATTTCGTGTGTGGCATATTCCTCATCGCCGTGGGTCCACAGTCCATTAAGGGGCTGTCAATCCAGGAGGCGACCTTGACCTGATGCACCTAAGTGTGCTTTGCTTTCTTTTCTCTAGACCTCGTGACATTAACAAACCTGAGGATAAACTTCACCAAACTCCATACCCTGGGGGACACTTTGCTGGGAAGGAGGGAAAATGAGTCCCTGGATAAATACTACTACGCTCTGTATAAGATGGTGGTGCGGGGCAGCTGTTTTTGCAATGGCCACGCCAGCGAGTGTGGCCCGGTGCAGAAGGAGCGGGGAGATGTGTTCAGCCCTCCTGGGATGGTGAGTTCCTGAGCCATCCCAAAGGGTACCTCTTACCTTTCCTTCACTGTGCTGGATGTAGATGAGACTCCCTACGGGGGGTGGGGGGTGTCCAACATCGAAGTGACAGCTCTGTGTGGGCACAGGTGTCATTCAGCCTGGCCTGACACACCAGCTGGGTGGGGGACAGGGGAGGGGGCAGACTTTGGTTTTCTGGCTAGAGGTTTTTCTAGATTCTGCTACAGATGAATTAGTGAGTAACATTTACCATTTATGATCTCAGGGGAGCCCATCATGCTCCCTTTTTGTTTTACTTGGTTTCTTGGGGGAATGGAGCTTTGGTGGTGAGGACCCATTATCCCACAGAAGTGCCTGGGAAGTTTCTTGTGTGAGAGAGTCTGTGCTCCGTGCCAGGATCTTTGACTAAAATCTGTCACTGCAGAAACGGCCCCTCCAACTAACATTCTTGCCCTGGGAATGACTATCCCTAGCACTGATCTCTCCTGTGCTTGGGACGAGTCTTCAAAGAGGGATGTAGTTGAAGAATTGTGTGTTTATGCCCAGTCCCAAGGGTGTGTTCGCGAAATAATTGTAAACTATCAGCCACGATCAGACAAGGCGGGATGCCTCCCTGTCAGCCACCTCATATTTTGTTAGAAATAGAACTTCTCTCTTTGAACTTGGACATACAGGGCATTTTGTAGAAAAGCCACCTTTTTCTCTGGTTTCTTTCTGTTTTCTAATTCTCTCTTTTCCCTTAATGCTCCTCAGCCGCCCTCTGCACGAATGCACACATGTACACACACTCTCCCCATCCTATCTTTCCTCGAGCCGTGGGCTGCAATATTAAGGGTAGAATTTGGAAATGCCAAAAAAATGTATTCTGTTTCCCGAACGTCTTAAATTTTTTCCAAAATTTAAGAGCTGGTTGAACAAATAACAAAAGACAGTCTAGCTTGGTGCCATCACCAGCAAGGAACACT
>CM052806.1:12165275-12180676 GCA_028533885.1 Nasua narica
TCTGCTTCTTCTCCTCTTCCTCCTCCTTCTTCTTCTCCTCCTTCTTCTTCTCCCTCTCCTCCTTCCCCTTCTCCCTCCTTCTCCTCCTCCTCTCCCTCCCCTCCCCTCCCACTCCTCCTTGCCCTCTTATTCCCCTCCCCCTTCCACTGAATATAACAAAATCTATTTGGCCATTTTTCTTCTGATGCTTCAAAAAACACTCTTGTATATGTGGCCCTGTGCACATGCACAAAACCTGTCCCTAAGAGCCATACCAAGAAGTGGAATTACTGGACCATAGGGTAGGAAATTTTTCAAGGCAATTACATGATACGGCATTGGTCCCTAAGTGAGAGTACCAGTTAACACCCAGACTAGCCATGTGTGAGTATTCGCATTGCTCTGTATCCTGGCCAACTCTGGGTTTTGTCCCACTTCAATTTTTGCTGATGAAAAGTCGTTTCATCATTTTCATTGGAACGTCCTTGCAGGAATGAGACTAGAGCGAGACAAGCCAAGCATTTAGATCCTCACACTTCAGGGAAAACTCTCTGTCTCTCTCTGAGTGACATAAGCACGGGGTTGATACCTGCCATATGCACTAACGTGGCAGTGAGCACCTCCTTAAGTTGCTTGTCTCACTCTGGTCCCAGCACCACTGTTGATTACCGCATAAATAAATACTCCAACTTGATTTCCAATACCAAGGGCCAGTTCCTGGGTCTGAGGTTTTACTTTACTCGCAGACTGGCAAGGAGCTGGTTACTGTTTTGTGGATGCTGGTGGTAGACACGAAACTCCAGGAGGAAAGGCAAAGGACTTTATTACCCATGACACAGCAAACAAGATGCTTGTGTTGGTGTGTGTTCCCAAGTCCCCAAGCCCTGAGTCCCATGGGGCCATTCAAAGGATAGCAAGTGGATCCCACATACCTAATGAGTTTATATCCCAGCCAAGGAACACTGAGCTTGGGGGATTCGTTGCTTTTATCGCAAGGGGAAGCATGTTCTTTGTCCAGGGGAAGAAATTACCTCATCCCTTAAGGTAGCTTGCTGAAAACACAACCTTGAGAAATGGCCTGGGGGAAGAGCAGTCAGGGCCTTGCACTGTTGGCACACTCAGCAAAAAATGTTCAGATGCCCAAGGCCCAGGGAAGGTTGCCTCTCCCAAGACCTAGAAATCCTCTTTCTTAGGCGATATCATCAATATCTTGTTTTGGGGGGAAGGATTTGCTATAAAACTACAACTTCAAACTGTGTATCATCATGATACATAAAATGAAGTCATATACAAAAGTAATTCATAACTACCTGAATATATACAACATCCTAGATTTCAGGCTTTAAATCCTCACAATGTAGAAAAAGCATAAATGAAGGTTTTGTTCAGATTACTTAGTGGGGTGGTTGGGGTATGGGGTAACTGGGTGATGGACATAAAGGAAGGCATATGATGTAATGAGCACTGGACATTATGAAAGACTGATGAATCACAGACCTGTACCTCTGAAACCAATAATATAATCTATGTTAATTAATTGAATTTAAATTTTAAAATGTTAAAAAAAAAAGATAACTTCATAAGTACCTGACTGCATAACATTTTCCTTTATGGACCTGTTTAAAATTGATACAAAGAACTGAATTCTTAGAAAAAATATTTCTTTACGTAAGTGTCCTACTTTTTTTTACCACAATCTATAATTCACCCCCACCATCTTACACACATGTGTGCATACATATGCACACACATATTTTATTAATGTTTTAAACCCTATTCATTTATAAAAGAAGAAGAAGATTCTACTCTCTTAGGTGGAATCAGGGGAAAATATAATGTTTTGAAACAGATAATTTTCCAGGGACCTGGAAAGATAGTCACGTTAACCAAAGTCTTATTCCTTAAAAACCACTTTGTGCTGGGGCGCCTGGGGGGGGGGTCAGTCAGTTAAGGGGTTAAGCATCTGCCTTCAGCTCAGGTCAGGATCCCAGGGTCCTGTCATTAACTCCCCCACCCCCAGGTCAGGCTCCGGGCTTAGCAGGGAGTCTGCTTCTCCCTGTGCCCCTCCCCCTGCTTGTGCTCTCTCTCACTGGCTCTCACTCACTCTCTCTCAAATAAATGAATAAAATATTTTTTAAAAAAAAACGCTTAGATAGAATTAATGATGTCACCTCTGAAGGAAACTAAGAAAAGTAGTACCCAGATATGAAATTAAGAAATTGTTCTTTATAAACAAGGAATTTTTTTTAAGGAAAGGCAAATGAGGAGCTTATTTAAAAAACCCTTCATGAGACTCCCCACTTTCCCTAATAAATACATGTTTATGTGTGGGGGAGTATGAGTGTACAAATGGCATTTATTAAGACTGACCAGCAGTCTCATATAAATTTTCTCTAAATTGTCCTCATTTGAGCCTAAATATTTACATAATCAGATTCCAGGCCTAAGAGTTGACTAATTTTAAGTCTTCTGTGATTAAAACACAGTCAAATGCGATACAGGAAAAGACACAAAGATTTGGTAGATTTAACCACTGACAATGTGAGTTTGCTGGAGTTAAGCAGTGTGATGCCAAAAAATTTTATTGGACTTCTATCCTAAAGGCATGACACAGGGTTATTTCTGTGTAAAGTTACTACCTCCTCACCCACATCCTTTCCCCAAAGGATACTTCTGTGCATAATTACATTATATTCTGGAGTTCAATGCTGACCCTTTGGAGTGTCTCCCAAATAAAGCTGACCTTTTCCCTTTGGGCTACTTCTAAAATGCATCCGGTTTATCCCTTCCTTTCTAGAAGCAAATGTATTTAATTAAAAGAAATTCTGGTTTTCCCAAACTAAACAGAACCGAATGCTGTTTTTCCATAATAAGATTTTATTACCAGTCACAGTCCAATAACAACTGAAAATTGAAAGAGTCTGTCAGACAACCACATGTTCCAGCCTCTCCTGGACACTACCCCTCAAAAATGAGGAGGTCACTGCTCTACAGGGCAGCTCTAACTGTCAGAGAGCTCTTCCTTATACTCAAATCAAGCTCTGCCTTTTTTCACTTCTCCCCTCTGGAATTATTCATACTATCAGCGTCCCTTTTCATAGCGCACTCCTTCCTATAGTTGTTTAAGTTTCTGCTGATCAGAAAAGGGGATGGGGGGTGAGGTGGTGCCTGTTTCCTCCTTTGCTAGAGGTGACTATCTCATTTGGCAGAATCTCTTCATCCTAGCTTCTGCCCTGCCAGCAAATTTCCAAAAAGAAAACAGTGATATAAACCCTTCTTGCTATTCTCCCCCTTTCTTTCTTGAAGGTGCTCCTTCCAGGATGAATTAAAGTGAACGAGAGCATTTATCCTTATTGTTCTGTGATGGGGAAGGACAGACTTACTCTCTTAACCAGATTTCAGAGATTTGGTAGACATTTTATGTAATATTTTTTCTCTTACTCTCTCACGACCCTGGATAATATGGGTGTGTGTGTGTGTGTGTGTGTGTGTGTATTTGCATATTTGTGTGTATATATCTGTATTTGTGTATTACATTATAGCATCCCATGCTTGCTTGTCTCTAGACTGCATTCTCACCTTTGGAGTCTTATCTTCTTCTTTTAATATTTCTTTCATTGAGGTGAAATTGACATGACATAAAATTAACCATTTTAAAATGAACAATTTGCCAGCACAAAATTGTATGACCAGCTTCTCTACCTAGCTCCAAAACGTTTTCATCACCCCCCCAAACTAATTAATGTATTCTTCCCATCCAGTTTTCATAATAGCAGTCTTCCTCTGATCCTTAGAATCACTTAAAAGCCTTTTTTAAAAAAACCTAATATTATATATATGTATATATATATATACACATACATACACACGCATACATGCACACACATATTTGTTCAACATTTTCCAAAGCCCAAGATCTAGGAGACATTTCTGAATAGCCCTCGCCCGCTGGTCTAGTTGTTTAAAAGTATTTAATTATTTAAACAAAATGAAATAGTTACAGCGTGAGTAAAATGCCATGTTTATATCTCGGGTTTCCCACAATTTGCAATTAACTAAAATAATGCGTGTCTGTGTCCCCAGCCTGTGAATGTGACCCGGACGGGACCTTATCAGGTGGCATGTGTGTGAGCCACTCTGATCCTGCTTTGGGGACTGTGGCCGGCCAGTGTTTGTGCAAAGAGAACGTGGAAGGAGCCAAGTGTGACCAGTGCAAGCCCAACCACCACGGGCTGAACGCGGCCGACCCCGTGGGCTGTCAGCGTAAGTCAGCAGCGGCAGTCGGCCAGCCCGGGATGCGTTTTAAAGCTTGGAGCTGTCTTTGTCAGTCCTAAAATTCGGTCAGTGAATTTTCAGTGAGTGTAAACACCGAAGGTATTGCCAGCCTCTGGGTTTTCTAAAGTGATGCAAAAAAACCTCCCATGAATTTTAGTAAATTGGTGGAGATTTTTCTCTTGGTGGTTAGCTGAGATTATCACAAGGGACCAGCAGGGGGCGCTCACATTTCCCCTCTGGGGCCAACGTGGGAAAATGCCAAGAAATTTAAAGCCAAGTTGTGAAACCTTTAGAAAAATGGTCTCGACTTGGGCTCTCTTATACAGATTCATTAAATTACATTATGCATTTATGCATAGACTGATGACTTCTTAAACAATCTTCAAGTGATGGTTTCTTTTCTTTTTCCTTTTTTAAAATTACTTTTCCCCTTTTGTCTCATACTCCTCCTGGAATTGGTCCTATATTCTCTGCCAAAAAGAAGAAAAAACTTAAAGAGCCAAGGGGGAGGTTTCAGGGAAATAGGAAGAACCTCAGAGTTTTCTGGGGCCAAATGGGGAGACCCTTGGCCCCAGGATCACAGAAATTTAGCGCTGCCTGGGGTCTCATAGAGCTGCAGATTCCCCAGGGAATCCTGGGGAAATAATTTCCTTTTGGTCACAGAATCATGCTCTGTTTTTTCCCATATAAGGAACTGTAGATTATTTACATGTTTAGAGAGCAGCATGAAGAAACCTACCTTCTTCTAGAGTTTAATGGCAACATTAAATTCCAGGAGAATGAATTATATAGTCAAGCCAATTCCCATCACCTCTCATCACACCCGGGTGCTTCCCCTGGTTCATTATTGACCTGATGCCCTCCCAGAATAGGCCAAATATTGTGGTTTTTTCCTTTTGTAACAGCTTCGGTGAGCTATAATTCATACACCATACAATCCTCCCTTTGAAGTACAATTCAGGGATTTTTAGTCTAATCGGGGTTGTGTAACCACCATTATAATCAATTTTAGAACATTTGCATTACCCCAGAAAGAAACCCTATACCCTACTTCTGGCTCTCTACCCAAAAGATTAGAGACATGTATGCACTCATGTTCATAGCATTATCCACAATAGCCAAAAAGTAGACGCGATCCAAGTGTCCATCTGTGGATGAGTGGGCAAGCAAAATGCGGCCTATACATACAACAGAATATTCCTCAGCCTTAAAAAGGGAGTTCTGATACATGCAGCAGCATGGATGAACTTTGAGGAGATTAGGCTCAGTGAGATAAGCCAGTCCCAAAAGGTCAACTACTGTATGATCAATCCGCTTCCACGAGGTACCTAGAGCAGCTAAGTCCATGGAAACACAAAGTAGTGGTTGCCAAGGGCTTGGGGGAGGGAAGAAGGGGTGGAGATGGCATTTCATGGGCATCGAGTCCTGGGTATTGGTTGCACAACAGTGTGGGTGTATTTAAAATGATAAATTTTAGGTGAAATGTATTTTACCATAAGAAAAGAAAAAAAGCCCCGTGACCTTTAGCTACCATCTCCCCATCCCCCTTTCCTCCAGCCCCGGGTAACCTGTCTCTGTAGATTTGCCCAATGTGTGCATTTCATGCAAATGAAATGATCCAATATGCAGTCCTTTGTGACTGGCTTCTTTCACTTGGCATCATGTTTTTAAGGTTCGTCCATGTTGCAGTGTGTGTCCATGTTTCATTCATTTTTATGGCTTAACAATGTTCCATTGTGTGGATATTCCACATATTACCTATCCATTCATCATCCAATGGACATTTGGGTTGTTTCCATGAACAGTGGTTTTTCCTGCAGGGGAAATGTATATCTTGCTCTAGTAGCAAATTTCTTAGCCTTCACAACATAGGCAGGACTCAGGGATGCCTCTGGGTGGCAGAGAAAGAGGAAGGAGACAATGAAAAGAAAAAGTAGCAAGGCAGTAAAAAGAGAGAAGAGAGAGACATGAGATATATCAGCCAAAAAAGGAGCCATCAATAACGACCACGACCCTCAGAAACCCTTGCCCTGCCTCACGCAAGCTGACCCCACCCCCGGCCACCTGCCTCTGCTTGCTCGGCTTCTTTTCCTTTGTCTCCTCCTAAGTGCCATCCAGCAGAACCACACAAGCTTTCTTCAAGCATCTGGCCCTGGCTCTCCTATGTGCGGTTGCACGCACCACAATAATCGCACAACCAGGTGGACGATACACTAGACAGGGCTGGCTGCTCTGTGTTCTTGGGGCCATGCATTTGGCTTAGTGTAAGCTCCTCGAGAAAAGAGTGGGGTCAATAAAAATGAGAATGATTGTGTTTGCCATGATTTCAGCCTGCGACTGTAACCCCTTCGGGAGTCTGCCCCTCTCAGCCTGCAACATGGACACGGGGCAATGCCTGTGCCAGCCGTTTGCCACGGGACCACACTGTGAAGAATGCACCGTATGTATTTGCCTAGGATTTCCCTTGTATGTTGTCGCTTGGGATTTCTACTGCCATTGCCCAGAAAAGACTTGGTCTCGTTAATTGTTTTCCATGTCCTGATATATTTCAGACCTCCTTGGGAAAAGTTGTTTAAGCTACAGAAATCAGCAAACGGTAGAATTTTCTAGAATTTTCTAGAATTTGTCTAGAGAGAGCCAGTTGTTAAACACTCACCAGCACACCAACTTTTACCAAATTGGCCTGAACCCACCCAGGCACCGATGTCAGAAGTGTTACGTGCTGTTCTCTCAAAAGCACCAAGCAGGATAGAATGTGACAATTGATCTGCTCCCTTCTCTCTTGCCTCCAGTTCACGAAGCCTTTTCTTCTGTCTCTTGCATACAGTTCCCTTTATCACTCCTACCGCTTCTTGTCTAAAAATATTTTGAACGAGCTCATTTAAAAAAAAATAAAATCCCGGGCGCCTGGGTGGCTCAGTTGCTTGAGCAACTGCCTTCGGCTCGGGTCATGATCCTGGAGTCCCGGGATCGAGTCCCATGTCGGACTCCCAGCTCTGCGGGAAGTCTGCTTCTCCCTCTGACCTTCTCCCCTCTCATTCTCAGTCTCTCGCTCTCTAATAAATAAATAAAAAAATAAAATAAAATAAAATCCCCAAGATATAGGTTTACATGTACTGTAGATTCCTGTGGAAAATAAACTGCTGGATTTTTCAGACTCCTCTAAACATATGAGCACGTATGTCTAAAGTTAGTAAAAGAAAACCTTTTTTTATGCCATAAGAAATGTGTCATGTAGTTGGGGAGTTCAAATCCAACTCGTCCCTTTGTTCTCCAATCTTGGCAGCCCATCATGACATTTTAAAAAGAAATAAAAAAAGCTTAACCTAATAAAAGAACAGTGACCTTGATGTGTCTGAAGAAATGTAGCTGATAAATAAGAAACATATGCCTATTACAACATAGTTTCGTGCTAATATTTTAAGTTGTTTTACTGAAAACATATGAGGATGGGGCACAGGAGGTGGGGAAAGAAAACCAGGGAGCGCATAGGAAGAAGGAACTCTCTAAGACAGGGCAGGTGATCTAGAAATTATGAAGCAAGGTGACCCAGGCCAACCCCATGGCCATGTGGGGGCAACACAGAGAAGGAAGCAGGAAAATAACTGAGCGGAGGATCCACCCCATGGGAGCTTGTCCATGGTGGCTGAGCCCATACATCCGACAGGTACCCTACTTCCTGCTGTGTCCGGTGGCGCCGGGGACCTGTGTGGAGGCCCCCTTCCCCACCTACTCCCCACCCCCCGCTCCCCATCCCCACACCAGCATGCAGGGACCAGGGGGAGTTTTCATAACCACATCCTGAGTGAGGCTGGTCATGGCACGTTGTTCTTGCCTGAACTGCCGTTTAGTTTTGGGAAAAATATCAAGAGTCCTGTCCTGTGTGTTGTAACAAGTTATGTCAACTTTTAATGTTTAAAATAAATCTTTTTGAGTAAAATCAGGCATAAAATTGTACCAAGCTAATAAAAAAAAAAGGTGTATAGATACTACCTGTTATTAAGAACTTAATTTTGTCTGAGCGTGTTAACTGGAGATCTAAGGGAGGAGTTTTTATTTATTTATATATTTATTTTTTCTATTTATTTATTTTTTAATTTTTCTTTGTTATCAGATTTAAGAACTGGTTGTTTGTATCTCACCAGCTGCTTGTATTGAATAAAGGTCAAGATGTTGCAATGATGAAAAAAGTCTCAAACAAAGTTGACTCTCTCGAACAGAGTTTATTTTGCCAAAACAACTTATTTATAAACAAGCGAACCTGCTGAACTATGATATTCAACTAAACTCTCAAAAGCTTGATTGACTTTTTTTTTTTTTACCCCCAAACATTTTAAGTTTGTGGAGGTAAAAATCCCTAGAGATTTTGTGGTAAGGGAACCTATTGGTCTTACAAAAGCAATTGCAAACCGGCTAAAGCCCTTCTCCCCAGACTGGTCTGAAGTAGCCTAGCGGGAGGCAAAATTGGTACTGTTAGAGGACCTCGAAGTTTCCATCACATTGAGCTTGGAGTCATCTGCAGACCACCCACCTGTCCCCCTCATTTCAAGTCCCAGAAATGGGATATGTGTGTCCTCCAAGATCATTACCAAGTGCACAGGCAAGAGAGGCTGGGTAATTGCCCAGGCCGTGTAGCTATTTGACGTGAGTCAGCTGAAATGTATTGGTTTTAATATTACACTTCAGAACAGCAGATCTCTTCGGAGCTGCAATCGGCTGAGCATGTTCTCCTTGTAGGCTGGGTACTGGGGACTAGAAGACCACATCCATGGCTGCGCTCCCTGCGACTGTGACATTGGAGGTGCTTCTTCCAACGTGTAAGTCAAATGAATGACAACATTCTGTGGCTACAGTCTTCACTCACATTTCCACATAAAAGCATATCTTATTCTAATATGCTCATAGTCATCAGGGATGGACTTGATTCCATGACGAGCAGAGGGCGTTGAAAAGTGATGATCTTGAAGCATTAACTACAGCCCAGTTGATTTATTTTGCTTGAAATGTTCCTAAGGAAGAGAGAAACAGTCCTGTTCCCTGGGTATCCAAGGAGGGGGGAGGACGGATATCTCCTGTGCCTTGACCTTCCTGAAACACCAACTTTCTGCCACCCTATGAAGAGAGGTCCTACACTCCTTTTTGCAGTCTTTAGAGCAGAATCAGAGGAAAGAAGTGGCTACTTGGGTTTCGTAGATCTGGATTGGCTTTTTTTTTTTAAGATTTTATTTATTTATTTGACAGAGAGAGATCACAAGTAGGCAGAGAGGCAGGCAGAGAGAGAGGGGGAAGGCTCCCCACTGAGCTGAGAGCCCGATGTGGGGCTTGATCCCAGGACCCTGAGATCATGACCTGAGCCGAAGGCAGAGGCCTTAACCCACTGACCCACCCAGGCGACCCCTGGATTGGCTTTTTAAGAACAGACACATAGAGCCCATGGCCTCCTAACCTCCTCGTCAAGACGACTGATTGATCAACTCAAAGAGTGGGTCCAAACCCAGAAGGCATTGAGCTCAGTACCCCCATGCCTTCATTTTATATCTTCCCGCTCCCCCCACAACATTTGTGCGTGATGGATTTGTTCTTCCCCAGGTGCTCCCCCAAGGATGGACAGTGTGAATGCCGCCCTCACATCACCGGCCGCCGCTGCACTGAACCGGCCCCCGGCTACTTCTTTGCTCCTTTGAATTTCTATCTCTATGAGGCAGAGGAAGCCACCCCACTGGAAGGACTTGCACCTTTGGTTCGTATTTCATCTAGTGTCCTTACAGATTTGATCTGATGGTGTGCCGTCCATACATATACCACTCCCTTGAGATCACGGGTAAAGCACCCAGAAAAGAATGCTTTTGCCCACATATGCAGATAGGAGTAGGATTGAATTTATCATAGAACTGAAGATTATAGAAGTTCTTGAGAGCAGAGCCTGCATTTTACTTAATCTCTGTAGACCAGTTTTAGAGCAGAGCCTGGCATGTAAGTGGGAATTGGATTAAGTTGTGATTTCACTTTTGCTCTTTCAATGTGCCCATCAGATACAATGTGTTTATTGAGCATCTAGTCTGCCTTCCCCTTGACACTATAAACTGTGAGTGGGAAGGATAGATGTGTATCCCATTCACCACTGTTGCTCTAGGGCCCCCCACAGTTCCTGACCCATGGTAGGAACATCACAGACCTCTGCTAATGAATGAATGAGTGAGGTACCTAACAGACGAGGACGCTGTGTTCTCTGGCCTCCTGAAGCCGATCTCAGATTAGCAGTTCCCACTGAAGGCAGCCGTGTTCACTGGAGTGTGTGATTGCAAATGTCACTTGGCACGCCACTTTGTTTCCTACAGGCCTCAGTCCTGTGGGATTCTTTTCACTAAACATATTTTTCTAAAAGTCTCATTAGGGGAGCAGACACACACATGTGGAATGATTAGAGGAAATACAAGTTAGACTCCTATGACGTTCTCAAGCACGTGACACAGCAGCAGGCAGGCAGCAATGTGACAAGGGGAAAGGTAATGCAAGGTGAAAGTTTCAAGTAGAGAAAGAGTGTGAAGGTCGTTTCAGAAGACAGGATTTGGAGAGGAAACAGGAACTCATCCAGGTTCCAAAGACAAAGTCATTTCCTATGATCTCTTCTTTATCTTGACACTGTTGGTAGGAGGGATGAAAATGCCCCTTAGGAGGCTTGGAATGTTCTCTTTTACTGACTGGAATTGGGACAGGGGGCAGGAGGCTTTCGCTGTCCCTACTTAGACTTAAAGCGGCAGTGGTGGGAATAAAAGGAAATAATTTTATGTCCGCATTCTTTACAGGTTTCAATTTTGTCTTTATGATGGTGACTAAAAAAAATAAAACCTTTGGCAAAGAAATATTGGTATTTACAGTTAGGCTGGAACTATTGTAAAATAATAGAAAATATATATTAGTCTCTACCTCTGATTCTTCGTGTAGAGCTCCTAAAACTTGTGTAATTTTCCGAGTGATATGAGCACTAGGAACATCTTTTGTTCTAATATTTGGTCTTTGACCCTGGCTCCTGACACAGAGCTCCTAAATTCTTTGGTATTTCCTGGATGATAGAAGTGTCCTTTGTTCTAATCGGGTGACTCCTGATGGCCTTCTTGGTCACCAGAAAAACCCAGCCATGATTAGAAGCTTGGAATTTTCAGTCCCACCCCTCAACCATTCTCTGGGAAGGGGAGAGGGACTAGAGACTGAGTTAATGATTGATCATGCCTATGTAATAAAGCCTCTATAGACATCTCCGAAGTATGGGGTTCAGAGTTCGCCCAGGTTGGTGAGCACATCCATGTGCCAAGAGGCTGGTGCACCCTGACTCCAGGGCCCAGAAGCTCCTGCTTCCAGAACCCTCCCAGTCCTGTCCTTGCTCTGTGTATCTCTTCATCTGGCTCTTTACGTATATCCTTTATAGGATCCTTTATTGTATAATAAACTGCTAAACATAAGTGTTCCCCTGAGTTTTGTCAGCAACTCTAGCAAATTATTGAGCTCAAGGATGGGGTCATGGGAATCCCAGTTTATAGCTGGTTGGTCAGAAGTCCCAGTAATAACCTGGAGTTTCTACCAGCTCCTGAAGTGGGGTGGGACAGATTGGTGGGACCAAGATCTTAACCTGTGGCATCTGATGCTAAATCCAGGGAGATGGTGTCAGGACTGAATTAAATTATAAGATACCCAACTGGGGTCATAAACTTGGTGGGTGTGGAAATAAACCCACACACTGGTGTCGGAAGCGTTGTGAACGTGGTAACTAACAGTGCAACAGCAGAGGGGACGTACAGTGGTGTCTTTCCCATATAACTATAAATACAATCGTTCCCATTGTTTTAGATAAGAAAACACAAAGCAGATGTAATTATCTAGTGTAAACAGACTGATACCTAACATTTATTCCCCGTGCACCCTGTGGTGGGTACCGACAAGCCGTTAAGTAGGATCATAACCTGTGCGGACACAGTTCTGAACCCAGACTAGCGTCAGATGTGAAGACTTACTCCTCTCTCCATGGCTTGAAGGAAAAAAAAATCAAGGCTATAGAATGGGTTTAAAGAGCCAGAAAGATTGCTTAAAGAGTTGGAAAGTCCTATGTAAGACAAAGGAAAGTAAATTCGCAGTGGGATAGATGTTAAGTGTTTAAAAAATAGCAGCATGAATAATTTCCTCTCCACTAAAAACAGGATCTTTAATTGTAATAAAAAGGATTTAAGTTAGACACAAATTATTTGTGCATTCATATAACAATTATGTATTGTGTGCTTACTATGTTGGGACTAAGAAAACTTCCACGGGCACCTGGCTTGCTCGGTCAGTAGAGCATGGGACTCTTGATCTTGGGGACAGGAGTAGAGTTTACTCTAAAAAAATTTGTTTAAAAACCCCACAAATTTCCATTTAGTTAGTGCCTTGTGGTTTGCACTTCACGTGCATTATCTCATTTAACTTTCCAAACAACCTAAGTGTGGGCATCTTTAATTTCTAGGTAGCTTCCCATATGACAAGGAGAGTTGCTCTGTGCAATGTGTTACAACTTCAGAGTTAGTGATCCTTTATGAACAGGTCCAATGCACAGGTAGAATAATACGGCCTGAGATTTGAAAACAAGAAATGTTTTAGTTGGTGGCCTTGGTGGGAAGATAGTCCAGCCAGGAAAAGTTATAAGTAATGGCTCAGAGGAAAGACAGTGCAGGTGTATTCACAGACCAGGAAGTTTGTATAGGGAAGAAGTATTGAAAAAGAACATTAGATTCTCTTGTTAAAGGGACTATATTTTATTCTCTGGGCAATGAGAACTCATTGAAGCTTTCTGAGCAAGGGACTGACCTGAGGAAGCTATCCTCAGTGTTCCTGTCAGGGCAGTCTAGTACAAGTGGGGCCTGGAATGGAGGGAGAGTGGTCTGCAGTAGTCCGGCAGGAATAAGGAAGGGTCTAAGTGAATAAGTAGCAGAGAGAAGAGAAAGGATGATGGACATATGAAAGGATGTGAATCCAAAGACCACAACTTATGAATAGTGTTTAAATACTCTGATTGGAGAGCAAAGAAAAATGACGATTTACTTTCTTGGTGGGTCTTCAAAAGATGTGTGTATGTATATGTGTGTATCTTAATTTATTCAGAGTGCTATAACAAAAGCATCATAGGCTGGGTGGCTTATAAACAACATAAATTTACTTCTCCCAGTCCTAGAAGCTGGGAAGTCCAAGATCAAGGCTACAGCAGATTCATGTCTGGCAAGAGCCCACTTCCTAGTTCATTGACTGCCATCCTCTTACTGAGTCTTCACATGGCAGAAGGTGCAAAGGAGCTCTCTGGGACTTCTTTCATAAGGTCACTAATCCTTTTCATGAGGATGTACCCTTATGACCCAATCACCTTGCAAAGGTCCCCCCTTTAAATACCATCGTCTTGGGAAATAGGTTTCTATATATGGATTCTGCAGGGACACAAACATTCAGCCTATGGCAACATCCTTGCAACTCAAAATGTCATCTATAGACCAACAAGGTTGGCATCACCTGTGAGTTCACTGTATTTGGAGAATCTTGAGACCCACCCCACACCTACTGAATTAAGTTTCTGTGTTAACAGATAACTAAGTGATTCATAGGCAGTTTGGGAAACACTGGTCTGTTTTCTTATGACCTGTGGTCGCAAAAAGTTCATATTGATTGAATTTAACATAGTATAGAATTTAATACAGTATAGTATAAAGCTAATTCTATAATATACTCTGTATAAAATTAATAAAATAGTCTCTAATTTTGTGTTATACAATGAGCTCAATTGTTGAGGAAAAAACAAAGAGGAGGACAAATCAGCATAATCCAGGATAGCCTGTCCAAGGGTCCTCATCACAGAGGTCAGGCAGCTGGTCAGAGATTGTGGCTGAGAATCAGAGCAGTAAACAGTAGAGTAAGAGAGTTCCGGAAGCAGGCACAGCTGACGGTAGGGCTGTGCACTCGTGACGAACAACCAGGGCACCTGGAAATTAAAAATCATGGTTGTAACACCAGTAATGAAACATCAACCAAGGAAACACCCATGTCCAGAGTCCAGCGACAATCTGGAAATGAGCCATTGGAGATTCTGACTGGGTCACCACTGAGGACATGGTAGTAAAGAGAAGCCGGCGAGGCCAGGATTTTAAGGAAACTGGAGCTGCATACACACAATTCCTCTGCTTCAGTTTGGCTGCTGGGATTTGGCTCTCCTACTCGAACCTCTCGTGGGAACCCAAAAGGCCAAATCCCACAAACTATGAGAACTGCCAGGAATTAGTCCAGGGAGTGGCCAGAGTGAGTTAATAAATCTGGGTCTTGCCACCATGCCTGTTGTGGATTTTCTACAACTTTCTTCTTGAGATTTCACATTAAAACATAAAATTTGTGCTTTTTTTTCACACCATAAAACTAGTAGATAAGAATAAATGTTTCTCTAGTCTCGAATTTCACCAGGACACAGCATCCTTTAAAAAGAAAACCCAACATGTGCTCATCAGACTACCAAAAATTGGTCATGTTCACAGAGGAATAGAAAAGTATAAACTGCCTCATGGCTCCTTCCTGAGGCAATGAAATGAGAATCAGGATTACCTTTAGGTTATTGGATAATCTGAAACTCTTGCCCTGTGGTATAATGGGAACTTTTGTCGTTTGCTTACACTGTTGTTTCTTTTCTTGTTAAGATATCAGCAACAGCTTTGCCTACATGTGATGTGTATTTACAGCAACAAGGGAGTGATTTCATAGTTGACAAAGGCAATATAATACTGAAGAGCAATCAGAAGCAGAGTGTACGTGCTGACGAGTGGAGTGAGGTAAACCATTTCTTCATAACTGTTGTCTGTCCTGCAATAAGCGAACAACCTGGTACTGTGCTCCGAACCATGTGGGGCCCTGCTAAGTGCTCAGGCCATGTTAGCTCCCAGTATCCTCAAGGAGGGGATGGACAAAAGGAGGACATCAGCTCAAAGTAACTAGAGCCTCTGGGCCAAACGTCAGTAGCTTTATTTCTTTCAAGACAGAAGTTTCTGGAAAGCTGGATTCTGGAATCAGAGAGTCAGGTATTGTGAATTCATAATTTCTTGTCATTTTAGTAAGGAAAGGTACAGTGCTGAGGAATGGTTCTCCCCCTC
>CM052806.1:12181176-12213325 GCA_028533885.1 Nasua narica
CTTTAAGTTTAGAGCAGTTCTTTGTTCCTGCCAAAAAATCAAGACATCGAGATGCACAGAGCCTAAAGTTGTAAATACAAGAAGCCCAAATTCCTGTGATTACCATCAGTGACAGTGAACTTGGCTACTCCTACTTGATTTCCAAACCCATGTTTTCTGTATTGGGGACATGGCATTACATAAAAGCCTGCCCTCGAAGGAGTAAAGAACTCTGTCCTGCTTCATAGGATGTCATTTCCAAACTAGCTGAGCTGATGCAGCTTGAATAGACCCCCATTCCACGCCCATCTGAAGTTAGCATCTTCTGGACGGCTAGGTTTGTGTAGGAGCAGAGGATCTCAAAGTCTCAAGGCCGCTGCTATACTTCTTTTGCTGTGAAGTGGGTCCCTTGAGCCGAGGAAGTGTTCTGCTTTCCCTTCCTGGTGGATCAGATGCTCTGTGAGTCCTCAGAGAGTGGTGCTGACCAAGGTCATAGAATGTCTGATTCTCTCTATGGGAGACGGCATAACATCACCTTGGACCAACAGACCCAACTTCACTGTCCTTTAATACAGGAAATCAGTGTGATATTTTGTGGAATATCTGGGTGGTTCAAACCCTTTGGGGCTGTACTATTACAGAAAGTGAACAGAGAATGAACAGCCTTGGGGAAAGACTGACTACACACTACTGCTAACCCCAAGTCCATACAGATTGCTTCTGTTCCTTCTTCTGTATGGGTATGGAGAAGAACATATTTTGCATTTTAATAGCTGCATCTCATTTATGAAGGTGGTGTTATCTGCTCTGGTAGAGACACAAGTGGGACTACCAGCTGGTTAGGTTTATATTAAGTTTGTAACAAGGATATGTTGGGATCCACCAGCGAATCCTGACAGTAGCACTTTGAGGATGCAGCTGATTTGCAATATTGTTTTTTATTTACTTTCTTGGCTTGGTGGGGAGAAAGTGGAGGAGGATGGGCTCTTCAGAAGATTTTACTTGGCATTTCCTGCTATAAGAGTTCTTCTGTTACCTTACAGGTCAAAGAGTCAATGTCCACTGGTAAGCAGGTCTACACCAATTATATACTTGGGAATTGGAGGAAATAATCAATGGATGGTTCAGTAAGTGCAGTGAACCTATTGCAAAAAGAACTTAGGCCAGGATTCCATATATTACCTGACCCTTATATTCCCCTCTTCTAACAAGGGGACCATGACGGCACTTTGGGTACCTGGTTTACACTTGCCTTGGTGTTGAAGAGTCTTTCTTCATGGGGATCTGGCCTCTTTTTTGGTCACCGGGTTCTGGATCCAAGAAGTGGCTCAGATCTAGGAACTTGACAAAGCATCATGTCTTTCCATGGGGGCAGCTGACCTCAGCCTTTCTCTAATTCCTATCAGATCACTTTTGATTATATATATGAAACAATACGTTTGTTGTCTGCTCACCTATCTTGCTCCTAGGAACACCATGTTCTATTAATCATCTCCATAGAAGATTCCTATGGATCAGGCCCCCTTGTCTCCTACTCTTACCCTTGCTGCCCACTTTCATAATTGTACCCATCTCGCTTTTGAGAGTTAAGAGATACCCAGCCTTTGATAGTCTGTGATCCTGTCCTTTGCAGTGAGACTAAAAAGCTCAGTTTTATAATGATATGTTCTATCAGCCTACAGAGGATACTCAACACTCAGCTTTTCAATGATGCTGGTGCCCTTCTCACCAGTTCATTCTTACTGTCCTGATATATAGAGTGTCCCCTAGGCCTTCAAGGAACGTAATTAATGGGTGTGTTTCTGGTCTTGCATTTTAGATTATTCTAGCATGCCTGCTACTCTGAGCCTTGTATCCCTTCCTCCAGAGCCTGCTACAGCTCTTCTGGAACCTCTGCTTCCTTTTCTGAGGGCCACAGCTTTTGCCAAGCTTCCAAGAGCTGCTCCAGCAATATATTGGATCCATCTTCCAAAGCCCCAGAGCTCTTGCCAGGCCATTAAATCCTACATTACCGGTGACCCCAAGCCCACAAACTCTCTTTATCCAGTTTCATATTCTGCCTCCCTGCTCTAACAACCTCAGGACCCATAGCCAGCCATTCTTTCCCAGTTGCTACTGGTGTATGTTAGCCAGGTCCCCCTCTGAGATACAGCCCTTTCCCAGTCAGATCATGTTGAAACTTGACCCTAATTCTCAGGCAAGTGGTCAGGAGGTGTAGTGTAGGCAAGTCTGGGGGAAGGTACACATTTTCTTCCAAGGCATCTGCATCATTTGAGGTTTCTACATTGTCCTCAAACATGGCCAGGGTAGAGTGGAGGGACTCTGTTTTCCAGTAAGGGTGAGTGGATTACTTCTGTAGTCAGAGGGCATTCAGGAGAACCCCAGGGTTCAAGGTTCTCGTGTGCATCACCCATGTCTTAAAAGCCCTCTCCTTCCCTGTGAGGGGTCTGACTTTAGCATAGGTGATTTACGGAGGCTGAGAATTCAGGCTTTTCTAAAGTTCTGCAAGTCTGACAATGAAGTCCCGTGCTTGGTCTTCAGCTCTTCCTGCCATCTAGATAAAGGAGAGGAGTCTTTAGATACCTCCAAGGAGGCAGGCCCTCTGATCCTCGCGGTAGGCTTTGAATTAGTGATTGACTACACTGAGCCAGTCATCTTTCCAAGCATCAGCAGCATTCAACAACTACCCACTATTGCCATAGTCCAGAGTCCTCATAATTACTGCTCCCCTGTATCTCTCAATGCCAGAAATATTCAGTGGGTGCCCCCTTTCCCCTTTCTCCTGTCCCAGTTTTCCACAAGTGACAGCTTTAGCAATTGCTCTGCTAACCACATTCCAGAGATCATCAATACAAGTTACACACACTGGGGTCCTCATCGCCAGCTGAACCAAAAACAATCCTCCTCCAAAAGTGCATCTGAGAGTCTGCTTCTGGGTAAACAGTCAGGCACCAACGTCTCAGGTCAAGTGCCCTGGAAACAGAGCACAAGCCTGGGTTCAGGTACATGTGATTTACTAAGGAAGTGTTATTCAGGAAAACTCCAGAAGAGAAAGACAGGAACAAGACAAGGGGAAAGAGGAAGATGTGGTCTCAGGTAAAACAAACTTTGGATTGATCCATGAAGGAGCTCAGAAGCCTAAACCACAAACAGAGTCGTCCTATCCACTGAGAAGACAGGTTCAGCTTTTTATACCCTTGTATTAAAAAGCCATTGGCTGTGAACTACCCCAGGAGCTGGGGTGGAGGTGGGCTTGGGGAGGAGGCATAGGAGGGCAATTCTTGGGAGAAGGAGGCAACTGTGAGCTCTTAGAAGCCACACACATAGCAACTCATGGTTGGGTGCTCCAACCAGGTAAAGAGAATCCCCAAGGGGCACCTACAGTATCTACGGCACTTGTGAGGGTATACAGATACGTTTGCATATATCTGTCCATTGAAACCTCATCTAGTTGATATTGTTTCTTATTTACATTTCGGTCTCCAATGCAAGATTCTAAACTCTTCCACGTCAAGGACTCTGTCCTATTCATCTATGTGTTTCCAATGCAGGGATTGGCATTGAATTGTTACTGAATAAACCTTTATCAGATGAAAAGGAGTTTGGGGTAGATCACAAAGCAACTTGAACTCCAGACGAAGTAATTTGGGTGTGATTCTGTTGGCGGTTGGAAAGAGTGTGAAACACTTATTGGCAGCGGTGGTGATGCGGGCAAAAAGCCACAAGCGGCAGAGTTCCGGTAGAGGCTGCGAGCACTGGGAGGCAGAGGCAAAAGTCATTAAAGTATTATCCACAGGATCCAGATGGCCCAGGCTGACAGCCCGGATAGAGACCATCAGGGAGGCTAATCAATCAAGTGTGTTACGAGTTTTATACTTCCATGCCTCCAAGCAGATACAAGAGCATGTCTCATATTTGCATGGAAGAAATATCCAAAAAACAAAACAAAAAAAAATCCATGTGGGTTTTCTCAGCATCATGCATAATTAGGCAAAGCCTATGAAGTAAGCATGGGAATATTTTCTTTCTCTCTATGTTTTGGCCAGAGTCCCAAGGTCATATCTGAGAAAGCCCAAGATCATCAGTGTGGAATTTGTTCAATTCATTAGCACATGGGGCACTTAAGCTTAAAGTGGTTTCCAGTGACATTGCTTTCAAATCAATCATTCTATACGGTAACATATGCTCCAAAAGCTGCTGATTCAGCACGTTATCCTCAGCTGCCTTCCAAACCTGGCTGGAATAATTTATCCTTGACTCAGATGGATCATATACATATCAGGAAATATGTACTTTTTTATTTTTCTGAGCTCTTCCAGGACTTGGCTGCAGGCAAAGTTGTGTGCATTCCTCTTCAATTTTAGGGCTCAGTGACTTTTGGCCAGGTGCCTGCCTCTCACGTGGTTTTCCGAGAACCAGTTCCTGGGAGCCCTGTTGCATGGACTGGACCTGGATTTGCCAGGATTCTCCCTGGGGCAGGCTTGAGATTTGCCATCGACAACATTTCCTCGCCCATGGACTTCACCATTGCCCTTCGTTACGAACCTCAGGTATCCACCTTCTTCAGAGGTAAAAGGCTGACAGACGTACATTCTGGAACTAC
This sequence comes from Nasua narica, assembly GCA_028533885.1. Taxonomy (NCBI): domain Eukaryota; kingdom Metazoa; phylum Chordata; class Mammalia; order Carnivora; family Procyonidae; genus Nasua; species Nasua narica. The sequence continues at coordinate 12,185,759 of CM052806.1, forward strand.
CAGTTTCCATTCCAGTCTTGCTAGATAGGGTCATCAGAAAATGATTTGCAAAAAGTTGAACATCTGGAGAGCATTAGGAATCAAAGAGTTTCCTGAAAATATTAAAACAACACAGTAAGCCAGAGGCACACATGCTTTATTCCATGGAGAGCAGCTGAAGTTGAAGCTATGTATCTCAGGTACAAGGTCTAAGGAAGTGGTAATGGAATGTTTGTATAAGAACAATAAAAAACTAGAATAACACAAATTCTGCCCTCCTGGGACTTATTCCTAATTTTCTAAAATTTTCTAAAACTTTAATAAGCTAGCCTGTATGCGGAGATTCAGGTTCATGCAGAAGAGACACTTATTTTAGACTTGGACTTTACTTTGAAATGAGAGAAAAGCTAAAGGCAGGTGGCTCCTCTTGCCACCTCCCCCTGCCTTTTGAGAAAAATCTAAGGCAGAATAGAAACCAAATCAGAAAAACACTCCATCTAGAGCAGTGGCCCCTAACTTTTTCTCTGCATAATCTTTTCTTTAATAATCAGAAACCCCGTAGACCATTTCCCCTGAAAAATGTTTTATGAGGCTGGGGATGGTCTCAGAGCCCCCAGGGTTCCTATAGGGACCACATCCTGGAAACACTCATGGTGTTGTTGTATGACCAGAGCTGCTGATCCACCTTGAAACCCTTGATAGGACATAATTCTCTATGGCTCACTTATAAATGAAAGCCAAGGAGCTTCAGTGAACTTGGACCTGGAGAGTATGACGAGTCATTAAAAATATGATATATGTTTTTTAATTTTTCCGTAGAAAGGACACATCTCTGGCATCTTTAAAAAGCATTTTCAGGGGCACCTGGGTGGCTCAGTCATTAAGCGTATGCCTTCGGCCCAGGTCATGATCCCAAGGTCCTGGGAGCAAGCCCCACATCGGGCTCCCTGCTCAGGGGGAAGCCTGCTTCTCCTTCTCCCACTTCCCCTGCTTGTGTTCCCTCTCTTTCTGTCTCTCTCTCTCTCTCTCTCTGTCAAATAAATAAATAAATAAAATCTTTAAAAAATAAAAAAATAAAAATTAAAAAGCATTTCCAAATTGCATAGCTTTCAGAGTATTGCTAATAAGCATATGCTATAAATACATATATGCATGTTTAGATCCATAAATAGATTTAGCAATATAATAATCAAATATTACAGAATAAAATCTGTGTAATGATACATTTATATAATAATATTTCTGCAATAACATGAAAAAAAGGATACAAGCTTTTGTGAAGGATTCCAAATTTCCACTTTTGTTCTGTGATCCAGAGACAGGGCACATTAATTGAGTCTTTGGGAGACAGAGCGTAAAGACAGGGACTGTCAGAATGCCAGGGCTTTTCCAGCCCAGGAACTAGAGCTACCTCCAGGAACAAAATTCCTGGGTCTACCTGGGTTGCCATTCAGACCCCAGTGAGTTAGAGCTCAGAGCAAGCCTCTCAGACTTCGCTCCTAAATTCCGGTTTCCAAGAGGGCTGGGGGTTGCGGATTCAAGTCCAAGGGCTGCCCGTGAGGTGTGTGTTATGCGTGTACCCTCACAAGGACATGCTTTTTATGTCCTTCCCCTCTAGCCTGCAGCCGACTGGACGGTCCAGGTCCTGGTTAAGCCCCTTGGAGGGAGCAAGCACTGTCCACACGAGAGTCTACGGCCACAGCCTTTGTCTTTCCCTTTACCGACGGCTTCCAGGTATGCTTGGGACATGGAAGGCTTCTAAGAATTTTGTTTATCAGTAATTTGTGTCGAAGACCTAAGCAGGGAAAGAGGTAAAGGAGATGGTGACATTTATTAAGTGCTTGCTGTGGGCTATGCTAAGCTTCACATATAAGATCATATTTTATCTTGCTAACAACTCACTAAGGCAGACTTTCTCTTCATCCGGTGAGGAGGGAATTGAGATTGAGAATACTTGGAGACCGGCCCCAATCTCATAGCTAACACATTGCAGAACCCGGATTCTAGCCCCGATCTCCTGATTCTCAGCCTGGAACATTCCTTTCCCATTCCCTAAATGGCCTGGAGGGGTGAGAAATTGAAACGCTACAAGAATAAAAGCTGGTATTCTCAACAGCTGAAAGTCTATGAGGTAAAAAACAAAACAAAACTACTAACTTTGAGGCCACTAATTTTGCATCAGAGATTTGTGGCCAAATTAAACAAGAGACCCTGTTGAGATTAGCATGGTAAATGGGATGAAGGACGTTCGTTCTGTCCTTTTCCCAGAGCAGTCGTGACAACCCATGGCTAACAGACCCTAAGCTTTGCTATTTGGCACAATCCTATCCAAGAGCCACACAGAGCATCTGAGAGTGAATCTGCTGTCCCCTCCACCCACCGGAGCTGGTCTAGACTGGACCTCTGCCCCACAGTCGAACCCACTTCAGTGCAGGTGGGAACACCACCAAATCCCCTGGCCGCTTAGGTTATATAATTGTACTTTTGTCACTGAATTGTTGCTTTATTTCTCTTCATACAGAATCGTGCTGCTTCCCACACCCATCTGCTTAGAACCAGATGTACAATATTCCGTAGATGTCTATTTTTCCCGGCCTTTGGAAGGAGGGTCCCACGCTCATTCCCACATCCTGGTTGATTCAGTAAGTATCACGGAGCGAGGGGGTGCCGCCTTCCAAGCTGAGCCCTGTTATCATTCTACTTTTAGACTCCCTGGTGAAACGTTTCTTTAGAAGTATAAATGGGTTTGTGCCATTAGAAAAATCACTGATTCTCTGTAAACGTCACCTAATACCAATTGCAAACCTTACCGAACAGCGCACATCGGCAATGGTTTGAAGGGTTTTACCTATTCTGTTGTCTAGTCTTCACAACTCCATAAGCGAGGTGCTGTCATTGCCCCACTTTATAGATGACAGAACTGAAGTGCAGGGTCACAGGGTCAGCGAGTGAGGAGTCTGCCATCAGAGCCAGACTCCCTGGTGCCAGAGCCCCTGCTCTGGGCCACCACGGCGTCCTGGCATTGCACAAAGTTCGGGAAGAAATTCTACCACTTGAATTGTCAGTGTCTTGTAAGTTCTGCTCTATACACACTGTTTATATAGCATTGTGATCAGAGCACTCATACAAGTACGTAGACAGATATTTTTTTTTAAAGATTATTTATTTATTTATTAGAGAGAGAGACTGAGAATGAGAGGAGAGAAGGTCAGAGGGAGAAGCAGACTTCCCGCAGAGCCGGGAGTCCGATATGGGACTCGATCCCGGAACTCCGGGATCATGACCGGAGCCGAAGGCAGTCGCCCAACCAACTGAGCCACCCGGGCGCCCGACAGATATTTTTTTAGTTCCCCTTATATCATAAGCATTTTCTTAGAGTGCTTATGTCATCTTTTATTTTTTAAAAAAGATTTTATTTATTTATTTGACAGAGAGAGACACAGTGAGAGAGAGAATACAAGCAGGGGGAGTAGGAGAGGGAGAAGCAGACTTCCCGCCAAGCAGGGAGCCCGATGCGGGGCTCGATCCCAAGACCCTGGGATCATGACCTAAGCTGAAGGCAGACACTTAACCACTGGGCCACCCAGGAGCCCTTATGTTGTCTTCTTATCATTTTTAGGAACAATGCATAATATTTCCTCAAATGACTTCTTTCAACCTCTTTCTCCCACAGAGTTGGGCAACAGATATTCCTTACAAACCTCTCACTCTGTACACAACTTTAGGCCCAGGCTAGTCCCTGAGCAGGGTTTGGGCACTGAGGAAATTTAAGCGTTTACCAGTATCTATTCCCTACACATCAGAAATTACCAGTATCTATTCCCTACACATCAGGGTTTATGGCTCTTGAAATAGCCTGTCAAATTAATTTCTGGAAAGTATTCTCCAATTAACTCTCACAATCATCAGAAATATGTGAAAGGATCAGGTTTGTTCCACCTTCAACAGAATTGTATAGAATGGGGTGGGCTTCTTTAAAAATAATTTTGTGAGTAAAAATCAAATTCATTTGTTACAACTGCATTTTAAAATATTTGTGAAAGGGGCACCTGAGAGGCTCAGTCAGTTAAGCATCTGTCTTCAGGTCAGGTCATGATCCCGGAGTCCTGGGGTCCAACTGGCATTGGGAGCTTGGTGGGGAGTCTTCTTCTCCTTCTCACTCTGCCCCTCACCCCTGCTTGTGTTCTCTCTCACTCTCTTTCTCTTTATCAAAATAAATAAGTAAATGAAATCTTAAAAAAATAAAATATTGTGAGAACCTTCTAATACCATGATTTAGTTGCCACACTACTGCCCTACAAAGTTTTATTTGAATGCAGCTATGGCCAGTTGTTTAAAGATTTATTTATTTATTTGGGGAGAGGGCAGAGGAAGAGGGAGGGAGAAGCCAAGCCGACTCTGCACTCAGCACGGAGCCTGACTCAGGGCTCCATCTCACAACGCTGAGATCATGACCTGAGCCAAATCCAAGAGTCAGACGCTTAACCAACTGAGTCCCGCAGGTGCCCCTGGCCAGTTTATATATTATCTATCGCAGATTTCAAGCTACAAAGACAGAGCTGAGTACTTGCCACAGACGCCTTATGACCCACAAAGCCAAAAATATTTACTGTCTAGCATTTTATAGGAAGCTTGACAATCCCCACCTTAAGTAGTTGTATGTACATATTTTATGAATTGTGTCTTCAAAGTTTAATTTTTAACCATCGAACATTTTAAATTTATAACCTGGAACTTTGCTGTTTCATCGTCTACTATAGAACTCAGTACCAAGCAGGTGTATCTTGGATTGTATTCAAGAAATCAGGTATTGTAACATCTAAGGAAAAAAAGCCATTTATAAGATTATTTTACCAGAGATAGAATTGCAAGATTTAGAAAATAGGGAAAAAGGAAGGAGGGGAGGTAGGGAGGGAAGGGGAGAGGAGGAGAGGAAGGGAGGGAGGAATAGAGAGAAAAAGGGACAGAAGGAGGGAGGGAGCAGGGAAGAAGGAGGGGACAAACAAAGGAAGAAGAGGGAGGGAAGGATAAGAAACAGGGCAGTGAGTTAGATTTGTATATTGTATAAATATGTCCAAAATATTGCCCTCAAATACTGTTAGAGACATACTAAAAAATTATTCATTGCTTTCCTGAAATTCAGTTTCAACTGTGTGATTTGTAATTTATCTGGCAACTTTAGCCAAAGATGGTCTAAATCCTGCTCCTGGAGGGCCATCTGATATTACTGTGAGGTTCTACCATGTTAAGTAGAAAGGAAGTAAAAAGTAGAAACAAACTCTTGAATGCGAATTTAAACTACCGTGATTTCTCTACCCATGGAAGGCCTATTCTCTGCCCAGGAAGTTTAAATAGAACTGCATTCTCTGACTAACACATGAGTTACAAAGAAAGAAAATCAAATCCAACAGATTTAATTTAGGGGAAAAAAGCTAAAAGTTGGGAACCCAAGCAGAGAAGAGAACGGGAAAGGACGAAATGAAGGAATTCATACATTATAAAGAGATTTTATTATTATAATGATAGTCATGAAACTCAAATTTATAAGAGCCAAGAGACTCCTCATCTTAAATCCATATCCTGAATATGTCTAATTTTGTAAATTTCCAAGTTTATGACTTGCTGTGTTCCATGCATCCATGGGAATTATCCATTCACCACCCATTCACGGAGCCACATGGGCTGATACTGTGCTGGTTCCTGGGGTGTAAGCTGTGGTCCCCTCCCTCAAGTAATTCTCAGCCTGATACAGAAGATGGACATGTAAATAAAATCATTGCAGTGATATCTGATAGATACATAATACAAATGGCTAATTTGAAATACTTCCATTTGATCAGTTTTCAAGCTTACATGGAGCTACAAAAACCATGTAACCCGAATGAAACTTAAGAGAATATCCTGATCTTGGCAAAGTGTCAGAACCTCAGAAGAGAGCCTAGGTCCCTCTTTTGGGTCAGATTCCCCAGAAGCCGAAACTGAGACAGGGACTTGCGTCCACCTGATTTATCGAGGGTATGCTTGTGGGAGAAGAGGCGCAGGGAAGAGGGGAAGGAAGAGAGCGAGGATGTGATTTGCGCTGAAGTGTAGCTGATCCCACAGGGAGCTTGCAATACAATTGCACCATGGAACCGTTGCCCCTAGAGGCAAAGTGGCAGGCCTGTGTGTGCCCAAGTCATCCATTCCCCAACCCCCCAGTGAGTGCGTTCACTTCTGGAAAAGTTGGCTAGTTGGCTGAGTCCCTGGAAAAAGGGACAGCTGTGAGCCTTTAGCAGCCAATGCCATAGCAGCTGGCAAACGGGAGGATCTGAGCAGGGCACCTACAGTGTCCCTTAGAGTCCCTGACCCCGGATGTCCAGTAGGAGAAAGCCAGTGCACATTTTCTGATTACAGACTAATGCGGTTATTTCCACCCCACCAATTTTGCTGCTCTGGGAAGATGCTTGGCTGCCTGAGCCCTGGTCCTTTCAAAGTTCCTTCTTCTTCTGCAGCCAGATTGACATTTATATCTAAGACTAAGATGCCATTCTTTTAAACCATGGGATGGACTACACTTGGTAAGCAAAGTCTTTAGAAGTTTCTAGAAGAGGTGAGTCATGACATTACAAAAATCCTATAGCTTGATAGGGACTCTTATCCTCTGGCCCATCTGCTGGGTGCCAAGGACTGGCCTCCTCAAAACTGCCTCAGACCAGGAACTAGACAATGAACCCCTGGTTGGCTGCCCTCATCCTCAGCCTTGGCCTGTCCGGCTTCCTTCTTCCTCTCTCTTCCCTCAGCGTGTGTTTGGAAAATGCAGTCATTTTAGTATCAACTTGAAGAGACCACACTAGACAGGCATATAGGCTTCTTTATTGAGCAAATATTTATGAAGTAGCTACTGTGAAGTAGACACTGTGGTAGGCGCAGGTGTGAACAAGATGAACACCTTCCCCCACATTCCGGGACACAGGAAATCAAAACATGATCTGAGAGCTACCGGAAGCCATGATGGGTCACCGGACAGAAAAGCTCTGGATGCCTCGAGTAGTGATCCTCGGCATCCCTGACCCAACCACCTCTTTTAATTGCAAATATTTTGCAACATCCTTTACTGATTTGAAATGCAATTCACAAGCGTTATAGCCGACCTGCACACATACCTTCCAAAGCGTGTCAGCGTAATGTGCAAATACGAAGAGTCATAGAAGGAAAGTAATTTATAGAGAAACATTATGTACTTCAATATGTTTGTGCGCTGGCGGAAATATAACACAGACACATGAGACAGGGACAGGCTCACAGGTGCAGAATCACTCAGTGTGAGACAGCCAGGAAAGCAGGTGTGTTGCAAACATGTTTTTAAAACATAGACTAAGGCTTTCAACTCATAATTACAAGCAAAGATTTCTCCTTCATGGATGTTTGGTGGAACATTTAAAAGCTGTAGGAGACAGGGGCTGATTTTCCTTTGTGTCAAAACGTCTGGAATTTCTGATCCCCAGCCACTAAAAGCCTGTAACACACCTCATCCAATGGCACGACAACCAAAACTACCCCTTGGAATTTCCAAAATGCCCCTTAGGGGACAGCCCCTCCCATATTGAAAACCACAGAGCCAGGAGGTTGGGGGGCAGGGGGTAAGAGAAAGAAGTCACTGCAGGTTTGAAGGAGGGGTTATCTGAGCAAACTGCCTTTTAAGTAACCACTGCAACTACAGGGTAGACAATTGATTGGGGAAGGGGAACAAGAATGGAATATGGGACATTTGTTGGGCTGCCACCATGGTAATCTAGATGGCTTCAGTTAGAGCAGTGACAGGGAGACGAAGAGAGATAAACGCATCCTAGACACATGTAAGAGTTCAGGTGGACCAGGCTTGTGATTGACTTGATGTTTGGGGGAGGTGAGGTGGGTAGGCAGTGTTGATGACGAAAGGGTAAGTATCAAAGATGACCTTCAATTTTCCACACTGAGTAGCTTGGCGGATCCTAGCACTATTTCCTGCCAACAGGCACAGAAAGGAAAGCAGGTGGCAGGTGTGTTGGTTTTCAGTGCTGTGGGGTGACCAGTAAGCTTGTCTGAGCAGATCTGGTGCCTGTAATTGAGATGCGGGAAAGAGACCTAGACTGAGATGTTAGCAATCTATATCAATGGTAACTAAAGGCGTGGCATTGTCAAGGTCACCTAGGATGGGGCTGTGGAGTAAGGAGGGGGCTGATGGGAGAACCCCAAGGAACCCAATATTGAGGGATGGGTGGAAGGAGAGGTGCGGTGTGAAGAGTAAATGCGGAAGGAGGCAGTGAGGGTGGCAAGGAAACAAACTTTCAAGAGATTTGGCTGTCAAGGAGTCAAAGGGCAGAGATGGGGGCAGTGGCAGGAGGAAAATAGGAGATCAGGAGATGATTTTACAGACAGGAGAGATTTGAGCACATTTAAATGCCAGTTGAAAGGAAGAGATTAAAGAAAGAGAGCATAATCCACAGAAAAGTTTCCCAAGGGCAGAGGGGATGGTGGTGGACATCTCTTCCACTGGGACACTTCTTCATGAGTGCTGAGCCATGGACAGCGAGGTAGTACTTGTGAACCAGGAGTATGGGAGGCAGGAAGTGGGAGGCTCTATTTCCTCTCTGAAGCCAAAAGAGGAAGAGGAAGTGAGTGGCCCATCCGGAAGTGCAGAGAGAACGAGGATAGAGGTTTGAGGAGTGGAGACACTGTGAAATGGGCATCTAGGGTTGAGATTCCACCACTGGTGTGTCGTGTCATACAGAGAAGAGAAAAGGACTCGGGGTGTGGATGGGCATGGGGGCAGGTTGAAAGGGGGCTGAAGCAAAAGACTATGGAAATGAGGCTCAGTATGGACAAAACAAGAGGTCAGGGGAGATTTATCTGGTTTGCTCTTTTAACTTGACCTGCTGAATTAAATCTTAATTTCAGTGCTCACCGACTTGGTGTAATTAATTCTCTTATATCAGCATATTCTCCACTGCATCAGCCATGCCACTGAAAAACATTTAAAGTGGTCAAAGGTTTTAATGTACTTAAAATCTTCTCAAGAAAAGTAACTATATAGCTTTTCTTCACATCCAACTATAGATGATCCCTCTTTGAGAATAAGCTTCGAACAATGCATTTGTCCCTCTAATAGTTGTATGCTCTAAGCCAGCAATTCGCAAAATGCATCAGTGAGATACCGAGTTTGTGGGATGTTAGTAAGTGCACCTTGAACATAGGACCAAGTAGTTAAATAAGCATGGAGGCACTGAGTTTAAAAGTATCTTTCTTGCAGGACTTCTTAGAGCTTTAGTATGTTCATCTACACAATGACTCTCTAAGAGGCAGATAGTTTGATGTAGGACACTACTGTTCATATGTGATTGAAAAGGAAAAAACAGGGCACCTGGGTGGCTCAGTTGGTTGGGCAACTGCCTTCGGCTCAGGTCATGATCCTGGAGTCCTGGGATCGAGTCCCGCATCGGGCTCCTAGCTCCACGGGGAGTCTGCTTCTCCCTCTGACCTTCTCCTCTCTCATGCTCTCTCTCACTCTCTCTATCTCAAATAAATAAATAAAATCTTAAAAAAAAAGAAAAGGAAAAAACATTTAAAAGGAGAGTTTTGTGGAATTAGAGTTTCACAATAATACTATGGAATGCGCTAAGCCATAATTTCTGAATTTATCACAAATAGCTCTTTAACAAGTCTTTGAACTCTAAGACAAATTTATGAGCAAGCTAAAAATATAATAAGGATGGTAAAAAAAATATTATTTTCTTTGTCCCAAGTCAATAAATGTAAGTATTTAAAGATTTCTTAAACATAAGGAAAATCTTCAGTTGTAAGCATTTTCCCATAGATCTAATTGTTTATAAAACTAGAATCTTGAACCGGAGACAGTTATGAACTTCAGTCTTCTTTCTGTGTTATTTCAAAAGCTTGGTCTGATTCCCCAAATCAATTCATTGGAGAATTTCTGCAGCAAGCAGGATTTAGATGAATATCAGCTGCACACCTGTGTTGAAATTGCCTCGAAGACGGGACCCCAGGTGCTCCCCGGTGTGTGTGAAAGGCTGATAGTCAGCATGTCCGCCAGGCTACACAATGGGGCAGTAGGTGAGTGGTGGCCCAATGGGCTCTACTAATGCACAGCTATTTAGAATGTGAATGAATCAATTTAATTTATTTTAGCATCTCCTCCAAACAATCAGTGTCAATGCCAATTTCCCAATGATTAGATATACAACAGAGTCTGCTGATGGGTTGGAATCCCAATGCACAGTATTGTATATAAACAAGGAGCCTTGTAGTATTGGGCTGCTAGGATACTGAAACAATGGTCCTAAAATACTTGGAATCCTGGACTTTTAGGGTTGGAATGAACTCTAAACAATGTCTTTCATCCCCAAACTTTCATTCAGTGATCAAGACTCTTGGGGTCCAAACACATTACATAACTTGCCCATTTCACTAAGCCATAGAATAGCGCTTCTCACCCTTAGCACCTCTGAAATTTGGGGCTGGATAAAGCTTTGTTGTTGGGGGATTTTCATGGGGGGGGTTATTCTGTGCTTTATAAGAAGTTTAGCTCATCCCTACCCTCTGTCCACCCAAGACTGGTAGCACCTTCCCTCCAGTTACAACATTCAAAAATTTCTTCAAACTTTGTCATATGTTTCTCAGGGGGTGGGGTTTTATAAAAACTCCCCTCAGTGAGAGCCTGGGCTTCCTGAGTTCTGGGCAAATGCTTTTCCCATTACACTTCAGGGTACCCACAACCCCCTGAAAGATATGCAATAAGGGAAAACAAACGGATATTCCAGCACCAACATAGATCATCAGGAATTGAAGGAATAATATCAGTAATAATAATTGTATTGGAACAGTTAATTATTAAAACAATTTCTTTTAAGCCTTTCATTAACCTGTTAGGTGACTTTTATTAAGTATGTGTATTAAGTCATATTTATTGAGCACTTACTACCTGCCACACAGTTCTAAGTACTTCACAGGCATTATTGTCATTAATCCTCATAATTCCCTGAGGGTGGATCCTATATTCTTCCCATTTCACAGATGAAGGAGCTGAGGATGAGAGGATGAGTACCAAACAAAAGACAAGTGAACTAAAGCTCCCAATAGGACCAGGTGCTTCTCTGTCACTTCCTTCACCTCTAACTGTCCTCTTTGGCTCCCCACAGCCTGCAAGTGTCACCCCCAGGGCTCACTGGGGCCCAGCTGCAGCCGCCTTGGGGGCCAGTGCCAGTGCAAGCCTCATGTGTCCGGGCGCTGCTGTGACAGGTGCTCACCAGGAAGCTACAGCTTGGGACATCATGGCTGTCACCGTACGTAGCAAAAAACAGATGGGGGAAGACATGCATGGTCACAACCTTGGAGTTTCAAAGGCAGGAAAATCAGTATAGGACTCCCAAAGAGGAGGGGACTGGGAAATTGACAACATGATTCAGGCTGTCTGTCTATGTAGATAAAAGGTACAGAAGTTTCCCATCATATTCCATTCATCCTTTCTGAGGGCACCAACCAGATACAGAGCTCCATTAGTAATCAGGAGTGATGGTGCTCACTTTAACGGCACATATGCTAACATTGGAATGATACAGAGATTAGCACGGCCCCTGTGCAAGGAGGACACGCAAATTTGTGAAGGCATCATGAGTGATGGTAAAAACAGGGCCCGTGCTTCTGGGAGCATGCAGTCTGTATCAGAGAGATGGCGGTCCATGAAGGTTGTATGCACAGAAGCCCCATGGCTGGCCAGGTCAAAAGAACAATGAGATTGAGAAGTCAAGGACGGGGACAGCTCTGCCACTTGGATATCAAACCTCTCTGATGCTGGGGTTGCAAACAACCGCGGAACTGATTTTAGAAGCCATCCATTAGTCAGGGCTTAGATGGGTCTTTGTCCATGCGTGCTGGTAGTCCAGTCTCATGGCTCCTATGTTCAGGGGATACAGTTCTCTGTTCACACTGTAAACCATTGTGAGAATACTGTTCTCTGCAGAAGCCTCGCTTAGCGGTTATCTCCAGATAAGTTAATTAATTCTTTCAGGTAAAGGAACAACACATCTTTTTAGTCATGTTTCAGAGAGAGGGCATACCTTCCTGGTCATTGTCTACCCAGCAGACAGGGCTTAGGTCCATGTTGTTTACCTTTCTTTAAAAATAAAAGAATGAAGTGCTTGAAATGCACAAAGGGGTAAACACAAGGGAGCAAGCATGTCTTCTGCCTCCCGTGTTTGTGGAGAGAAGATTGGCTCCAGGGATTCAACAATTCTCTAGAAAAGGTTTGAGCCTCTATGATCTCCCCTAGAAAAAAGAAAAATCCAACCACCTTGAGAAGGGTTTTTATATTTTTTAGAATCTTGAAGTTTGACTTAATGAATGGAAGTTCGAGTTATCAAGAACACGCTACTTGTTCAGGTCCTGTGTATAAACAATGCTTATCAGCCCCAGTGGCTCACAGTGAACTGTTTATTGGGCGACTCAAGGAATTGTCTGACAAACACTGACCTGGGACTCGGTGCATGCCAGGCTTCCAGACTCACTTTATGTACCTGAACGGGATGCGACAGTGAGTTCAGGGTTACAGAATCAGGACCTTCATTCATTCTGCCGGCACCCAACTTGTCCCCCCACACACACTCAACATATCCTTTTTCTTTGTCTAGCATGTCACTGTCACCCTCAAGGCTCAAAGAGCCCTATATGTGACCAAATAACGGGACAGTGCTCCTGCCAGGGGGAGGTGGCCAGCCGCCGTTGTGATCAGTGCCTGGAAGGCTACTTTGGATTCCCCAGCTGTCGCCCTTGTCTTTGTAATGGGTTCGCTGAACTTTGTGATCCCGAAACAGGCTCGTGCTTCAATTGTGGGGGGTTTACAACTGGAAGAAACTGTGAAAGGTATGGAATTCACATGCGCTTTGATTTTGTTTCTTTTGTTCTGATGTCACAACACCCTCTGAAGAACCACTAGGTAGAGACTCCATGGTATTTAAGTGTAGAATGATTGCTATGGGGCTGGGGGAAGATAGAGGTCATTCCCGGTGTCCTTTAAGATCTTGTGATGAGCCAGACCATGTCTGAGTAAATTTAAAAACAGGCATTTATTGGCCTGGCACCTTGCTTTTTATGTCCCTGAAATATAATATGTAAATTCACTGCTACTAGTTTAATCACTATCTACCTTGGGACTTTCAACATAAAGCAAAAAATCCCTTCACAGAGCAAGCAAGCATCTTCTAAAATACTGAGTTTTGAGAGTTGCGTTGTCCTGAAGCATAACAAATCCACATTGGCTAATGTGAGTTTTTCCTGGGATTGTTTGGTAAAAAGCAATTGTCTTGCCAGATGCATCGATGGTTACTATGGGAATCCTCCTTCAGGACAGTCTTGCCGTCCTTGCCGATGTCCAGACATTCCCTCGAGTAGCCAGTATTTTGCCCATTCCTGTTATCAGCATCCTTGGAGCTCAGATGTGATCTGTAATTGTCTTCAAGGTTATAAAGGTACGCAGTCAAGTTCATAATGCCTTTTTGCTTCTATCCCACAATGCTATCTAAAAAGTGATCCCATGTTCACAATTTATCTGCTTTGAACAATTGAGTGGTCCTGAATATAAGTTACTGGTAAGAAGACACAATCTGGTATCTTGCTCCTTTACTGAACAAAGGATTTGAATGATTCAGAAACAAACGACAATGAAAAGCTCATTCCTCCAAACTATAATTTTTTTTTAAATAACATTCTGGAAAACTAACTGACCAAATGAGTTCAAATCAAATGGATTTATTTAAAATAAAACATCACATGTTAGGTAAGATACATAGTTAATTAAGTAATATATATGTCTTATATAACATATAACATAAGCAACTAAAACATAAAAAATTTTAATCAAATACATTATATAATCCCAACCAATCTGACTGATATTTCACGAATATAATTTATTTTTTTCAGATGTCTTAAAGCACTGATTTGGGCCTCATACAGACACCATATAAGTCAATTCAGTATTCGTGTCTGTCGCTCTACCAAATTTTATTCTGAAGAGTTTAAACATGACTGTAAACATATAAGGCAAACAAGGAAAAAACATGAAATCTACGTGATTTAATCATAGTTTGAAAATATGGTGCTGCTATTTTCTCCAACAATAGTTACCTTCATGGTAGTAAATGAAGTGGCTAGTTTTTTCTTTTTTGCTACCTATGTCTCTCTCTGCTTCATTCTGATCTCTTCCCCTGTAGCTTCTTATCTGTCTCCACTCTGGCTTGGTTGATCAGTGTTTAAGAACTGAGACCAGGATTGGCTGAAGAGAACATTCCTAAATAGAATGAACCAAAATGTTGGGGGGCAGACCCACAGTTTGGGCACCTGACCACAGTCCCTGATGGTTGGAAGGGTAGCAGGTAAAGGAGCGAAATGCTTGATAAAAACACCCTCCAGGGTGAGCACATCAAGAAAACCACAGTCACCATCTGTTCTGCTAGACCCCCATCTCAGGGTGCTGCTGGTTCACCTCCAGAACCAGTGAGGGGGGGTACCCCAGAGAGAACATGAGCTGAGATTGGCTTTGGGTCCTGAGGCACACTTGGGTGATCCCTGTTATAGAAAGGTCCAGGAACCCTCTGCCTAATACTCTAGTTTTTTAAAGAAGGACTAGAATGCATTCCTCACCAAGGACTTTTTAATTCTGAATAAACATTGTTTTCTCTGACTGGATAATAAATTAAAATGAATGTTTTAATTCGGAACATTTTTCCTTCTACCTCCCCAATCTTATTATCCCTTGAAAAGCGTAATTATTCTCTGTACCCATTTCCATCCGTGCTCCCCCAACACCCATTACCCCATACACCCACACACACAGAGACAGAGACACACATGTTTCTCATATCATTCTCGTTTCCTCTCCCTTCCTTTCAGGTAAGCATTGTGAAGAATGTTCTGCGGGTTTCTACGGAAATCCCAGAATTTCGGGAGCGCCTTGCCAGCCGTGTGCCTGCAACAACAACATCAACGTGACGGACCCAGAGTCCTGCAGCCGGCTGACAGGGGAATGCCTGAAGTGTTTGCACAACACCCAGGGGCCCCACTGCCAGTTCTGCAAACCGGGTCACTTTGGATCGGCTGTCAATCAGACCTGCAGGAGTAAGTCTACCCAGCTCCCCAGGGAGGGCGGGGTGGGGAGGGGTGGAAATGTGACAGCAGAGGGAGGCCCTCCCTTGTGTGCCTGGGGGTCACCTGGGGACACGGCTGGGATATTAACAGACCGATTCCTAGACTATACCTCCAACCCACTGAGTGGAATTTCCAAGAATCTGCCCTGGGACCATCCAGTGTCTTTAATGTACTAATTAAATGTACTGATGTAGAAGAGGGCAAGGGGTTGAGTCTATCATCTTTAAAAAAAAAAAAAAGGTGGAGTAAACTGCTCATTTTTAGGAGATATTAACTATTTCAGTTGACTCAAGTCAACGTAGTAAACTGTTTTCAGATTGTGAATGGCAGGCAGAAAAAGCAAGGTTTTCGGTCATCCTAATTGTGAGCTCTCGGAACATAGTCGGCAGAACCACATGAAATCGCTATGTGGGATGATCAGAAAGTGTTGAATGGGTTCAACCTACTTAGATTCTTTGATAAATCTGAAATATCGTAAAGTGTCTCCTCCATGAGCCCTTTGGAGAAATGATACATACAATGTCTGTATGGTTTGTCAAATGCCAGGGTCAGCCCCAAATTTACCTGAAGCAATGGCTCGGTTTTCCTAGGGTGCTCCTGCCATCCTTCCGGGGTGACTCCCGCCGAGTGTCCCCCTGGTCAGGGAGCTTGCCTCTGTGACCCTGACACCGGCAAGTGCCCTTGTCTGCCCAACGTCACAGGCCGGGCCTGCAACCGTTGTGCCGAGGGATACTGGAATCTGGTCCCTGGCAGAGGATGCCAGGCCTGCGACTGTGACCCCCAGACCTCTCACGGTGGCCGCTGCGACCAGGCAAGATGCTTTGAACTTACCAGGTCGCTAGAGTGGGAAGGAGGGGGAGACGTGGTTTCTAAATTTGTAAACAATATCTTCTTTATGCACTGTTGTTAATTAGTGTTTTGGGACAAGATTGGCCTCATAGGGGATAGAGTTTGCATTTATAAAGAGTGAAAAGCACTAAAAATGAGAGCGTGGGTCTCAAGGTCAAGTTTGGCCTCCTTCGGTTTTCTCCAAGCCTCTCTGTGACTGGGGAAGTCACAATTCATGCACAGCAAAACACAGACAACTTCTTTTTCCCTATCCTGTATGTATGATCACAGGGAAGCCCCAAGAATCGGTTATTAACCAGAATTGATGATCAGAATGAAAATCAAGGCATGCCTGCAGAACCCACAGTTCCATTTTCAGAAATTGAGCTGTCATTCCCTACAGCTCACTAATTGCTTTACATACGGGTAAAATAAGATCTCCTCTTTACTTACCAGACCAGCCTCAGTTGTTTCCAAGAAATCCAGGGAAGTGGACTAGGAGCAAATCTGCATTGTGTGACGTACAGTTAATGCTACCGAACTGCACATGCGATTTTTAGTCAATAAAATAACGAACATGGAATTTTTGAAATGAATATAACATCTATGTGGAAAAAAACTGTTCATGTCATGGTCAGGGTCTTTGGCTTAATAACTATATTCTTTGAAACATTTTCCATGTTAATAGAGGTTGAAGGGAAGGGTAAAACAATGACAAGAAATTTTAGAGTCTGTCCACACTACGGGGACCAAGGTTTAATTGGAATCAAAATGCTAAGTTAAGAAGCTGGACTTTTCCCAACTACTAATAATAATGAGAAGTGTGGCTCACCTCCAATTTCAGCTCCAGTGTTCAGCTGATGCAAAGGTCAAATCTTATGCAAGTCAACTTTTAAAGGTAGTTCTCATATACAGAATGTGTTTTCCTTTCTCTTTTTTTTTCTTTTTCTTTCTCTCCAACCCTCCTGCTCCAACACACACACACACACACACACACACACACACACACACACACATTCCCTATGCCCTTTTCTCCTAATAAATGTTTTATTTTAGAATAGATTTCCAGAAAAGTTATAAAGATAAGACAGAGAAGATGAGAAGATGGACTCCCACGCACCTTCCTCTGCTTTCAACACCTTACATGAGTACAGTAGATTTGTCACAATTAATCAACCGATATTGATACAATATCATTAACTAATGTCCACAATTTATTCAGATTTCCTTAGCTGGTCACCTGTTGTCATTTTTCTGTTCCAAATCCCCATCCAAGACACCCCGTTACATTTAGTCATCTTGTTTCTTCAGATTCTTCTTTGTTGTAACGTTTCTCAGACTTTCCTTATTTTTGACGACCTTAGCAATCTTGAGGAAGATTTTGGAAAATGTCCCTCTATTCAAATATATCTTATGTTTTCTCCTGGTTGGACTTGGATTACGGGTTTGAGGAAGAAGCCCACAGAGGGAAAGTGCTGTTCTCATAACATCCTATTGAGGTTACCCATTATATACATGACTTATCACTGTTGACACAAATCCCAGTCACTGGGCTGAGGTAGTGTGTGTCATGGTTCTCTTCTGTAAAGTTACTTTTTCCCTCCTTTTCATATTGTGCTCCTTGGAAGAAAGTCACTATGCACAATCCATACTTGAGGAGCGAGGAGTTTCACACTCCTTCCTTGAGGGCAGAGTAGCTCCATAAATTATTTGGAATTCTTCCGCACTAGAGATTTATCTGTTGTCCCCCCCAGGTCTTCATTTATTAATCATTTTCAATATCTATATGGAATCATGGGTATTTGTATTATATTTCAAGTTACAATCTGATACTACTTTATTTTGCCGTTCATGTTATTCCAGCTTTGGTCATTCGGAGTGATTTCAGTGGGTTTCTATGTCCCTTTGACATACCTCATTATTGTTGGGTTTGGATTTTTTTTTTTTAATTTAAGTTTATTTTTTCAGTGTTCCAAGATTCATTGTTCATGCACCACACCCAGTGCTCTGTGCAATATGTGCCCTCCTCAATACCCACCACCAGGCTCACCCAACCCCCTCACCTTACTCCCCTCCAAAACCCTCAGTTTGTTGCTCAGAGTCCACAGTCTTTCATGTTTCATCTCCCCCTCAGACTCCCCCCAATTCACCCTTCCTTTCCTTCTCCCAATGTCCTCCATGTTTTTCCTTATACCCCACATATAAGTGAAACCACATGATAATCAATTCTTTCTGCTTGACTTATTTCACTTAGCATATTCTTTTCCAGTCCCATCCATGTTGATACAAAATTTGGGTATTCATCCTTTCTGATGGAGGCATAATATTCTATTGTATATATGGACCATATCTTCTTTATCCATTTGTCTGTTGAAAGGCATCTTTCTGCATGACAAGATACTCTAAGCTTATCTGCTGTATATCCTGCCCCTATCCTAGGAAAAGCCATTTCTTTCCTTTTTTTTTTCTTTTAGTTTATTTTAAGAGCAAGAAGTGGGAAGAGGGGCAGAAGGAGAGAGAATCTTAAGCAAACTCCATGCCCAGTGCAGAGCCTGATGCAGGGCTTGATCCCATGACCCTGAGATCATGACCTGAGCTGAAATCTAGAGTTGGACACTTAACCGATTGAACTACCCAGATTCCCTGAATTAGCCATTTCTTTAAGGAGAACTGGTTCCTTTTTACTGGAGAAAGGTATCTGGGCATTAGATGACCAAACCTGTCTCATACTCCCCCTCCATCCTCACACCTGCTGCCACCAACCATGGAACAAAATGGTTCATCTCCATATGACTGCTTGGCTTCCTAATTCAAGAGGAACTCTCAATGATCATGACATCACTGTCAGGCATGTTTCTTAGACCCTTTAGCTGCTGCTGCTGCTGCTGCTGCTGCTGCTGCTTCTTTTTCTTCTTTTAAGTAGGCTCCACACTCAGTATGGAGCCAAACACAGGGCTTGAATTCACGACCCTGAGATCAAAACCTGAGCTGAGATCAAGAGTTGGATATTTACCCAACTGAGTCACCCAGGTGCCCTGTAGACCTTTTAGGAAGCATATTTGTAGCAGGACCCAACAAAGACCACAGTCCATTCACGGAGGCTAAGGGAAGCCTATGAAGCTAACAGTCAGGTGACATTGGTTTAACCAGAGGGCCCCCTGATGACAGGGGTCTTTGGGGTTGTCTGCTGCATTGGGGATTCCTTGGAAAAGATTGTTCTTTAAAATCAGGAAACATTTTCATTGGAGTATAAAAGAGACAGGTGGATATTTAGATTCCCAGCTGTTTAAACAACCACTGGTAAAGGTCTCTATATCAGCCAGCAGGTCATCCCTGGTGCATTATTACAGAGAGAGATCCAGATGTGCCATCCAATATTTTCATCAACAGTTGAGATGGAGATGGAGAAACATGCCTCCCAAATATTATCAAATTTGCAGCTATGGCAAAGTTGTAAGCTCCTGAGATAAAGACAGAGCAGGCTCACAGCCTGTCCCGTTGGCTGGAAAGAAGAATGTGAAATGGTACCAGGATAAAAGTAAGAGTTTTGCGACTGGGTTTTTTAAATCCATTGCATCAATGCAGAGTAGGAGTAATAACCTGGCACCAGCTCGTGTGAAAAACATCTGAGGATTTTCGCTTCAGCGAGCCAACCATGGTGGCCAGGCTGCCAAAGACACAGTGTCCATTTGGCTAGACTAATGGGAATGCCACTCTCGGGGGCAGGCTGGTCACTGTCCCACAGTCCTCTCTGGGACATAGGAGCATCATTGTTATTTCTGAGTACCACCTTTTAAACATTCTATTGACAAACAAGTATGTGTCCAAAGGAAGCCAGTCAGGACAGTGCGTAGAACCATCGCTATTCTGGGGTGAAGGCTTGAAGGAATTAGCAGTGATCAGCCCGAAGAAAAGAAGCAAATGCAAATTGAGAATGGTCATCTCTAGTTGGGAGAGGGACTGTCTGAGGGAAAGGGGAGGCTGACCATTTTGTGCAACAGGGCTCAGAATAATGGCAACAAGTTAAAAAGGAGCAGACTATGCACCCATGGGAGAAAAGATAGCCCAACAGTTAAGGACAACCAGCAGTCTGCCAGGCCTCAGGGACAGTCTGTTTGCCCCAACTTCTTATATTCGAGCAGAAGCTAATGGGAATGCCAAAGATGGGCATAAGCTCATCTTCGATCCAGTCATTTTGTAAATCAGACTACCCTAGGATGCTGCAATTGCACTACTGGGTATTTACCCCAAAGATACAGCTTTGTATATATACAAAATATATACATATATATGTAAATATAATTGTATTATATTTCAAGTTACAATCCGATACTACTTTATTTTGCTGTTCATGTTATTCCACATAGATGGGACTGGAAAAGATTATGCTGAGTGAAATAAGTCAAGCAGAGAAAGTCAATTATCATATGGTTTCACTTACTTGTGGAGCATAAGGAATAACATGGAGGATATTAGGAGAAGGAAAGGAAAAGTGAATTAGAGGAATTGGAGGGGGAGACGAAGCATGGGAGTCTGTGGACTCTGAGCAACAAACTGAGGGTTTTGGAGGGGAGGAGGGTGGAGGGTTGGGTGAGCCTGGTGGTGGGTATTGAGGAGGGCACATAATGCACGGAGCACTGGGTGTGGTGCATAAACAATGAATCTTGGAACACTAAGAAAATAAAATAAAATTTTTTAAAAATCAGACCACCAATGGAGCTGTCCTGTAAGCAAGCAGATTTGGTCAAGTGTAACCAAAGACCATGACAATAATGATTTGCTTCTGTATTTTCTCCTGTGAATTTTCTAACCTCCCCAGTTTTCAGAAAGGCTGGTTAAGGATCCAGTTGGGAGGGTGCACAAAAGATCAGCCCTCTCCCCCAAAACACAGTCAAAGAACTGTCATTAAATGAGTAATCTTTGATTGCAAAAAAAATGTTGCTTTGTTGAGCAAAACACTAGCCCAATTGGGAGAAACTCCACTGTACATTCCATAATGGAAACGTTATTTGCCAAATCAGTTGATGAATGTTCGTCCGGGTCTTCCGCCTCTCTGTGTCATGCACGAACTCTCATAACTGTAGAGGAAAAGAATGTGGCCCATTTCCCATAATGTGTTTTGTTTTCATTTACATATGTGTATATTTCCCAGTTTGGGGCCACCTGGCCTTGAACAGCTGGAAGCAGGCGGTATATTCAGGGGCCCTAAGCCAAAACACATCAGCTCCTGAGCCTTGGTCTTGCTGAGGGTGGTTGCTGGCCGTGGGAATCATCCTTCCTCTGCCTTTGCAGAGCTCTGTGTTCTAAACCACTGGAGGGAAAATCGTTTTGTATTAAGATGTATTATTTGTTTTAGATCATTAAACTTGTCAATTCCTTACCCACGACTGTTCTTCCAGCTTACAGGCCAGTGTCCGTGTAAATTAGGCTATGATGGGAAACACTGCAGCAAGTGCAAGGAAAATTATTACAGTGATCCACTGGGGCAATGCATTCGTAAGTATTGCTAACTCTAAAAACACAAGGACCGTCTACCTGGTCCAAACACGGGCATGCTATGAGCCAGCTGAATTTTGAGTTCCTTTATTTGATAGAAAATTCACAATGTGTGATCTTTGTTTTGAAAACGGTATTTTTTATAGCCTTATAAAAAGATTTGTGTCAAACCTTTGGCTTTATTACATGTGTTGAAGCCCAGATTATAATTCCTCAAAGTCCCTAAAACGCAACAGACGTCTGAGGTCATGACCTGTAGCCTGTTTTCTGCTATTTGGAAGCATGTTGACAAAAACAGCTTCTACAGGGAGGTGCAGGCTGGGACATGGTTCCTAGGAAGCCAGCAGAGGGGAAGTTTCCTCAACTTGGATCTTGTAACTCTGGCTCTTTCAGATACTCACTGTTTCATTTATTTTAAGATATTCACAGCGTGCCTCCTGGGTATGCTAAGTCGTGAGCAGATAAGGCAAGGCCCCTATTCTCATGGAGTTTGTGTTCTAGTGCCTTTCACCCTATGTCTTAGCACTGATTGTTGGACTTAGAGCAGCACTGTCTGAAAGAACTTTATGTAGCGATGGAAATGGTCCAATTGGCACCTTTGGGATGCAAGGGATCACTGGCCTGGGAGCTGATGAGCACTTGTCATGTGGCTAGTGCAGACGAGGAAAAGAACCATGTGTTCAATTCATTTACATTTCAGCGGCCCCGGGTGGTAAGTAGCTACCATATTGGACAGCAGACTGAGAATCTGGGTTAGTTCTAGGAGGAGAGATTTGTGAATCTCTGCAGTCTGCTGCCAAAAGAAATCAATCTAAAGAAATATCAGATGTGGTGTGCTCGTCACGGTCACCTCTACATAGCCACACATAGTAACTCTTTCGTCCTCTCTATTCCTTTCTAAATGTGCATTTGTGGCTGAGATAAGTGGCCTTCATTTCCATGCCCTATTCAAATCCATATCCTCAATGGTTTCCCCCCCAGTCCTGCTTAGTTTTCTAACTGGAATGGAGACATTAAAATCCAGGGAGGAAGTTGGCTCCTGGAAAATCTGTCCAAGCATCTTTCATCTGTGCCCGCCTAACTTTTCAATAATCTTGTGTTCTGAAATGCTTTCAGCTTTGATAGAGAAAACTTTGCAAATGACCAACTCAGGCCATAGACCCCTCTAACGCTCCTGGAAAAGAGCAGTTAATAAGCTGGTGACTTGACATAGGAGGGGCTCCTGCTGAGGCCTCTGTGCCGAAGTGAATGTGCCAGACAGATGGGATCTAGTTGAGGAGCTTAGCGTGTTCACAGGTTTTTATTTGTAATCGGCATTTTTGCTTGAGCTGTAAAATACATTTTTAAATCACTCGTTCCTTGTAGTTAGTCTAGGGACACAAGCTAATGATGTCCTGACCTTCTGGAAATTGCTGTAACTTGCATAGCTCTGTCTGTCCTCCATCCTCAGGCTTAATCAAAAACCTACTCCACCGAATTACGTGTAGCCTCTGTTTGGGTTTTTTTAAAAGTAAGACAAAATTGATTTAATTTTCTCCTTTTTTAAAAGGACTTGATTTTTTTTTAGAGTGGTTTTAGGTTCACAGCAAAACCGAGAGAAAGGTACAGAGATTTCCCATGTATCCCCATCCTCCACACATGCACAGCCAGCCCCATTACAAGCACCCCCAAGAGCGTGGCCCCTGTGTTGCAACTGATGAACCTCCGTTGACACGCACCATAACCACCAAAGTCCACAGTTTACATTATGGTTCACTGTTGGTAGTTTCCATTTCGTGGGTTTGGACAAATGTCCTTACACGTACCCACCATGATGGTATCATATGGAGTATTTTCACTGCTGTAAAAATCTTCTGTCCTCCATCTGTTCCTCTCTTGCCACCTCTCTCCCCACAGCCCATGCCAACCACTCATCTTTCTATTGTCTCCATAGTCTTGCCTTTTCCAGAACATCTCGTAGTTGGAATCCTACAGTACATAGCCTTTTCAGATTGATTTAGTTCACTAGGTGGCAGGCATTAGGGTCCCTCCATGTCTTTTCATGGTTTGATAGCTCATTTCTTCTTAGCCCTGAAAAACATCCCTTGTACCACAGTTTCTTTACCCATTCACCCACTGCTGGACATCTTGGTTGTTTCCAAGTTTGGGCAATTATAAATACAGCTGCCATAAACATCTGTCTGTGGGTTTTTACATAGACATAAGTTTTCTACTCCTCTGGGTAAACATGATGGAGTGATTTCTCCCCTTTTTTTGAGGCTAGACCGGTTCTCCTTATGTAATGGAAAATGAATGGGTCAGCACCCACAGGCTGGGTTTTTCTGAGACGGATTGTGGTCACAAGAATTCCTAGAAGGTCTCCAACACTCCCGAGTCACCCACAGGGGCAGCGGCCCTGGATCCTAGTGTGTCGTCCTCTGCTGGGTCCAGGTTACTCACTCCAACAGGCAAAGAAGCCCACACATGGACACTCACACATAAAGACGACTCCTGGTATCTTCCGTCCGGAAACCATGAACTGATAAGTTAGTGAAACGAAAAGAGGAGTGCTGTATGTAACAGTCACTGCCCGGGTCTCTGTGATTATACCAGTTTTTAAACATTCATCTTAAAAATGGGCATCGGGGACATTCTCGGAGCAGAGGAGTGGGCTTTATTCTTGAACTAAGCAGAAGCAAAAGGCCAAGTGACTGACATTCTCTGCTCCCTCTGTCTTCCATTTTAGCGTGTGACTGCAACCGGGAAGGTGCCCAGAAGCCCACCTGTGACCGGGACACAGGCACGTGCCGCTGCCGGGAAGGGGTTAGCGGCCCTCGATGCGATCGCTGTGCCCGGGGTCATGGCCAGGAATTCCCTGCCTGTCTGCGGTGTCACGGCTGCTTTGATCCCTGGGACCACACGGTTTCTGCCCTCTCCAAAGCGGTGCAAGGGTTAATGAGGCTGGCCGCAAACATGCAAGATAAAAGAGAGCCCATGCGGGTCTGCGAGGCCGACTTCAAAGGCCTCAGAGAGAACATGTCTGAAATAGAAAGGATTCTGAAACATCCTGTTTTCTCATCGGGGGAATTCTCAACCGTCAAGGATTATCAGGACTCTGTTCGGTAAGATTTGTGCTCAAGCAATAGATAGCAAGTCCCTGATTTGCCTTGACTCCCGTGAAGCTTTAGAAAGCAGTCTTCAGTTTCGAAATGTACCTATGTAGACATTAGGGAAATAATTTTTCAGTCAGTGTCCAGACTAGTGATCATGATGGTCTGTCTCCTTCTTACCTACTTAGGATTACATGGGATCTTTTCAGATGCCATCGATTAGAACAAAAAGGCAATCCATCATTAAGACCTTGATTTTGGAAAGCCCAAACCCTACAGAGCTGAAAGATACAAAATTGGAAAAAGGGTCATTTATAATACAAAATTTTTTTTCCAGCCATGCCGTCAGGGAAATTTGGTAAATCTTCCCAAATTCTTCGATTGTTTGGAAACCACATACATTAATGCGAAGTCATAGAGCGAGCATGATAAGTTCCTCAAAATGTAATGTCATTTTTATTATGTGCTGTATATATTTATATAATACACATCAGATATTTCTGGAAATTATGTTGGTTGGTCTGGGCCAGGGCTCAGCAAACCACAGGCAAAAATCCCACAGGCGGCCTAGTTTTATACATGAGGCTTCACTGGTACACAGCCACACCCATTTATGTCCCTGTCCTCCGTGGCTGCTTTCCCAGGACAAGGGTAGGTGGAGTCATTGTGACAGAGACTATGGTCCCCCCAACCTCTAAAATATTTATAGAAATCTTTACAGAAAAAAATTTGCCAACTGCTCTGGGAAAAAAAACAGGACGCATGGGGTACAGTTCTCTGTCTTTCAATGAGCATATGGTCTACTAAGAAATCAAAAAGATTGTGATTATGCAGCAGAATATCCCCTTTCCTCCCCTCCCCCAATCAAAGGTCCTGGATTAAAGAATAATGGAAGATGCAGAGTCTTGTGTTATACAAAATACCAGTGTCAATATAAGGCCATTCATTTTCATCAGGCAAAAGTCCCAGAGGTGCATGGCAAAAGATTAAAAGTTACACGAGGAAGAAGACAGAGATCACTGCTGTAGTTCAGAGGAAGGACCACGTACCTGCAGGACCGAGGGAAGCCACGTGGCTAGGCCGAGCTGGCAGCCGAAAGCAAGCACGTCTGTAGGCTTGTAAAGACTGTTTCCCTGTGGGATTTGGGCCCTGGGTCCCCAGATCCTCCCACTTTTCAAGAGATGTCAGATCTCCAGATTTTTATGCAAATGTCCCCACTTTAAAATATAGCAAGCTAATCCAACAGTGCTCTTAAAAAGCACCGAATAGGCCACATAAATGTGTCTGAGAATGAGCTTTGGCCCGACCACAGGTTTGTGGTTCCGGAATATGGCAAACGAAGTGGACCTGTCAGAAAGAAGGCAGAACAAGCCAGTCCACAGTGGACATTCTGAACAAAGAGACCACAGAACCTCGGACTAGAGCAGAAAGACAGCAAGAGGAGCAGGAGTCCCAGGGCCAGGCCTGGAGTGATGAGGAAGGCAGTGAGTACTGGGCCTCTTCTGCCAGAAACCAGCACATCTGTCCCTTCCCGGTCCACCTGCGGAGCTCCTATTCCTCCTTAGCAACCACCAAAACACCACCGCCTTCCTGAAGCCTTCCATGACCTCTTCAGAAGAAGACATGTGCTTCTTTCTCCATCATCCCACCTCCCTGTGCTTGCTGGGCCATTGCCTCACTGAGGGGCCCCTGAGGACAGAGGTTACCTTCTCCAGGCTCAGTTCAGTTATAGAACAAATGTTTTCTGGGAAAATTATCAATGAAAAGGGAGGCAGAGGGCAGGGAAGCCAGAATGTCCCCAGTATAGATTCTGTGACCGAAATCCACAGATTGCTGTGTGGCCTTGGGAACGTTATTTAACTTCTCCAAGCTTCTGTTTCTTCATCCAAAAAGGGGATCAAGTCTCTATTTCACAGATTTCTTGTGAGAATTAGACCAGCTACTGAGCATGATGCCTGGCACATTACAGGGCTTTGAGAGTACCAACAGTAATAACAGTAATTATTATCATTGTTATTATTATTATTAACTTGATGAATTACAGTCCTAGCATTTGGAGCCGGAAGGAAAAGTCTGTGGATTAGAAAGGAGAGTTAGAGCAGAAAATTCTAGGAAGCATTAGTTAATGCTTTGCATTTCTGCCAAGATAAATTAGTCCCATAGATTCATAGTGTAATTTTCCTCAACTGTACTCGTCACAATTTGCACCTAATTTCCTTAGCATGAGGGATATTACTAATTATTTCCTTGAACCCACTGTGGGTGCTGAACCCAGCAAATTGAAGCAAGACAGAGCTAGGCAGCATGGAGAAGATGGGAGAATGAACATAACCTAGGCCTGGGTACTGTGACCCACAAGGGAACCTCCTTGTCACTCATGGGAATGACAAGAACCCTGTACAGCAGTGGCACTAGAAGGATCCTTGCTGTGAGCAGATTTATTCTCAATAAAGAACTGCTTTTTACCCTAGGCTAGGTGAGGACTTCTGTGTTGAAAGCTGAATATAGGTTGGACCTCATGGATTTAAACGAGCCGTGTCTGAATGCGTGTTTTTGCAAATCCAAAGCAAAGGGAGACAGACAGAATCTAAATCGTTGAAATTAAAAGATTCAAAGCTTTTCTTCTGCCAGACCTTGTGTGCAGATTATATTTTAAGTGAGTGCTAAAATATTCCAGGAAGCTGAATTAACAAGAAAGAGAGGAACCATAAACAGAACTATAAACTGTCAAACACAACATCGGGAAAGAAAGATCCATTCTAATTATGAGGGTGCCTGATCATGAGGCAATGTTGATGTGTTTTTTTTCACTGATCTATCAACAGGAATACCAGCTTCACTACATTTACTCTCATTTCCCCACCAGGGAACAAATCACGCGGCTAAGTGCGCAACTGAAGGCAGTGCGTGAGTTTCCAGATCTGAAAGAAAGGATAGGAAGAAGGAGAAATGAAGCAGACCTCTTCCTTGAAGATCTTCAGCAAGAAATCGATTTGCG